>VWZX01009335.1:4094530-4388346 GCA_013399015.1 Galbula dea
AGCAGCCAGTTTCTCAAGGAGAATGCTGTGGGAAACTGTGTCAAACGCCTTGCTAAAGTCGAGGTAGACAACATCCACAGCCCTTCCTTCATCTAATAAGCGAGTTACCCCATCATAGAAGGAGATCAGGTTAGTCCTACAGGACCTGCCTTTTGTGAAGATGCAAGAGTAGCTAGGATAACTGTTGAGCCTGAGCCTGTGGGATGCAGACAGTGGAAGTTTCACTGTGCCAAGGAGTATTTATTTGAGAGAGTAGTGAGGTGGGTGGGAGGCTAAAGAGCTTCAGCTGTAATACTGAGGGCCAGTGTGAGAGGGTGAGGTGGTAGTTCTAGCCTCCTGTTCCTGAGATGTGCTCTCATTGAGGAGACTCGGTATGTCATCCTCAGATTATCAGTTTAGAAACCCATTTCATATGAAACCTGCCATGAAAAATGGAGTTCTAACTTTAGATCTTTAAAAACACTTCTGTATCTGGGCTTGTGGAACAAATACAAACTTCTGCTGTAAAGGAGAACTTCCAGAAAAGCAGCTTGACTACTTTAGTGTGCTGTAGCTTCAATTATTTCATGGTGTCAGTTCCTGGAAAATGGAACACCTTGGAAATCTTCTCTGTGGCTTGATTACTGGGATTAGTACTTAATGTCATTTGCTGTGTGTTTATGTAAAAGGTGTATAGCAAGTGGAAGAGTTGATGGATAGGATAGAACTGTTCATATGATCCTAATGTTTCCTTTTGGAGAAGTAGTTTCCTAGGTAAGGCTCATTTCCAGACAAGTCTCGTTAATCTCTCTGTACAAGTATTAAATGGCTTACAGTGATTTTGCTTTTGGTGTTATGGAATCAACAGCAGAATGATTGCAGTTTCCCAAGGTAAAGCAGCACGGCACTGTAATGCCTTTGCTTGTCTGGCTATTTTGATAAGGACCTACAATGAGATATGACAGAATTCAGAGGATTTAGCATGTAGTTCTGCCTTGTGAAAGTGGTTTGAGTGAAAGCTTTTTGGTTCCAGTGGGATCTTACCTAGGATAGAAGCCTCCAGTGTTAATCTTGCAGCTGTCTGATAAACAGCAGACCTGTGCGTTGCGTCTGAACGGGCAGCACCTTATAAAGAAAAGCTCACCCAGCAACTGCAAAACTCAGGAAGGGAGTAAGAAACAGTAGTGCTGTGTGAAGTGTCTGTAGTGGCAAGCTTCATCCACAGCTTCTACAACCCATATTCTGCTAGCACGTTCATCATCAGTGGAGGTGTTAGGTACTCGACAGCATAAGCATGGTAATGCCTACTTACACTGCTAGAAGGGTGCAAGAGCAGAGATATTTGGCTTGGTGCCGTTAAATTACAGCACAAGAACTGTGTTGGCTGTAGGTGGAGAGGAACGTTAGATAATGCATCTTGACCAATCCTAGTGCCAAGGCAGTGGTAAAATTTGAGGAAGAAATGGAAAGAAACCTTGATCTTTCATTGCTGTGTTCCTTCTAGTTCTTTCTCTTGTGTATGGGTAGAAGGAGGAGTTTAATGCCAAGTTTAGCATGCTGGTTACCTTCAGAAGCATCTGTAAGCTGTTCATTGTTATGTAGGATGCAAGACTTTGTGGGTTGGGGCCTTAGTTACAGTGAAATATTTTGCAGACAAATGCTTGAAAAAGAAATCTTCCTGCTTTTAACAGCATTAAAATTTTGTTTTACTTTGGCATAGGGACTTGTTCATTCTTTCTCAGTTCATAGCCTTAAATGACCATAAATGCAGTTTTAGATTGTTTTTCCCTTTCATTTCCAGTTGTTTGTCTGTAGGCTTTTTTGCTTGTCGTGTGAGTGAAGTTATTCTTCACCATAGAAAGTCTTCCTGAAAAAAAAAAAAAAATCTAGCCATGACCTTACTAGGATTTTTCTCAGGAGAACACCACAATGTGAAAACAGTGAAATAAAATAATGAAATAGTCTGTTACCTTTCCAGCATCACTTCTGACTGAATATCCTGAAGTAAGGCAAGAATATACATGAAGCTGTGGTGTGCCTCTGTAAGCAGAGTTTGTGGTTTAAAAGTGTCCTGGAGCACATAGCTGCTCTTCTAACCCCATCTGAAATTAGTAATCAAAGCTGTAGGTGTTATGTCTGACCAATATGCTGACCAGTGATTTTTCTTGGTTCAAAAACTTTGTGCTTTTTAGTACTTTACACTGAAACTGGTGTTCTCTTGAAGTCAGGCCTTGAGAGAGGATTATTCTGCAAAATCAGGTCTGGCCATGGTACTGTTAGACTTATGTTGATGTGCTGTTGATTAGCTATGTCTTGTGGAGCGTGCCGGGTAGTCTACAGCTGTGCAGGTTTGAGCTCTCTTTGAGATTGGGGTTATGTTTATCTGGTGTCCAAACTGGGGACGACTTGGTAGAGAGACATGCAGGCCAGGCTAGAGGAAGACTTTTACACCTTGTGGATGGTGGTAGTACTAGAGTTCAGATGGAGGGAAAAATGTACATGTTCAAATCAGTCTTGAAAAAAAAAAAATTGTCATCCTGGTAATTTTTTTCCTTTTATCTGGGATCTAGTTAGAGAAAATAATTGGAGGTGATGTAAGATGATTGACATGCAAGGGAGTAGTCCAAAAAAGATAACAACAGTTTATGACCTCTTGGAGTGCAACTCTTGCAAGGCTTTTATTATCATTTTATAACCGTCACAACTTTATTATTCTGGAGGACTGGAGTAATTCAGAAGAGGAGTATTTGTACTGAATTAAAATAGCTTCTGCCCTTAAGGTGATGCCTGTGTATTTTGCAGCTTACTGTGGTACCTTGGACTGTGTGCTGAGCAAGCATGAAACCTTGAAAGCCCAAACAGGCAGCTAATACCCACCCAGCACAGGAGTGAAGTCAATGAGGCTGAGCAACTACATGCAAGGGGGTTATGTAAAGCTGGGTGTGGAGCACCCTCCTTCTTTATGAAACAGAGCTGGCTGCATGGGTCTGATGTGCAAAGAGCTGTGAAAGCATGCCTGGGAAAAAATTTATTGGGATAAGAAGTCCTGCTGTGGCAGACAGATTTGCTAGTGGTGTGTAAAGGCAGATAATTGGTCAAGGATTTTAGTTTGTTTTCACAATCAAGAATTCTTGGGAATATTCTGAGCAAATGTTATTTTTATTTAGTAAGAGATTGAGAAGTAAATGTGTACGTTTTCTGTGTGTAAAATTCTAATAGTATTACCTGGTTCGGTCGTTTTCTTTAACTGTTACTTGATAACTCTAAGTGACAGCAAATGGGATGAAGAAAAACCCCTTTTCTCAGCAGATATAGTTCAAGGATCTAAGTCATCCAGGATTTTCAACATTGCATGAAGCTGTTAATGTGATTTTTTTTTTTTTTTTTTTTTCTTTCCCCCCCATGTAAGATTCATCAAGTGCTTGATACATTGGGACTTTTTAGGAGGTCAGACAGTGATAGAACCAGGGGAAATGGGTGTAAGCTATAGGAGGGTAGATTTAGGTTGGATATTAGGAGGAAGTTCTTCACTATGAGGGTGGTGAGACAGTGGAACAGGTTGCCCAGAGAGGTTGTGGAAGCCTCATCCCTGGAAGCTTTTAAGACAAGGCTTGATGGGACCCTGGGTAACCTGATCTAGTGGATGGTGTCCATGCCAGGTAGGGAGGTTGGAACTAGATGATCTTTGAGGTCCCTTCCAACTCTGACAATTCTATGATTCTGTATTTCAGAATTACAGCAATTTAAGTTGTAACCTCTCTGCAAGCCCCTTTCTTTTACATGGCATCTCCAATTAACCTGTGACGTAATGCTAGCAAGAATCTTAGAGCTGATCCTATGTCTGACTTCTCCTTGTCAAATGTGAAGGCCCTAAAGAGACAACGAGGAGTTAGCAGTGTGCGTCTGATGATGGGCAGTGTGGAAAGCAACCTAGAGCGGCAGAGGAATGATCAGCTTCTACTTGCCCTGTGTTGTGCAGTCACCTATAGGCTTGAAATCCTGGTCTGTGTGGTATAACGTTGTATCCACAGTTCTTGTCTCTGATGTCTACAAACAAAAGAAGGGAGCAAGAGGAAAAAATGAGTCTGCTTGTCCAAGGGAGATTTGTTCTGTGGTCATGTTTAATCAAACATGTAATCAACATTTAATCAAACATTTAATAAACTGCTTGCATTTTCCCTTCTAATTAGCTGCTGCCGGTTATTGGGATTGAAGAGTGAGTGTCAGGGTGGAGCTGGACAAAAATAACCCAGATGAAAACAACTAGCTGCTCCTGTGCCTTTGTCTCCCTTTCCAGCTCTTACTCAAAAGGTGGATCAGCTGCTTATATATCTGCCTTCTTAGCAATGATAAGGACAATGGTAATTTTGTAGATTAGAATAGAAATTTAGTGCTTTTTTTTCCCCTTTTAAGAGGGGATTTAGGTCATCTTATCAACTCATCAGTGTGGTGTGATCACATCAATGTTGTAATGAGGAGGGGCAGGTACCAGGGACTCTAGCTAAGCCCATAAAGGGAAACAAATGTGAAAGATGCAGATGAACTGCTGGCTTTAGGCTTTTTTTCCTGAGAGGGTATGAGTAACAGAGCTCTGAGGTAACTGTATGATTTAGCTTGTCAAGGCAACTTCTAGAAAAACTGAGGAGGCCCAAGAAATTGTACGGTTTTTCCAATCACACAGTGTAGCAGGCCTCCTAGCAGATCCAAATCTGGGCTACAACAGTCTGGTTAGAAAATGTAATAGCATTTTTGGGGTTGTATATAGGCTCCTGTGTGCCCTAGCCAAATTTGGGAAAGCTGTAGTCTTAAAACCATGTGCTAAGTCACTGGTGGAATCAATAGATGGAAGAGCTGCTGTCCAGTGTAGGTTATGAAAAAAAACAAGGGTGGGATTAATTAGAGCACCCTATATGTGTATGTACTCAGTGTGTCTGAGTGAGAGAGGCTAGTAGCAAGATGCAGCATGGAAGGTCAAGGGCTCTTGGGGGACAGCAAGGCACATCCTATGGGTGTTGGCTGAAGACAGAGCTCTGAAGGTGACCTTTTAGGCAAAGTGATGCCTGCAGAAGGGCTGAAGCTGATCAGAAAGAATTGTTTGGTTCAAAGAGATGGGTTGTTTTAAATTTCTTGTAAGCAAACAGGATTTACACTGAAGAACTTTTGTCAGTCACTTTACAAAGGGATGTGCATTTTGTCTAACAAATTGAATGAAAGAAAAAGGCATTATTTGTATTTTCTGATTTATAAGTGTTTGGTTTATTGTTTTCCTCTTACTGCACTGTAAACAGTCCACTGAAGCAAACAAGAAAATGGGTGTTATGGCAGACCTATATGCTACTGCTTAAAGGAAGAAGCCTTTGGACTGGAAGAAACAGGGAGAATGTTCTTTCTTTAGCAGCAAACTTCAGTATAATTTAAAGCAGATAAAATGCCTGATAAAATAGATATGATTGTCAGATGCATAGATCTGCTTCTCTGAAGTGCTCTAGACACCAGGACAGGAAATATTCACCAGCTAGGGTGGATATTCCTCAGAGGTAATGCTTTGCACATTTCAGGTGCAGAAACTATCATGAGCAATAGAGACTTTTTGTATAGCTGTCTAATCTCTGCTCAAGCTTCAGGTTTGGTGCTTTCTGACCTTGACAGATCCTATACATAACAATCCTGTGCTTTTGGTGTATTTCTATGAATCTTCATGACTTCCATCGCCTTGATATTAAAAGGCTAGCAGCGGTACCTTGTTTCATGTGTTGGATTTCCAACTCCTCAAACTGCAGCCCTATCCAACAAGACTGATGGAAAACTCTATTCTCTTATATCAACCTCTTGATAAGGTTTTTGCCCAGGGTGTGTGTCTTGGGTTTTTTTTGCCTCCTCCTCCTCACCCCCAACTTTTCCCATCACCCATTAATATTGTTCTGTATAATAAAAACCATTTATTAATTTGCTATCTCTCCATTTTTATTGCGTGTAGCAGACACTATTTAATTTCTAGGCTCATGCGTAGTTTGTGCAGATCACAGAGATGTTTCACTGCAGCGCTGTCAGATGCTTTATCCTGATGCTTGTCAGGGAAGTTGGCCACATGTCAATAAATGCAATATTTTCAAACAGTATGATCATCACTTGTTGGAAGCCAAGCTTTTGTTCTATTGCAGGCCTGTGAGCCTAATGAGGCTTCCAAATAAAGTAAAATCATCTTTCTTTGATCTATGTTCATGTAACATCATGCAGAAGAGTCAGCTGCAAGGGAAAGAAACTCCAGTTATTGGTATTGGCATCTGAATCTATTCAGATGCAGAAAAGCAGTCCAGTTCACAGTTCTTTAATTTGGACCATGTATTTTCTGCTGAACATCTTTTCCTTCTCAAACAGGGTACCAGGCTGCAGAATTGCACTTCTCGGATTTCAGGTGTGCTTTGTGTTCTATAGATGTGGTTCATACAATGTTTGGGGGGAGCTACATAGAGAATTAAAGGTGAAAAAGAGTTTCAAATTATACTGGAGTTGGTTTTAGCCAAGCCTTTTTGGGGGGCTTAACCAGCTAGTCCTCTTTAAAATTACAGTTGCATTCCTAAGTGCCTCAACCTAAAGACTGACTTTTGAAATGCATCTCAAAGGGAGCAAACAAAACAGAGAAAGTGACTGGATGAGTTATGTGAGCCTAAACTGATGCAGAGTTTGAGGAGAAAAGATTTCTAGGAACATCTCTTACTTATTTTATGCTAAACCTTTCCATGGGTGTCCTTTCAAACCAATGAAAGGTTGGACTGGTATCTGTAGCAGCATGTATAGCTGGCCACAGGTAACTTCTTGGCATAGACTTTTGTCAGTTATGTCTATGAATCTATGACTGCCTCCTATTCCATAAATGAAGAGGAAAATGTGTTCCTTGTGTATGCTAACAGGGGCTCCTTGGTGAGTGTAAGAGAAATCACAAATAGTCTGAAAGCTAAAGAAACTCGAGGGACTTTTTGTCTGACTTGTACAGAGCCAAAACATTAAGGCTGTCCCTTATAGGGGGGAAGTTGCAATCAGGTTTCTTTAGTGAGCAGACATTAACTTTCTTGCATTAACTTTCTCTTGTTTGTTTAATGAAGTTTTGCATGAAGGAAAAAGCCCCAGACACCTATATGTCTTACTCAAAGCCTGGCTGGAGATGAATAAACTCGTTTTTGCATGGCAAGTTGCTGAACTTAAATGTCTCTAATTTCTGTCAAAAAAAAATGCCTAGTCTCTTTGAGAGATCCAAGAAGTGGAAAAAAAATAATTGTGTATTACACATTTCTCATGCATGTCTCGGTGTCTGGCCTCTGTAAAAAGTCCCAAAAGGTTTATTCAAGGCTCTTTGCCAAAGTCTTGGAAGGTTTCAGTGGATGTACAGCACTTGATTTCTGTGTTAGTGGATTAAAAGCTGTTTCTAGATGAAAGCTGGCTTGGCAGATATGCTGTTCTCTCTGTACACCTTGGTTTTAGCAGAGTGAAGGTGTGCTGTTGTTCTTCTGTGTGCAGGAAACCTGCAGAACCTACTGCAACCTGGGTCCCAGCAGAGCCTTGTCTCCCTGGCCACACTGGATTGATGGTCTTTGTGCAGCATGCTTATATTGAAGGTGGGAGCAGCAGAAGCTCCTTCTCAGAACATCAAGGCAAACCACTAGAGAGCTTTTATTTGGGTGAAAGGCAGGAATCCAGATAAGACTTTCCAAAGTTAAGTGGAGCACCTGTAGCATGCTGGAGAAAGGTGACGGGGAGGGCCAGAGGGAAGAATCTGGAAGCAGCAGCTTCTAGCCTATACTGAAGTCTACTTCAAGTACCATTACTATTATTATTACTACTTCGTTTTGTTTGAGAAACTCAGTTGAGTTTTGATTAGTGTGTGAGAACCTAGCAGATGCAGGGGACTTTTTAGGTTGGCTTGCTATACCTATGGCCTTTGTAGAAGGCATTTGTGGGAAGGAGGTTTCCCCCTCTCATACTTTTAATTCATTCTTGGGATTTCAAAGGTTGACTGAATTTCTTCTTCATAGCCTTTGTGCTCTTCCAACAAATGCCTCAAATTGGTCTTAATATGCTGAGCATCAATTTGAGCCCCAAAAACTCTGCAAACCTTCCGAAGACTTGAAGAAGACACACTGGTTTCTTGAGTCATTTTTTTGCTATCAGAGTTGATTTGCATTGCTAGAACCCCAGATGCTGTGGTAGTTCTCACAGCTGATGGTGTGAAATGCTTTACAAATGCACTGCCTAGAGGGATTACAGTCTAGTTAAGACAAATTCTGGATCATGGTTCTGGTAAAATGATTGTTTCCATTACAGTTTCTTCTTCTGCACACTTTTGTCAGGTAGCTGTGTGCAGGCTTCAACAAGACTTAGTGACTACAGCAGATACCTAGAACTGTGTCCTGAAGGAGCCAGTTTCATAGGGCAGTTGCCAGGCACTGCCAGAAAGTCAGGTTACTGTAGGGAAGGATAGGTTGTGCACTCAAAATTCTTACACGAGCTTAAGACCAAACTAGTTCACCTTTTATTGTCTTTTCTGTTGTTTGTTGTCAGTAGTTCTGCATGTTGCAGGTTAGTTTACCAAATGTGTTGCATTTCTTCAACCTGAATTCTCCCTGTCCAAGTAGAACAGGGAGGTATTGCAAAGGCTTATATTTAGAGTGTGATGTCAATATGTTTAATCTGGAGATTTCTCTCTCTCTCTAGATAGATATAGTGAGATATTATAGATAGGTAAATATAGCTAGATTTATATTATCAACCCAAATCCCTGTATTGTTTTTTTAACCTTCTTGATAGGTGATAACAGTATGCCATTTGCATTAATACTAGTGAACCAATATTTGTGATTTGGACAGTTTATCTTCAGTAATAGAGAAGACTAATTTGATGTCTAAATCTTGATAATCTGCTTAGATCTAAACCCACTAATATAACAACGTGTTATGGATTGCTTAACGTACATCATGATTCTTTATTGTTCAGATGAAGAGAAGTCCATTTTGTTCCTATGTAAACCTTATCTTGCCTTATAAAAGCCCCAGAAACCTTGAATGTATTTGATTAAAACAGGAGGTAGCTGTTTTGATAATGGGACATTGTTGGTGTTTACAATCCTGCCAGAAAGTTCTCTGTCAAATGTGTGCAGTTTTGACTAGCCTTGATGTATAAAAGTTAAAAACTAAACCCACACATTGAGCAGTCATAACTTTGTTGGGTCACAAAGAACAGTCAATGAGGCTGGAGCCTACAGGAAGTCCCAGAGTAAACCAAGGCTTGCTTGCATCTGACTTAATCAAATCCTTTATTTTCTGAGATCTGCTCTTCTCCTGGATGAGTAACCTGGTTTTCTTGGTTTTCCAGTACAGATGTGAGATGGACCAGGTTTTTCCCCGCTTGCCTTGACAGCCTTGCGTATATTGGAACAAAAAGATCTAGTATCTTTTTACCCCTACTCTGCCCTTCTCATCCTGTTTTCCAGTCAGAATGGGCTGACAGTTCATTCTAACTTTGACTGTAGTACAAGATACCAGTGAGATAACTTTAAACTGCTTCAGGGGATTTCAAGAGTGAAAAGCAAAGTTTGGCTCCAAAACCCAGAAGCTGGCCACATCCTCAGATGAGCACTGCAGTCTGCACTAAGCTGTCACAATAAAATAGCTCTTAGTACTTGAGCTGAGTTTATAGCTAGATGAGGCTCCACTACCTAGATAGATACATAGGTGTATGTGTTGGTTCAACTCTCTGCATTTCTTCAGCACTTGTTAGTTCCTATTGTAAAATATGTGGTCTTCGAAAGGAGGCAGAGAGGCAGGAAGCTTGATTATCTTGTCTGATGCAGTTCAGGGATTTACTGCTAAACCTCTCTGTTCAAGTGTTGATACTGGAAGCAATGTAGAGGCCAACATAAAGGTAGAATTCAGAGAAGTGGTACTGCAACAGGCTAGATGTGATAGTATCTCAGGCTAAGAGAAGAGGCTTGTTTGGTTTAAGAACTGTCAGATATAAAGTTAGAAAGACCCATGCAAAATTAGGAGGAATTCTGCATATTGCTTAATGAGTGGCATCAAAATGTGACTGGCGTGCAGCATAAATATGGAGTTGTATCAGTCTGTCATTGCACAATTTGTATGCTGCCAGCTCTTCCTGCTGTGACAAAGAGGTTCCCAAGATGGCAGTGCTTCGCAGGGGAGAAACTTCAAGCGTGAATTGAACCTGTGGCCTTGCACGTTCAGGTTGCAGCACTTTTGTAGTCGAGTGTACCCTTGTCTGTAAGTCCTCTTAGGAGCTTCAGCATAAAAAAACCATCTGTTAGCTGCAGCCATAGGAGCTTCAGAGGATTTCCTGACACTAAATACCTCCAATTACCTGCCAGCTGGGTCACTGAGTGTTTCTTTACATTTGCTACTGTTTCATATGACTGTGGCTGGCCATTCTAATTTGTTCTTAACTTTGCTAAAATGGCATTGTTCTGACAGCTCTTTCTAATGCCATTGCACGCTGTTGCTTATCATTACATTGTGCTTTTTGAACATGTAGGCTGTGTCCTCTCAAAATGAAAAAGGTGATTACTTGTGTTATCTGGAAAACTGAAAAATACTATCTGCTCATTGGATCCACCACTGATGCAGGGAAGAAGTGAAAGTATCCATTTCCCACTGGCTTTGAGACTGGAGCAGTTTTATCAGCATTATCCAGAAATGATACTGATGAAATCTTCATCCATTGAGTCAACATGCGTTATCCTTTCAGCTTCCAAGGAGGTAGTTTTTCTTGGCAAGTATTTCAGTGTGGTTTTACTTGCCTTACATTTCAATTTAGTGCTGGAATAGTTGAGGAGACACTCATACCTGCTTTCCTTCTTCAGCATATAGATGTTACAAAGTGGGATACAGTTTCTCCTGCAATTTGGCAATATCTGGGAAGTCAGAAGTAAACAAATTACTGATATGCTAACTAGTGTACCTCTTAGTGAGAAGAGGATTGCCCTTCTTGCCCAAATTGTGTGAAGATTCCCTTGATGAAGAAGAAAATCTGCATGCCTGATTTCTAGGCCTTCAGTGGCAATGGAAAATGGAAGCATTTAGAATTTTTTTTTTTTTGGCTGACTAGTGACTTATTCTGTGATTTAAGAGAAGGCACTAATAATTTGTAACTGCTGACTTCATATGGGAGGAGAGTTGCTAAGAATAATATAAAATGTAAATTTTTAGAAGCTTGATTTCAGAGAATAAAATATTTGTGTTTTGTAGTTATAGTGCCAAGAAGTTTTATCAACAAGTGCAAAGAACATCTGGCTCAGTGTGACAGCTTATTGAACATATCATGATGCTGGAGAGCAAGTATGCAATATTTAAGCATCTTTCAGATGATAAACCTGTTAGTGTGAGGGTATTGATTTTGTGTGTAAAATTAAGTATGTTAATGTGTTTCTAGAAGTCCCTAATAGCTTCTGCAGTAAGAGTTTAATATATATATATATATATATTTAAAAAAAAATAAATACTGTATCTGTCCCCAGAAGGGATACTGTCTTCTGCCTCGTGATTCTGGGTCTCTTTCAGTCATCACCAGTGCCTCATGACCTTAGAAAGACTTTGAAAGGGATGGGTCATGTGTTTGCATTTTGCAGAGGTTCATATTAACACTGGAGTGACTGGAGTCATGGGGAGACATGACTGAGAGAGCTGAGACCAGAGAGGATGTGTGCTCTTTGCAGTGAAGGAAGCAAGCAGCTTATTGAAACCAAAGGATGATACTGGAGTAATTTAGCCTGTAAATTTGAAGGACTCTGACCTTTGAGAAATGAATGTCTTGTAATGGAAGACACAGTGTCAAAACGGGTTGGTTTGAAGATGGTCTCTAATAAGGTTATAAAGAGATCACATGGTGTGGCTGCCTGCCATAGCTGGGAGCCGGATCTGATAATGTCTGGTGGTGTAAGCCTATGGCTGAAGGCTGAAACTTGCCCAATTGCTTATAATTGTCATCAGGTACTAAATATGTCTCGGTGTCTGGTAGGATGAATAACTCCTTGCCTTTAATATTTTTTCTTTGCAGCTCTTAATCATTCCTTCTTCTCACTGATAGCTCTTCAGTTTTGTGGTTTCATGTGTCATTGTCCCTCCCTCCCTCCTCAAAAGACTGTGGTTACAGTTTTTGTATCCTTGCTGGGAAAGCAGTGAGTATGAGCTCCCAGAACCTGGGGTCGCTAGTTCCAAGAAAAGAGTCTGACACAGCTCAGCAGCACAGATCCATCTTAAATGCCTAGTTTAAAAGGAAACCAGATCCTTTTGAGTTTGTGTTTACTGACCTTTTGGCTTTTATGATTTGGGATATACAAATTTTATTTCCACAAGGTCTTGTTTTTAATGCTGAAATTAGTAGCCCTGTAATGTTTCATTAAACTATTACTGAAACTTTGTCTTAATATTTAGTTACTAAAGGCAGTTTATTTCCTCTAGTTACTGCTTACAGTGTCTGTTTTCTTTCTTTCATGGCTTTTTCCTCCCTGCTACTTGAACCTCTGAAACTGTGTGTTGGATGCTTTGGTTTGTCATCGCACTTGTAGGATAAGGGGTTAGTGTGTTCCTAGCTGAATCTTTGCTCTGAGGTGCTGGTGAATGTTTGTGTGTGTTGTGTATTTGTGGCATGTGGTTCTGCATGTCAATACCAGAGTGATGCTGTTGCTGCCCTATCAAGATCCTCTCTTATTTTCTAGTTCCTTTCAAGGGTGCTTTGTTAGGATACAACGCTCCTAAGAAGCACTTTTTTGGCTGTAAATAGGATGATACAGTGCTTTGAAGATGTGGAGAAAGAAGATCAGATGGTTCTACTGAATGTGTGAAGTGTGTGTGAATGGGGTGGAGGTGTGAAAATCACATATGGTGTTGTAATGTCTAATACAGGAGTGCTCCTATTGCTTGGACCATTCCCTGTTTATAAAACCAAAGAAGAAATGCACAAATGTGACTATCCTCTGATTTCCCACCCCCTACTTAAAAGGTGCTTAACTACAGCCCAAAGTCTTGGGGGTTTTTCAGCCCATCTAAAGAGAGCTTAGAGATTTAAGGAGAACTTTTCCCCCCCAAAATACATTATCTGTTCCTACTGGATTATAAAGCTGCACTTTTCCCCTTCTCCTTTGGTTCTCTGATGCTTTACAGACTGAGAAAATTGAGAACAGGACTATCTCACCAAATGCCAAATCTTGATCCATTTCAGTCATAAATGTTTTCCAAATACTGACTACTGAAGGGAAAAAGTTTGCTGAGGGGTGTAGTTTGATATAAGTTAGTAAAGTAACTGATTAATTGCCTGCTTGATAGTCTGTGTGCAAAAAAAAGAAACAAACCACAAAAATTCCCCACATTATAGCTGAGTCTTGCCATCTTTCAGATGCCCTCAGTTAAGTTCAGTGTGCACTGATGGCTGTGTTTGCCGGCTGGAGCCCCTGGACAGCAAGCACCCCTGCGTTAGAGTTGCCACTTGGTTGCTTCCCTGGTAGACAGTAAGGTGGAGTCCATCAGTGTTGAAAAATAATAAAAGCAAGGATCCTCACAAATACTTAAGAGAAACACAGGGTTTTCTGCTGATGGAAAAAACTAAGGAAAATGAGCTGAGCTTGCCTTCGAGCCAGAAGGAGAAACAGGCTGTCCACAAAGTTGCAGATGGCTAGAGTTGCCTGGTTTTCATGCTTCACTTTGCTATTGCTTGCCAGGTGCCTTCCTCTGATAATTTCAGTGTTGTGGAAAATCTTAAAGGCTGCAGATTTTTGCTGTGATGAATTAATATTTATACAGTCCATTTGAAGCCAATATAGTGCTTTTCTGGGAAAACTCATTTATTATATCAAAGCAATACATTATTATTTTTTGACACTTTTTTTACATGGGAAATTTTGTAAGTGAAACATTATCCTGAGAAATGAACTTCACTGCATGCATTAATAACTTCTAGGCTATTAAAACAGGTACAAAGACGGCCTCTTTAATTTTTAAATTGTGAATTGCTTGGCATTTTTTGATGTGTCACTCAGACAAGATAGCAAAAATATGTTACTTAATTTAACCATGGCTATGACCTAATGGTCATATTTTTCTTTTAACTGTTAGTCACTATCATGTTCAGGTCCTAAATGCTGTGGGCTGTTAGTCCAGTCTGTTTACTTTGGATGTTAAAAAAACCCAAAACAACAACAAAACCAACCCCAAATCCAACTATTGTATATAACTTGAGACTGTGGCAAAAGATGAATTCCAAACCACTAATTAATGTGCTTTTATTAGCTTGATATTGAATTATCCTCCAAATCCATACATCATTCTAACTTAAACATGAAGTCAGCATGTGTGGTAATTATTTGAATTGCTGTTGCATATCGTGAGACTTGCATTAGCCAGTAGAGTTGTTCACTGGTTTCAGGTATAGAACTAATAAGCTTCTGGGTTTATTTGGTTTTGCAGGCTAATGCAGCTGTTACTTAAATGTTTCAGATTTTCCTTTGAATGTTGTAGTGTGTGATTCAGTAGAGTTGTGTGTTGCAGTAAGGGAACACGTAAAGCACATCAGTAGTTAGTGCTGCACCTGAATCAGTTTCCATAGCTTTAGGCAGCTGAAGGCTTTGAAGCTTTGTTAGGTGTTTAGTTTTATCACCTTCAGATGTTTTCCTCACTTCTCTTTTCTCCCAGAGGTTTTCTAACGTTTGCTATTGTGGTTTTTTTTCCTGTTCTGATGATTGGAATGCAAGATCCCTGTCTAGATGATCTTTGGAATGTCATGTATTTTAAAAATAGTGACCTCTGGGAATACAGTTTAGAACTGACTATTTTTCAAACATCTGTTCAGTGGAAGTGGACAGACACAGTGTCTCATTGTTGTGTTGCCTCTTTGGAGGGAGAAGGGAAATACAGCTAATAATGATCTTTCTTTTCCCCTCAGTAAAAAAGAGACCTGCTGTGGGTTTTGTATAGCCTATTGCCAACATCAGGAGGCAGCCAGGCTAGCTGAGAATGGAAGCCCTTCTTTTGATAGGTTGTGGCTCAGTTTCAAGCTACATGGGTTGAAAGAACGGTCATGGACAACACCATGAGGAAAGAAGAGTGGTCAGTACTCTCTCTAAGTGAGATAGCCCCTCCCCTGCCCTGAGAGACAGCACCTCTCGCATAGGCATTGGTACCTGTGGAAGCATTCTGCCTAGCCTGGACAGGTTCTTGTATTCCTCACTTGATTTTTCTTAACTGTTTGGTTTGTCTGCAGAATTTGCAGTTAGCTGCTTGTGTCTGAGCCACAGTCGTGCACCTATACAGGCATCTGGGAAAAGGAGTTTGCTGTAGTATCTTATGTATGTTAAGTGCATCTGTGGTGCATGTCTCAGCATAGCTAACAGAAAGCCTGTCCTCTGCTAAAACAAAAAAAAAGGCCAAAAGAACATAGAGAAAGGCTGTAGGATGTATTCTTACTAGTTTTTTTAAGCACCATAGAAAGAAGTGGTGGCTGGTCCATGGCTCTGTCAGACTTGCAGAGCAATTAATTCAGCAACTGTCTTGTCTGCTTTGAGTGTCCTGCACAGACAGCCCCTTGTTGAGGAATAGCTTGTGGCCCACAGCCTGCTTCTTTCTCTCAGTTTGCTTAATTTTTGAGGGTCTCAGAGTTTATTGTGTGTAGGATCAGCTTCTGTGCCTATTCCTAAGCCCTTTCACATGACGTGAGGCAGTCGCTGTGGTTATATGGTATTGCATGCTTGGTTGCATAAGGGATGTCTTGCTGCCTTGTGCCTGTAGCTGTGACCTGCCTGGCTGAAAAGCCTGGAGTCACTGGCTTAGGAAATCTTTGAGGTGGAGAATCAGCAAATGCCAGTACCGAGGTGCATGGTTGCTTGCCATCCTGGTTGTTTGGATACCTTTTGGTTTTAAAATAACTTTTCCTTAAAAAAAAAAAATAAATGAAAAAGAAATAAAACCAAAACCAATCTATTTTGGTAGAGGATCTTCCCCAAATTAACTAATCCTCAAAATATGAGTGCTTCAATGGTTTCTGGTCCCCTGGGCTTAACTGTAAAAAGTTCTCATGTTTCAGGTAACCAAAGGGGACACTCTCTCTCCCTGCCTTCTGAAAAAGGGGAAGACCCATGATACCAGCTAACTTGGTAAATGCTTCCTCCTTCCCATTGCTTTTTGAATGTGTGATGCCATACCCAACAGCAGCACCCCTTCTCTCCCTGTTTGTGTGCTTGCCTTGCTTATTCCCTTCTGCTGGGCCAGGGCTGCCTATTTCAGTAAGTCCCAGTAAATTTACAAAGCCCATTTTGGGAGGATTGCAGAAAACCTTTGGACTGACTCTTTCTTTCTCCAGTGGCTTTGGCAACCAGCTTGCAAGTATTTTTCTTCTAAGTAGAACAAAGCTTTTTCAGTGTGTATGCAGGCATAGCAAGAGATGCAGCCTTTGCCATCAGCCTCTATTCTTCCAGGAGCTCTGGAGCAGTCTTGTCTGAAGCCTGGTGTATTTCAGTGGCATTTTTAAGTTGTTCTGTTTACTCCAGAGCAGACACAGCAAAAATGTAGCTAGTTTGGTTATTTTAAGTTTTAGCTTACAATACTTAGAATGTTTCTGAGTAGGCTGCTGCCCTAATTTACAAAAAAGCATCCCCAACCTAATAGTTCTTTATCCCGCTTAGCTGTGTGAAAATCAGGGTTTTAACAATTTGGTTATTAACTCTTTCCCTACAAAATTCATATTCCTTCTCAAAATACAGTTGGAATGTATTTGGCCAGCCTTAGGTGATGGTAAGCAGCAATGCTTCCCACACAGTAATAGCAATGTATTATTCACCCCCCCACTTAGAGGCTACTGTTATCTGCAAAAGGGCTTTGAAATTTTCTGCAAGGGGTGCTTGGTTTCATTTTGTTTAATTTCCTTGCTGAGCAATAACAAGCTTTCTGTTGTGGCTGTGCAGTACACGCTGCTTCCAGGCCAGAGGAACTCCAGACTGGTGAAGTGGAAGGGAGCAATTTGTGTCATAGATGCTGATTGATTGCCTGTCCCTTTGGGCATCTTTGTAATGGTGTCCCCCCAAAAAAGACTGTATCAGGCAGGAAACTGGAGGAGCCATTGTGCATTCAGCAGTGTGCAGCAGTTGTGACTATGGACAACACCACAGATGCTCTTAGATTAGAAAAGCATTGGGGATAGAGCTGGGCAGCCTTGGTCTGTGACCTCTCCCAAAAGGGTCTTTGATTTTCACTATGATGTTTAGTGGGAGTGAGGAAAAGAGATTCCTGTCTTGTGCTCACTGAGATTTTGATTTTGAAGTTGTATTTCTTGTGTCTTCAAGGAAGGTACTAACATGTTTAAATAGCCTGCACGTATTGGGGAAAGCAGCATGGAGCAGGCATGGCTGGCCTTTATGCCAGGGATTCAGTTCTGATCTCAAGGCTAGAGCAGAAATGGTTTGTTTGCTTGATAACTTGTCAAATTCAATTACTAAGCATTGTCTGTCTGCACGTACCAGAATCTCAGTTCTCATACCAGCAGAGTAGACAACCATCTCTACTGATCTGCCTAAACTGGCTCTGCCAATTGTAGTTCTCAGCATTTTGGTGCATAATTAGTAGGCCTCTCCAGTCTTTTATCCTTGATGTTTCAGGATCACTAGAACTATTCCCTATATGGCCAAAGCAGGCTTGGGCCTTTCTGGCAAACCCCATCTTGCAGGAGCCAGACTAACTACAAGTCTTTGAACCGAAGTCCAAGGATGTGTCTAAACCATGGTACACTGCACTCTCTGGTGTCCCCACATGCAGACTGCCCACCCTCTAGAACAGGGTATCACAGTATGCTGTGTCTGTCTCCCGGTCCCAGCCTATAGCTTGATGCTCTCTCAGGCTGGGACAGTGGAGCATACTTGCTCATGGGGTTGAATCTGTATGTGTTTGTTTGCATGGCTGCTTTTATAATTTATTAGCTTTTCTTTGGGCACAGCTACACGATGCAGGGGTTGTTGCCTCTGCTGAGGCCAGCACAGTTAGAACTGTCTGACAGTGCAGTACCAATCACCAGCTGGAGTTTTAAATAATTGTGGTTTTGAGGCACTTCTTCCAGAATGGATTGTCTGTCTTGAGCAATGAATCTTCAGGGATGTATCTTCAATAGATTTGCAGGAGAATGATGCATCTGGGCAGGGTGCTCCAGCTGCTGACCAGTCTCTCTGTTCTGGACCTGACCTGTGCCTACACTCTTCCTTTGTCCCCTTCCCTGCTGTGTTTGCAGGGCTAGTCTGCAGAGTCAGCCTGGGTATATTAGTGGTTGCGATGAAGACAAGCCATGGGACAGCTGAGAAGTTTCTTGGCAAGGATTTTAAGCAGAGAACAACTGATGCAAGTCACTATGTGTGAAGGTCTGGAAAGTGTTCTGTGTACCAAGATGATGGGGGTAGAACAAGGCTGTAAATAAGACAGTAAATAGCTGCAGGCTGCTGTATTCATTCTCTGTGACTCCTATACATGCATCTTTGGATCAAAATCAAAGATCTTTGAGGTATGTGGAATGTGCTGTGGTACAGTTGGCATGCTCCGAGGGCAGATGAGAAATTAAGAACAAAGCAGAACTGACTAAAACTGAGATACTGTCCAACATCACCCACTTACTACCTCTACTCACCTGGCAACTCTTATCGGTCCCAGCAATGCAGCTGCTTAGTATGCATTTTGTGTCACTTCTGAGGCCATGATTCAGAAGCTGCTGAAGTGCTTCCTAGGCAGGGAATGGAATTGAACATGTGCTTTCCTGAATTTGAATCAGGTTCATTAGTGCACTCTTCTTGTTTGCATTCTAGCATGAAGCAACCGTTTTCCATTAGTGTTTGTTTTTTACATTCCCCCACATTTCCAACATTAACCATTCCTTTTTCTTTTTTTCTTTTCTTTTCCAGGAAAAGAGGAGTAGAAGTAGTACAGGTGAGTAAAAACTATATTTGATTTTTTTCCCCTTCTGTTTTCATATGAAGATGATTTACTGGTATTAAGCTCTGTCCATTAAATGTCAACATGACCTGGTCTTAATTATTTTTCTTTTCTATTCAATTCTCTGCTGTGAGTACTGGTTTTTTGAAGAAGAGGATCCCTTTTTTGTGAAGCATGTGTGGAGGCTATCTAGTCTTAACAAGTGCCCTGATGAAAATGGGAATGCAGTTAGGCTTTTCCTATGCCTGTTCATTAATACAATCTGATAGTTGATTAGACAATGTTACAGTGTGTTTATTACATTCAGGGACAGTCAGGCTTAACAGAAACAGGAGCTGGCCTTTGGGAAAAAAACCCAAAACCAACATGGCAGATGGAATGTTCTTGTAACCTAGTGAGCAGAGAAATCATAGAATGGCTCAGGTTGGAAGGGACCTTGAAGATCATCTAGTTCCAACCCCCCTGCCATGGCAGGGACGCCACATGCACTGGACCAGGTCATCCAGGGCCACATCCAGCCTGGCCTTAAACACTACCAGGGATGGGGCCTCCACAACCTCTCTGGGCAACCTGTTCCAGTGCCTCACCACCCTTTGGGTAAAGAACCCCCTTCTAATCTCCAGCCTAAACCTCTCCTCCTTCAGCTTGTAATCAATCATACTGAAGTGCCTTCAAGTTGTAGCCCATCTACAAATAACATCAGATGTTGGCTACATTTGTTCTTTCCCAGTTCTCAATGGTCATATTTAACACAAGATTTTACTTAAAGGATAATGGGAACTTGGAAGAGGAATTATGTCACTGTTGCAGCTGTAGCACAGAGCACTATAACTCTAGATGATCAAAGGGGAAGCATGCTCTTTCCTTCTGGTTTACTTTTTGTACTTAGAAGAGCTGTGTCATAGGTTTTGCTGTTGCTGATGATTACCTAGTGCTTGTTTTGTACTCAAGGTGGTCGGTGTGTTCCTCACATTTTTCTCATATCTTAGTAGCAGAGATGAAACTGCCTTAGTAGAGAGGATTGACTCTCTCAATCAAGAGGAGAAGAGGAGGAAGAAGAGAGGAGGAAAATGAGGTGTTAGCCACTGATAGTTGGGGCTGCTCTTAAAAAGCACCTTTAAGGTGGACTTAACTCCAGCAGGGTGTAGGAGAAAAGCACTTTAAAACAAATACCTTTAAAAATCAGGCCATATTATTTTTTAAAAATCTCCTATCAGAAAAGGCTCTTAAGAAGTTCTTGTTGCTAGTTAAACTGGAGGGATATGATCTTTTGGGTATCTGTGGTTGTCTGAGAAGTGCAAGGAAAAAGGGCATACACTTTACTGGCTGCATTTAACCTTTCGCTATTAAAACACCATCTACCTTACTTGTACCTATTGTTGCTCAGAGCTAAGGAGCAGCTTCTTTCATCAGCTGTGATCATAGCATTGCCAGATTGATAAGGACAAGCCAGCATTTGAGAAGCACAGCTTCACAAGCAGCACAGAGAGAAAGCTAGCCTATATTTGTGTCACTGTCTAGGGGCCACTGTTTTAATAATACCCCAGTGTATTACAATTTGGTGTCTGCATTTGTTATGTGCCTTATGCCTGTGCTGTACATTTAAGCAGCAAGGTCCTTATATGAGATGAATTCAGTGCTGCACTGATTAGCTGAGGAGAGGGCAAATTCCATTTTACCTTGTAGATTAAAGTTGGTGTCCTTGCATGGGCTACTTGTTAGTCTTCTGATGTTTGTGTAGCTTAATGGCTAGTCATCAGATAGACACAAAGTGATTGGAAAGGCTTTCTTTATTTGAAGTGCATTTTGGGAAACATTTGTACAGAACAGGGCAGGACTTTTGTGTAAAAGTACATCATGGTCTCAAATTCCACAGCATGGTTGAGATGCCAGACTAACCTATGTGGGGAATTTGTGCCCCAAAGGCTTGTCTTGAACACTGATGCCTGCTGCTCTGCTAGAGCAGGGTTGGACAGCTCTGTGTGATCACCCCTTGCTTATTGTTTGTGTGTTGCTTCATATATCCTGATGCATGTACTTGTAGCCAGTAGGGGATGTATCAGAAAAGGGATCTTTCTCCACTCAGCATTACTAGAAAGCTTTGCTTGAGTCACCTCGGGTGATCTGTTGCTCCAGAAGACATCTTGGTGTCAATCTGCTGGACAGAGGTTGACAGAGGGAATATCGTTTTGCTGTGTTAAGCAGCAGCATTTCTTTGATTAGTTTCCCCGTCCCTCTTTAAAGAACCTATCCCATTCAAGAGAAACTAGCTGTAACACCTGACAGTAGACAAGTAACTCAAAATACAAAAATACACAGGCTGTTTATCAATTTTCTTCTTTACATAGTCAAGTTTTTTCTGAATGTAAATGTACTTTCCACTAATAAGTAGTGAGTTGGAAGGTAAGGTTCAGTTACTGGCTTCCAGATAGCAAAGCATGATGGATTGTTATGACCTCTGAGAACATCAGATTATTCTTTTCCAAATGCATTTCACAGGAGAAGGGAAGAATTTCCTACTGCTAAAGGGAAGTTTTCAAATAAGCACTTGTGACTTCTGTTTCCTTCTTGCAGTGAAGAATTAGAATGGCTCTCTTTTCTTTATCTTGACTGATAAAATCCTCTTTTACTTTTTAAAGGCTTATTGCACTGTACAGATTATCAGTGACCTGCTGCTAGACAGCAATTAAAATTCTGTGACTTCTATTCAAGTTCTGTGTTTTGTCTTGCCTCAGACTTTCAGTTCCAACAGAAAGAGTGGTTCCAGCTTTCTATTTTTATTGAGTGGGGAAACACGTACATCCTCCAAAGAGGAGGAAAAAAAGGAAGAATAGGAATGGCAGTGGGATGCTAAGCAGGCATGCTCCTTTATCCAGCAGTAAGACATTATTCAAGCATCACATTGAAAACAAAGAGCCTCTCAACTTGTGTGGTGATAAGTAATTGAGTTTGTTTAGAAATCCTGATTAAATTCTAGCACAACGAGAATTCACTGTGAACTCAGTGCACAGGAGATGAAATATGTGAGTGTGTAGTACAATTGGGTAACATCCATCAAACTATCTGGCTTAAAAGATAGTACAGTAGATGGTTCAAATGAAAAGCTTTCAAGGTTATGAACTTTCAAAGACAATGCGAGTCTGAGATTGCACACAAACATTTGGGAGCATGAAGGGGTTAGCGCATTTGTTTTTCCAGTGGGCAGTGGCAGAACTCTGAGTAGAAGCATCTTTAAGATCTAGCAATGTTTTGTATCTGCATTTGCTTTCTGCAACTTAAATCCAAGTCAGTGAGGCAGCTGCAAGCCAGTGTTATATTGCAAGAAAAATCAAATGTCTTCCTGGCTTCTAAATACAGGCTCTTAATAGAATACTGTGCTGTATCTCTTACCTTGTGGCAAGTAATTTGCTTTATTTTTTTAAGGAGGCATCATCTCAATATCAGGGTCCTTTTTGAATTAGGATGCCTAATTGTTTTGTACTCTGTGAGGAAAGGAAGTGTGCTTGCTCCAGATTTGCAGGAGAGAAGACTGAAGGATGTGTACAAGCTCCTCTAGGGAACGTGTAGCTGTACCTGCCCCAGTGCTGGTGGGAGCTGTGCTGGCAAACGTGTGCAGTAGGAGTTCCAGCTGCAGCTGTCTCAGAAGGGGCATGGGGCTACTTGCTGCCCAGTGTCAGGGCTTCCCCGTGCTGTGGTATGGGGCAAAAAGGGAAGGGAAGAGCAATTGAAGGTGGTCAGCAGACCTGGTGTTTCTAGCTTTCTTTCAGTGAAAGACAGCACTGATTCACCTGCAATTAATCTGCATTTAAAGTACTCTTGAATGTAATGCTCTTGTGGTTACTGTGGCAGATACATTCCTCCCCTTTCTTGACAGGTCTTTCCACCCCTCACAGCTGCTGCTCAGCTGGAATGGCTTGAGCTGGTGGCCAAGGGCGGGGGGTGGAGATGCTCTGAACAGGTGACAAACATGACCAAAACCCGTTTGCCATGGCCTGCAGGCAGCAGCTGACGAGGCTGAGTAGCTCTTGCACTGGCATTGGGGAGACTTGCCAGTAAATGCTTAAACTGAAGCATTTCTTAATAAATCATTTCATCACTGTTCCAGGGGAAATACTGCCTATTTACATTGGTTATCTGATGAGGCATTTACTGTTACCCAGTATCTGAAGGGGGCCTACAAGAAAGCTGGTGAGGGACTTTTTAGGATGTTGGGTGGTGATAGGACTAGGGGGAGTGGATGCAAACTAGAGGAGGATAGATTTAGATTAGACATTAGGAAGAAATTCTTCACTGTTAGGGTGTTGAGACACTGGAACAGGTTGCCCAGAGAGGTTGTGGAAGCCCCATCCCTGGAAGTTTTTAAGGACAGGCTGGAAGGGGCTCTGGGCAACCTGATCTAGTGGGAGGTGTCCTTGCTGATGGCAGGGTTGTTGGAACTAGATGATCTTTAAGGTCCCTTCTAGCTCTGACATTTCTGTAATTCTGTTTAAAAAAAAAAACAACCCTGTTTTATGTAATGGAATTTGTCAAAGGAGAATTTTGGGTATTCTCTAAAAGTTAAAGCTGGTTTTGATATTTTTTTTATAAAAGCTTGTTTGTGTGTTTTGTTTCGTGTTTTTTTTTTTCCATTTGCACCTCTCCATCCCCAAAATTAGTGGAGGAACAAATTTTTGCAATTGGTCAGTTTGTTTCTAGGCCAGTGAAGTATCCAGGTTCTTATGAGTTTGTACTCTGGCAAGTGAGAGAGAGAGAACATCTCCATCTACCTTGTTTTTCAGGAAAAATGTGCTTGGCTTAGTTTGAAGAATGTAAGATTGAAAACACGTGCAGTGAAGTGGAAATCATCACAAGTACCTCTGATGGGGACATGCATTTATTTTTGTTTCACAAGCTATGCAAATCCAGAATAATTAGCTGCAGCGCTTTGGCTTCTGTCAGTTTGCCACTGTGGCCTTTTTGTGACAAAGTTGGAGCATTCATATTTCTCGTGACTTCAAAGCTGTTTTGAGCACTTTCACACCCAAGCTTTCCAAGACCTGTAGCTTGCATTCTTTTATTTCAAAATAGTGAAGATTTCCCATTTTTGGTGAGCAGTTTTGGTTCGAATGAGCGCTAGTGCTCTCTTTTATCTTAGAAAGATGGTTGAGGCAGTTGAAAAAAAGTGGGATTAGTCGTATTTCAAGCAGCACATTATTTTTTTAATAGCAGTGGGATATGGAGGACAGCGTATTTTCCTATGTGGAACAGCTGATTGTAGTAGTTACAATGGTTTCAGCTGCTGTTTTGTTTTTTCTTTCCCCCCCAACTCTCTGGGAATTGAGATATTTGAAATCTTTTACTTTGGAGAAGAAAACTGTTTTGAGCCATCGGTTTTACTGAAGCCTGCAAAGGAGAATTGAGAGTTCCTCCCCTCCTTTTTAATTCTTCAATCAAAGTAAAATACTAATGGTAACAGTTTCCACTAATTGTAGCCAGGGAACTGTTGTTTTCTTGAAATGTGGAGAGGTTTATTTTCATATGAAGTATTAATGGAATAAGCTTGGAACAGCAGTGTTCTGAGAACTGAGTCTATGTTATAAAATACATATCTGATAGCATATACAGAAAGATGTGACTGGAAATCTTCCAAAGCAAGCAGGGTTGTTGAGATGTTGGAGAGTTGGCTCTCTAGTACAGGGAGAAGAGAGTTTATTTTTACATGTATGCCAGACCCTCAGTAAAGTGCATGTTCTCCTGAGAACATCAGTCTGCTTTGCCTGCAGTGCATTTTTGGAAATGATACTGCAGAAGCCCTCCAGCCTTCCCCAGTCTGGATTGTGTTAGGTACTTTGCACGTGCTTGAAAGTGAGGGACTGCTAGTTAAAATCTTGACCAGATAGTGCTACTTGTTAGTATGGGTGCTTTCCAGTGTGCGCTAAGCATACAGAGTGGGTTCTTCCAAAAAGGTATAATAATCTCAGCTTCAGACCCCGAAATAGCAGGGCTGTGGAAGAACAAACCGCAGGCAGAATCCTCTCCCTGCGCCTTTGCAGTAAGGGAAGTCCTTCTGTGTGAGACCTTTTTGATACCAGAAAAGGAGCATTGCCCCAGGAATGAAGCACAGGTTCCAGTGCAGGGAGAGGTGTTTTTGTCATGATGCTGTATATTGCATCAGCAGACTAGTCTGTTAGGTACAGCCTGGCCCTTTCTGGTCCAGTGAGGAAGAAGAATAAACACACATCTGTTGGGGTAGGGAAGGAAGAGAAAACTACAGAACACTTTGACCATGTGGATTAAGCAGATTAAATAAATCAACACTTATTCTTAAAAATTACAATAAGCCAAACAAGTCAAAATACATTTAGATCTGTGTAATTTTCATTCTTGATGGGTTAATGAGAGAACCACAAAGAAATTTTTGTGGCTCTGAGAGAGTCTCTTACTGACTGGTTTGACTGCTTTCTTTTGACTGTGAATCCCAGTGGCCTAGAAGAGTAGTGGGCTCTGCAGCCACTTGCTAAAGTCACCTGGGTGAGTGAAGACATTACTAAGATTTAGAAATCTGTAACTAGTATGTAATGAATGGCTGTCAGATTTGAGCTTGTTCCCCTTTGGCCCATGGAGCCAGTTCTGCCTAGTCCCTTTGTCTTCTCCTAACTCCTTATTTTGTAATGATGAGGTAGTGATTCTCAACAGTGCTAAAAGCTGGGAGTTAGGTTGTCCTGGGGGGAAATTCAGTCCTCATGGGACCTCTGCCAAAGATTTTGGTAGCTGTAGTGGGACTGAGAATGCTGTGGGGAGTTACCTCACTGTCACTTACTGCAGGGATTTTGGGCAACTCCCTTACAAATTCTGCCTCTGTTTCCTAGTGAAGGTAATATTCCATGTGGTGGAATGCCCATGAAGTTGCTCTGAAATAACTGAGTGGAGGAGATGTAGAGTAAGATGAGTGTGTGAAGGAAAATGGGATTAGTAATGGGGGTTTTTAATTTCTGAAGATTGCTGTGTATAATATTCTTTCAATCATCAGTACATAGGAGTCTTCCCAGATACTTCTGTGAACTGCAAAGCTTTATAAATCCCTCCTCAAGAAATAGTATGGATAAAAATAAGACCCTGACAGAAAAGCTGTGGAGTAAAATTCAATGTTGATGTCATTTTGACTAGGAATATTTTGCAGCATAGAGTCAGTCTTTGCACAAAATGACAATTGGACATTGCTTTTATAATGGTGATTATTTCAGTGGCGCCCACGGGCCAACAAAGAACAGACTTTAATTTTGGGCTGCATTAAACAATAGGATTATTTATCTCACTGGATGCAGGTGCTGGGTGATACAGTATCAAAGCGTGGCAAATGGAGTGCATTTGGACACTTGTTACTCAGGAACTGCCTTATTTTAAAACCATCCTGTCTCATTTGTAGTGTGCTGAAACTACAAAATCTGTGTTGAAGTACAATATGCACATGGCTCTTTTGACCTTTTCTGAAGTTTTTGCTTGGAGCAGGAAGGATGGGGAGTTAATATGATATTCTGCCAATGACTGTACCTCTGACCCTAGTATGGAGGGTTTTTTTGGTTTTTCAGCTGAAATAATGCAATTCTATGCTCAGGCAGAGCTCTAAGCTCATTTCTGTGACAGCAGTTGGAACCTTGTCTTCTGACCTAGAATGTTGTTCCACAGGGAGAACAACGTTCCTTTGGGAGCTGTGATCTGGTATCCACCATAGCTCAGACTTGCTTGCTTTGAACCAGAGCTTTATAGAAAGAATATAATCAGAACTGTAAAGGAGACTGTTTGTGTGCTTTGCCTTCCTCGGTGAGATTGCTGGTAAATCTGAATTTCCAGAGAACTCTGTAGAAGATCAGTGGAGTTTGGGAAAGTCTTTTCAGTATGCTATTGACTCTTCCTTTCTCCAGCTTCTGCAAAAGTTGTTAGTTCCTTTGATCTAAGCTGTGACCTGAAATAATTGTATCTGGAGATCACTGCATGTTTATTTGCTCTTCTGGCACTTGACAATTAAAGGAGATAAGCGTGTAAGTGTCTCAAGATTGAATGGGGTTCCAAAAAACCCTGGTGCTTAAGGACATTAGGCCCTAAAGTTTCTTAAGTTTTCCTGTATTTGGCCTTTAGCTTTAAGTTAGAGAAACTCTTAGCGCATGTACTTCAGCTGCCACTGTATAAAACAGGCCACATTTAAACACAGCAAAACCTGGAAATCTTTTCCTGCACCTGTCTGCCTTCACAGCATTATAGCAGAAGAAAGCAGAGAGCCTTCAGCTTTATTAGAACAGCTGAAATTCCCCTGGCCCTCCTTTTCTGTTTGGTGATTTGTGGTGGTTTGGTTTGGTTTGTTGTGGTGGTTTTTTTTTGGGGGAATGGGGTTTGTTTTGTTTGTTGGGATTTTTTTTTGTTTTGTTTTTGGTTTTGTTTTTTTTTCTTTAAAGGGGCACTGTATTGAAGCATTTTGCTAGAAGGAATACTTATTATTCACTTTAACTCTGCATTTCTGGCGAAAGCAATACATGTTTCTTTTATTTGGCAACAGTGTAGACCTGTTTTTGCAGTGGGGGTAAGGGTAAGCAGATCAGACAGGGTTTCTGCATGTGCTGTAGGTGTTTTCTTTGCCTTTAGGTTTTGTTTTGTTTTTTATTTTTTCCTCTATCTCACATACTGACCTAGCATATTGATAAAAAACACTCCTGGACTTTTTGGGCAGTTTATATTTAATGGCTGTCTTTCTCTAGTTTTTGAGAATATTTATTGCTACAAGTAACTTTGCACTGATGCCAAAAACAATGCATTTAATAGCTTAGGGTGGGAGTTCTTGAATGTAGGATTTCAGTCTGAATAAGAAAGGAGAGAGGCAGGAGAAATTTAGATGATTACAAGCATAGTTTCTACAAAGTGAGGTAAAAGTGGGTTATCCAAAACGTGTGTTTCTTTAACATAAGGTCATGTTTATGGAAAACTTGAGAGCTGTGATGTGTTCATCTTGTTTTTGCCATCTGTCTTCCCTAACGTCGCTTACCAAAAAGGAGACTGCTGCTGCAACTTCCTAGGTGAGATTAGTGTGGTTCTCTTGGCTACACCAGGCGCAAGGATTAGGCCAACTATGGTTAATAAAGGACTGAGGTAGTCACTGGATACCTCAGGGTATGATCTGCCCAGACTGGATGTGGGCCTGGGCAAGCTGGTCTAGTGGGTGGCATCCCTGCCTATGGTAGTGTTGGAGCTGGATGATTATTAAGGTCCCCTCCAACCCAGGCCATTCTATGAATCTGCCCTAAGCCATCCCTAAGCAAGTGGTGGAAATAGCCCCTCTTTTTGGAAAGTTCTTTTCAAAGAGAAGCTCGAGAGCAGGAGTTAACTTTCTTCCCATAGACTCGGGGAGCCTGGAGACAAGCAGGTCTGTGTAAGTTTCTCTGTTGCTCAGATTTATACTGGGGACGATACTGTTAGTATATTTAAAGACAGTGCGCTACTGATAGAGTAATGAATCTGTATGAACTCCAAAGCTAGAGGAACCACAAAAGCAACTGACCTTTGTGCAGTGCTGCTAGGCAGTTTGATTCATGGCAGACACAGCCTGTGCTCTGCTGCTTCCCCTCCTGCTCACCCATTCGTAGAGCACTATGATTTTGTTCCTAGGAGGCTCTGTATCCAGGTGCACTCTCTGTGACTCAGCTGTGCTTCAAAAACAGAGCAAACTCAAGCCTGCCTTTGGTACACAGCATGGATTCATCACTGAAACAGTGACACCATAGTACATTTTATTTTAATGTTTTTTTTTCTTATGTTAAGGTTATTTTTGTGAAGTAGTTGAAAGAATTAGTTGTTGCTCGTATTATAGATGAGTAAAAGCATGTCAAGAGAACTTGTCCTCTGCAGTTCTGCTTAGAGTTTGCTGCTTGACCTGTAGAATCCTAAGGCAATGCTGTCAATTAACCAGTTAAAATATCTGACATTTCAGTCACAATAAAAAAACCTGAATCAAACTGTGGATGGTGCTCCTTTGTCTCTGAAAAATGGCACAACAGAGGTTATGAGCTCAAGAGCAGAAACCATACCTGTGTACAAACCATAGACTGCTGCTGTTATTGCTAAGCAATGGTCTGACTTTACTACTCTTTGTCTGTTACTTTAGGATCTAGGGTAGTTCAGTCTACTGAGTTTACTAATCATGTTTTCAACCTGAGGTTCCTTCAATAAATTGCAGTTGTTTCCCAAATGGTGTGTTTCCCTGAATAAAAGGGTGTTTGTGTCTAATTTAAAGTTGCTATATGCGTTAACTTATGCGTAGATTGTGTCCTCATTTGAGTGTTTATTATGAGGCAGACATTCAGTAGTTAGTGAAGACCTTTTTTTAGAAAAAATATTCTTCCTGGTACTTTGCCAAAGTGTAAATAAGTTATTTACAGTATTTTGACAGAATTATCTGAAGATGGGATGGAAAAGATGCCATTGGGACTGAGCTAATACTGGAAGAGGCTGAGATGTAAGGGAAACAACTGTTGCAGAGGAGTTTTTGGCTGACTTTGCAAACTGAAAAATGCTTTTTAGCTTTTTTTTGGTAGTAAATTGTTGATTGGAGTCAAGAGCTTCCTTTACTCAAAGGTCTAAATGCACCTGAAATTGTTCTCTTGTACAAGAAGCTTTGTTGCACAACTCCACTGCACTGTAACCTCAGAAGCATGCTTACTGTGTTAAAATTGTTCATTGGTTTACTGATGGCAAAGATTAGAGGCCAAGATACTTCAGTCTATATATGTTGATTGCAGAGAGATTGTTTGTACTTCGAGTTAGCTTGGAAAATGTTCTTTCCTATGACATAGATGAGCTTATCTTGTAGTACTCTTTCCTTTATGACAAAATCCTTAAATGGCTCAAAAAAGAATGACAGCTAAAAAGAGGAAAACAGAACTTTTTAAGTACGAAGTAGTTTGAAACAGAGTCAAAACAAATTACATGTTCATGAGCCTACTGTGATGACTTGCATGCCATTCAAGGCCCTAATGGCTGGTTATCAGTTGAACTAAGTGACCAAAAAGGAGGTTCAGATAGCATTTGCTTCCTGTTGGTGACAGATCCTCCTTCCTGTTCCTGCTTCTTATTTTTAGCACCTCTGAGCCAAAAAGGGCAGGTTAGAGTTGCGGGTGCATTTTTAATAGGTTGCTTCTGCATTCGCCAGAAGACCTTTTTTCCTGTCAGTAAGGGATGTGCGCTGTCCTCACACTGCTTTCAGCTCCTGTTGGATGAGGAAACTGTTGTCAGTCTTGCCTCACAGGTATGTAGGATGCTCAAGTTCTTTGCTTTCTTTTGGTAAATGCTGTGATTGCTTGTCTTGCATGTTACTGCCTGCTGGGTCTCTTCTTATCTTCTTCAGCCTGCTTGTATGAATAGATTGGTGCATCTCTAGTTTTTTTGATACTTCCTAAAGTCTGCGTCTTTTTGACTGGGCCTGTAGAATGGATGCACACAAAGGCTGTATTTGCTTTATGAGCACTGTGTGCTGCATAGATGCAATAGTGCTGTGCCTGAGCTGGTACGGCTGGTCTCTGGTTTATATGCGGCTGCTAGGGTCAGAGTGTGTTCAGTCTATCCAGTACAGTCCAGGCCATGCAGTGCCTTTTAAGGCTTGGTTGGTGTAATCTCTTTTTACTAATTTAGGGCAGTCAGTCCTATGTACAGCAGCTCAGTGGCTTATATTTGCTTCTGTATTAGTATAGAGTGAGTCTGGTTTCACTATAGTGCAAGGAAGGGAAGAGGATAGCAGCACACCCTGATGGTCAGTGGATAGGTAGATTGTATTGTGGAAAGTTAGACAGCAGGTGGAAATTCATTTCTCCAGCTGTCTCTTCAACCTGTGTGCTGTCAAGCTCCTTTTTTCTTAAATGGTGAGGTGCTGATTTAAACACTAGGAAGGTTTAAGTGATGTTTTCAGCAAGTCTGCTTTCATTGTACTCCTGGCTTTGGTTGCTGCTCTGCCAACCAGTGTACACTCTTGTGTGCAGGGAGGACCAGTCCAGACAGTAATGGAGGAGAGAAGTTTCTCACCCAGAGCTTGCCCCAGTGAAACCCCAGGGAACCAGCTAGAAGCACCTAGCTTGTAGCACTGCAGTGGGAGATCAGTTTGCTCAGTTTGAAGGGATTGAGCTCAAACCAAAGGTTCCTCCAGAAGACAGCTGTGGCAAGCCCACTGCCCTTGAGCTACCTGGCACCTGAAAGCTGTTCTTGTTGCAGTTGCAAAGGCATGACCATGTCCCAGTAGTTACAGTAGTCCTGAATCAGCTGAGGTTATGGTGGGCTGTCCTATGCTTTCTTCACAGCCACAGAAGGGGTCTGTTGTGCATTTCTGAAGCTCTTGGCTCTGACTCTTTTCATGTGTCCTTTTCAAATCAGCAAATCTGCCTGGTTTTGCCTTTTCCCCAGAGCTGAATATTCCCAGTTTCTGAGAGTAGATTTTTATAGTGAATGTCTGAGACTCTCTTGGAGTGAGGCACAGCTTAACTGCATACAGCATAAGTGAGCTGCAAGGAATACTGGGCTGTCTTTTTTGCTTTATATAAGGAATTGCAATGTAAATGCTGCATAACCATGCATAAAAAATAATCTGTCCATGGAAATGCTGTCTTGAAGGTTGTCTTTGTTACTGCCCAGATATATCTGTCTGAAGCCAAGTTCTGGTGCAGTAATACCATCAAGTTAATATTTAAAAGAAGAGCTAACAGAGTTTACTTCATCTTCAGTAGATATGAGTACCAAGCATACTTGTTGGTGATGGAAAATTTTAATTTCTTATAATAGTTCTTAAGATTGTGCTACAACTTTATTGATTCTATCAGGACTGTGTATGATTTTTGTCTCAAAAACTGTGTGTTTGCTGAGGATCACTTAGCAGCAGCCTATAGGACAGTGAGATTGCCTATGACATGCTTATGCTAGTACAATGAACCATAAAACAATGAGAAGACACCCAGAAACAGTAAGTAAATAGAAATTTAAAGCAAAACAAAGCAACTCAGTACTGAAAAGTTCCATGTTTCTGTAAAGTTCTTGCTTTTCAGTCTTTACTTACATGTTTGTCATGCTGATCTAATGATATTCTCTGCTTCTGTAGATGTTTGTGGGATGTCTGCAGCTGTTGTAATGGAGCATCTCCTGAGTATTTAAAAGAGAAGCAACTATTTGGTATTAAAACAACTCACAATTCAATCTGCTAAATCTTCTTAATTAATGCTTCACCAAGTAATAGCTAAGAAATAAAAGTTCACTGGAGGGTTCTTGTATTTCAGCTTTACAGCTGTGTGCTAGTGCTGTAAGACTCTGCTCTTTCTAATAATCATAATTTCTTTTCCTGAAAGTGATAAGGTTTTTATCTTGTTCAGGGTTGTTTGTTTTTGGTTTTGTTTTTTCTGATAGAGAGGTATTATAAGTTCAAGTCTGAGTGTCTGCATATTTGAGGCCATTTATTATTGTATATATAGATACTAAAAACTTGGTCTTAAAAGACTTAGCTTACACCGGATGTGAAAGCTGAATGCAATCAGAAAACTTTTTTTTCTTCTTAAATTGCCCTCAGGGTCTGAGGTGTGGTCAGTAGTTACATGGGAAATGCCCCACATCTGTGATTGGGAGGCAACAGTGACTTGACAGGAACATAGGTGACATTGTGTTTATGGATCTTACTGGTTCAAGGGATGCATAGTAGATGGAGGAGATGTTGAGTGTTGAAAGGCAGTACTTTATTTTAACTATTATTTCTGATTCTGGGATGGGAGCTGAAGGAATTCAGCCTTTTTCTTTCAGGAAGAAGCCAACCTACAATATTTGCTGTTAGGTCTGGTGCTACCTGAGTTTTAAAAGATTTTGGGTACAAATCTAAGATGAGATTTCAGTGCCATTCAGTTTGCTGCTGGTGCTCCTGCATTCACTTAAATTCTTAGTCTTCTGACTTTAGAATCAAGTATCTTCAGGGAGGAGAAAATAAGAAACATTATTTTGCTTGAAAAATATCTCATGTAAAATAGTCTCATAGGAAGGAAGATAGATATGAAGATACAGTGCTGAAGCATGGGCAGTGATACTTTTCTAGTAAAACAGGGAGGCTGACTTAGTGAAGGACCTCAAGTCTTTCCTCTATTGCTAATTTACCCTGCCACACAAAAAACCTGTAAGCTGGAACAGTTCAAAGTGAGGACAGTCTGCTGTCAGTTTTCTCAGTTTGCAAAACCCGAACTGTGACTGTAATGTATTTTTAACACTAAGCTTAGAGCTGAGATCTTTCAGTGTATTGTGCTTCACTGACTTGAAGGTTGTTATGCTGCACGTTTACTTCATTTGTAACACTACAGATGCTAAAAATCATACTTGACTGTGTTGTCAAGGTCATGGGTTTATCTGAGATGAGCCAGCTGTAAGGAGGTAGGGTAAGGTTATGCCTTTACACATGTAGCTTGTTTTGGGCAGGGTTATTACACAGTTTGTTTAACCTGACAGGGGAGGTCAAACCCAACCTGTCTTGGTTGTCTTGTTCTGTATGTGGTGTAAAGAGATTTTCTAAGGTTGTGCTGTCCTTCCTACAGATGCTTGCAGCAGTCATGGATTTGAAAAACTTTTATTTGGGAACAAGTTGTGGCTAGAGCTTTCAGTTAAGTACCCTCATTGCCCTCATTTGCATTTATAAGCATATACAGTGTTTCCTGTCATTTCAGTCTGGTTTTGGGAACTATATAGCAGACTTTACTCTCCCATCTAATTTCTGTGCAAAACAGTGGGCACCTATCTACTTGAATATGCATTGCCTTGTCAATGTAATTTAAAAGAGCATGCATTTGACCAAGAAAAAATGGGTAAAAGAATAACCTCTAAACAAGCTAATTCTAAAATGAAAAAACCCCCACATTAAAATAGTATTTGTATATGTGTTTTATTAAAGCTAACACTAGATGCTTTTCTATGTGTTGTGGTTTTAGGATAAGATCCTCAAAATGGAGCAATGGCATGTTTACCAAAAAGTTCAAGTCTCTTCATCTGCATGCTGAAAGCATGTATTTATGTCAAGGATTCATAAAACTTGCTGGTCATTGGTTTACGTTTTCCCCTGTATTTTATAGAGTTTTTTCTGACTCATTTGTTTAAACTCTGCATATGGGACTTCCTTTTGAGCTGAAAGTTTCTGCAGTTAGCATAAGCAGGTTAAGTCTGAAGGACAGAGCTATTGAAGAGCAAATTTCAAACTTCAAACCACTCTTAACACTGGCTGTATAGCCTTTGTTTCCCTTTGCAAACATCTGGGAGGTGTTCAGAACAGGTTGTGCTGAAGGATGTGTGTTTGGGGCCTGTCCTGTGCTTTTACTTGAAGTTGGCTGGAGGCAAGCCAGTTCTTTTTGAGGTTGCAAAATGGTGCTAGCGTGTCAGAGAGCTGGCTTTGTTTCTCTGTGGGGCTTACTAGCCTCCTTAGCCCTGTGCCACATCAGTGAGGCCAGGCAGCATCCTCAGCAGAGCCAGGTTACATCAGCTCTGGCTGTGCAAAGAAGAGGCAAAATATCTGTATATCTGCGTGTATATGACCACAAACTTACCCATAATCTGTTAATCCATTGGAGTATAACATTCTATATAGAGACAGTGCTGATGGTGGGAAGTCTTCTGCAAGCATGAGGAACTGTTAGGACAGTCCCATCTAAACTGCTTGGCTCCCTTCTGCTTCTCGCTGGCTGCGTACCAACTTACACTGCTATGTTTGTCTACACTTTGTTCCCTGCGCTGAAACAGGCAGAAGAGTGCTTTGCACATCATGTGTCACTGTTTGCACATCCTGGGTTCTAAGCTATGGTGCTAGCTGTTAGCCAAAGGTAGATGCCTGAATGTTAGAACACTTGCAGTAGTGTCCTATGACCAACCTTCATGTGGAGTCCTGCCTACTGAGCCACTGCTGAATGCTGAATTGCAGCCTGACACTGGCTGTAATGTTCGGAAAGAAAAATGTGACAGAACCAATAGTGCCAGTACTAAATTTTCATGTGTTTCTCCAGATTTTGAAAGGTGACCTTTGGTTTTTTTAGTGGCATAGAAAGTGTAGTTGGATCATGAAATATGCAAGCATTGAAATGGAAATGAGGTGCTTTAGTCAAGGGAAAATCTAATTAAAAGATACTACCAGGTATCAAAATAGTTTTGCAGTTAGTTGAAACTGTTTAAAGTAATGATTTTATTATTTTCATAAAGATGAGTATTTTGACAGGTTGTTAGTTATGATGGAAGTCATGGTGAGGTGAAGTTCTTCCGATTTGGGCTGTTGGACAATTCAGATGGGCATATTGGTCCTTCTTGTGTTTGAAATCTAAGGGTAAGTTGTTAAATAATGAGCTTGCCTGTCCAAGCCGTGAGCAACCAGTTTCTTTGAGAGAATGTTGTGGGAAACAGTGTCAAAAGCATCACTAAAGTCTAGATAGAGAACATCCACAGCGTTTCCCTCATCCACTGAGCAGGTCATCTTGCCATAGAGAGAGGGCTGGTCAAGCAGGAGCTGCCTTTCCTAAATCCATTCTCACTGGACATGATCACCTGGTTGTCCTGTATGTTCTGTGTTATGGCACTTGAGATGATCTGCTCTGTAACCTTTGCAAGCACTGAGGTCAGACCTATAGGTCTGTAGTTCACTGGATTCTTCTTCTGGCCTTTCTTGTAGATGTCGCATTTGCTGACAGGCAGGACTGTTGGTAAATGATGGAAAATTGCTTGGTGAGCACTTCTGCCAGTTCCCTCAGTACCCTTGGGTGGATCCCATCCAGTTCCATAGACCTATGCATGTATAAGTGGTGTAGTAGGTCACTAGCCACTTATTCTTTGCTATGTTGCTGCTCTGGACCAAAGTTGCTGCCACTGATCCTTTGCTCATTTGACTATGAAGATTCAGGCTAACTCAAGTGTATGACTGTGCCACAGCCACATCTCCTATTGCATTTTGAAATATCACATATTGTGGATAGAGGCATCCCAGATGAGTTTTGGGGGATGCCACCCATTTTCTCAAAAACTCTGGACAACTTTCCAGTTCTGAAATAGCAGACTAATGCCATGAGCTTTGTACGTCTAAGAGAAAGAAAGAGTGGGATAATAAAGTTTTATTGCCAAGAAAACAAAGGTCACCCGTTCTTGCAGGCATATGGTGAAGAGGAGAAACTTTATATTGTTTGGTGAAAGTCCCCTTGCTTTTGGTTCTTAAGGTAAAATGCAACCAAATCAAAGAGCCTAGAACAAGTCCAATAAATTGTTACTCTGCTGTTGCCACTTTTGTGTAGTAGGCTTTTAGCTTGTCTCTGGCTGTCTCATGTCAACCTGAGATATAAATAAAAATGATAAAATGCAATGTATTGGATGGGCTGGAAATGAAGTGCTGTTAGGACTTGGTTATTTCTCATCATGCTTGCTGGGAACTTTTCCCTAGAAGGAGACAGCTTGAAAGGCACTCGTTTTTCATAAACTATTTTTAATTCTTTAGAGTTATGCGAGGCACTTACTTAAGACATGTATTTTTGGCAGAGAAGAAAACAGCCGAATTCTCCTGTATAATATTCTTAGTCTCTGCTGCAGGGTGAATCTCCTTTTTTTTTCTTTCTTTTTTTTTCTCTCCCCTCATTGACATGCCTCATCTGTATTTCCAGCTCCTGCTCCTGCTTGTCTGCTGGAGAGTAAGAATTTGGAAGCTTTAAGCTTTACCAGGAGGAGGAGGCAAAAACGTGCTGTAACCTGTTCTGCATTTCTTGCCTATTGATCCCAAATGTATCAGCATAATTATAGTTCAAGTTAAGCAGGAGGGCGTTAGGGCAAGCATTTGGCAAGTTGCCTTTTATAACCTTTAGTTTCTTAGCCTGCAAGTGCGGAGTTTGGAGTGGGGGAGCTGTTTCCAGTGACTTGCATCTTGCTGGAACAGAGAAAAAAACACCCCATAGGGGAAGTTACTGGCTGGGAAAGCTGGTCCCTCTGCACAGTGGGGTAACCCAGGTTTCTGGAGGGGTCAGGCTGGCTGCCTCCTCTGCAGATTTTATTGTTCCCTGGAGAGATGGCTGGCTAAAGGAAGCAAAAAAAACCCTGGCCACGAATATTTTAAGGCAGTTTGTGGTGGGTGTTCCAAGCAGTTAGAATACTTGTTTTCATTCCCACGTTGGAGATGTCAGATATCTTTTCTGGGCCTTAATTTGGCCCATTAGCAATATTGGTCTGAACCTCATCAGGGATTTAGGAGCTTTTAACTGATCAAAGATGTTTTAAGATCCTCAGAGAGGTAGTGAAACACTTTTCCCAATATAATTATTTTATAGCATGAATTTTATGTTTACCCTTTATTGTGTGGGACACACTTTTTTGTGTGTGTTTTCCCTAGTTACTTCACTTGTCACTCAGTTGCTTTGATAAAGACTTTTTTCTTATATCAGGAGACCTGGTCTATTAGTGACCATGGGACAAAGAGATGACAAGAAGGGGCTATGAAAAGAGGGGGGAAGGAAAGTGATCTGCTGGGAAGAAAGCTACTATGATATGTGGTGCTTAAAAATCCTTGTGGCAGAACTGCTTTCCTTTGTTTTGTAGGCAAAGTGGTGCTCTGTGCAATGCAGCCTGGCAAGTTCAGGTCAACTGAGAGAGGAGCTCCTTTTCTCTCCTTGCCCTTGCCTTCAAGTACCACTCCTTACACTTAGGCAGCTGTTCACAAAGCCCACCGCTGTGATGATAGCACAAATAAATTACAGTGCCTCAGCTTCACCAGTGCTGACTCCCCTTTCCTCAGGAGATAACCAGGTTTTCCGTTATCCCAGCATTGATGGTTCCTGCTGCTACTTTCTCCTTTCCTAGAGTTTTGTTAGTTTTGCAGCACCAGGTCTGTGAGATTTCATGCAAAATCAGTATGCTTTAAGAATATCGTCTTGCAATTGTGGCTGCATGGGGAGTTTTCTCACATGCTAGATCCTGCTATGGGTGCTACTGGTTAATTTTTGCTCTGGGGTGGTTCTGCCTTTCTGTTTTCTTGCTGTGCAGCTAGCTGTGGCAAGTGTAAATAAGGAGAATACAAAATAAGCCTAAGTAACTTGGAATTTTCTGGATAATCCTGTTCTCCTAGTTCCTTGTATATTGTAGAATCAGCTACAGTAAAGAAAAATATGAAGTATGTGTACATAAGCTTTATTGGTTCAAATCATAGAAACAATTCTTGCTGCATATTATCTTGATAAATTTAATGGTACTTAGCATGTTTCAGCCACTCTTCCATTTTGCTTATGCCTACAGGCAATAAAATATTTAAATTGAAAGTACCACTGTTAGCAGGAAAGCCAAAGGTGAGCCTGCCCACTCATCACCAGTGCAGTCTGGAGATGAATGGTCTAGTGCTTGCACTGGGGTGATCCTGAATTGTAGGATGCATTAAGGAAGGAGAGGGAAAGAAGGTGACAAATTTCTGTGACAAAATATGGTGAGCCTTGAAGTCATCTTGGATTCATTGCAGTAACAAATGTGACAGGGCATCCTTTTCATAACCTACCTTCATCTCTTGGAGCATTTTTATCAGATATAGATACCCTCAGTGTTGAAACACCTGACTCAGGATGTGCTGTTGAAGTGCATGTTCTGTAATCTTTGCTGCATAGCTACTGGTGAGCCCAGGGTGCCTCTGAAAGCTCTTATCAGACGGTAAATAAAATCATTTATGTTTGCTTAGGGCATATCCTAACTGCATTGGTAACCTGTTTGGTGTCAGAGTGCCCATGCTGTAGAGACTATGAACTTGCCAAATATTAAAAAGTCACTTCAAATTTTTGTGTGAGGGGAGAGGCTCTTGTCCTTTTGTGAAATGAACTGGGTGTTTAAAACCCCTGGTTGTTGTGTAGCTGATACAAGGAAGTGCCTGGAACCACAGAGCGTGTTACAGCACATAGCAGTTACCAATGTAAATGTAATTTGGTTATGTCTGCTTGTAAATAGCTATAGGTCACAGATAATAAGCCAGTGGTTACTCAGCCCTGTATTGCTACAGGATAGTTAATGGGCTGAACTCTATCTCTGGTATGTCTTCTTGTATTATTAGTGTATTCAGATGTGCTGCTGTCTACAACATTGTGAATGCCACAGAGCTGAGGTGTGTAAGGGTTTGTTAAACCTCAGAAGAAATTTATTTGGAAAGCTCTAGTTAAAGCTTGAATGACACATGTCTGTAGTGAGCAGTATATTAGTATCTCAGAACACTAACCCTTCAAGCCTACCTTGGTTATGGACACAGCATATGTCTGCAATCTCTGTAGTGTTGTTTAAGTCAGTCATGTTCAAATGCAGGAGGTAATTTTTCTTGGTCTTAGTTTCACATCTTGCAGACAGGCATGGTCCAGAGCTGGTAGCAGGCAGTATAGATATTGGAACTGGGCAGGCTGCTGTCACAGGACTGGTGCTGCCTTATGGAAAGGGACAGGCCTGATTCCCTCCACATGGAGGCTGGCATCATGCTTTGCTGGGAGCAAAGCTGATGGGGCAAAGAAAGTCCCAGTTGTAAAAAGACCTGTGTAAAACTTTTCTGTTTGGTTGAACTGGGGAGGGCAGCTCTGTAAATGTGGAAATACCTACACTGTTTCCCTGAAGTGTAGGATCCTTTCCTATGTTTTGTCTATTGTTTGGTGTAATTTTTTTTTTTCCAAAAAGCTCCAACTGACTGGGCTTTCACCAGCTCCTGTGGGAGATTGCTCCATAGTCTCAACATATTTGTCTGCCAGGAAGTCTTCCTGCTAATCAGCCCTCAAGTTTCCTTCTTTTTGTCCCGTCAGTCCTAGTCAACCCATTTTGTGTACTGCTCATCTTAGGTGTTATCTCCCTTCCAGGGCAAAGCACCTTTCAGACTTGTACTTTTTTACCATACTGCCTATACACCTTGGCTGAAAGAAGGGCTGCTCTACCTGACTTCAGTCAGTGGTGTTGATAAGCTGTAAATCCACAGACTTTATCTTATAGTTACTTGTTTGGCTGGTTGTAACCTAACTTTCAAACTAAGCACCTAGGAATTTTAGGTACCTAAATAAATTTAGCTGTGACCTGGCAACCTCAATCCTTATGTTGCCTTGGATATCTTAGCTATGTTTATCTTTCTTGCTGGAAATCAGGCCCTTTTGCCTGTTTGGTTTGGTTTTTTTCTGTCATTGCTGGTCACCATGTTCCTTCTAGCACTGTAATGATCTTTTTTCCTGGCAGCCAAAAAGTGCAGAAAAGAAATTGTTTCCATTCCATGTCATTAGCAAAGATATCCTATATTGACTTACTGGTATTTTAGAAAGGGCTATCATTTACTTGGTGTAAAGTTGGATATCATACCTTAGAAGTTTTTTCTCCTTTTTCTCCCTTCCCTCCTATTTGCACTCGAAGAGTCCCAATTTAGCTCCCCCACCCTGCAGAAAAAAAGTTTCCTGTTTTGCTGGTCTTATCTTTTTTGGATGTTTGATCTTATTACCTTAAGGATATGTTTCTGAAGCACTTAACCTTTCTGGTTTCTCTTAGTATATTTGTATCGAAGCAGCCACGTGAACTTGGGTACGAAACACAGTGATGTTTGTTACAGACCATGCAGCATGATGAAGGATTTTCTATTTTGATTCGTCTTTTATATTTCCCCAAAAGGTTGATTTTGCTGTGGAGCAGGGTTAGAGTTAGTGCTGCAACATTAATTTTAAAAGGGGTATTATTAATTAAGCAGTAAATAGCAACCACTTGCTGGCTTTCCACTCCTTTCCTCTGCTGTGTTATAAAATGCTTGATACGTTTTCTGTCTCTTGGAATGGGAACTTGGAAGTTCCCATTATGGTGTGTGTAATCATCCTGCAAACTCTGGGAAGTGTTTCAAAGGGTTCTCATTCATACCTAGGAAATAGTCTATTTTAACAAAATACCATTTGGGCATCTCCCTTGTTTTGGGATCTGCCCACCAGGGTTTCCTCACAGGATATCAGGCCTTTTGCAGGTCGATTCATTTTCAGTCTCAAGTGAATTTGGCAAAACTGTTGGCAGTTTTTTACATCCTTAATTTTCCTTCTCCTAAAGAACACTTGGTCTTTTTCTGAAAAAGTTCTCAAAGGACATTCATTTAACTTGTCCTCTTTTATTCTTATGTATTGCGTTGCTCCTGGGAGTAATCCTCCAGCTGTAGCATGGTGCTCTTTTATCCCCTTGAGTGGCATCCCCAGCTGCTGCTTGCCTCTGGCAGAGAAAACAAATGGTTATTGTTTCCCAGACCCATGCCAGGTCTTCTGTGTCTCTGCTTGGTCAGTATTGTTGTGTTTTATTTAGGATCTAGCAGTGTTTGAATAACAGTGGTTTATTTTGAGCCTTTCCTTCTCCATCTCCCTCCTCCTTCCATTGACGTTTTTTGTTTAAAGACCTTGACTTACTAAAGAATGACAGACCAGCCCAATGAGCTCTTCAGTTAGTAACTTGACAATAATGCACTTTGGATTATTTTTCCATCATTATGTTTGAGGTTTTTTAGCAGTTAATGAGAAGAATGTATAGTCTTTCATAGAAATTTCTGAGATGAGTTTTGTATTTAGTTAAAACTGTCTGGCTCAGAATAGAAGTTTTACCAATTCTGAGTAAATTGTTGCACTCAGATTTCATGTAGCAGAATGTGAATAAGTAGCTGAGCCAGGCTTATATCTATGCCTTTAGCTACTTCAGAGCAAACACACCATCATCAAAATCAAATGACATCTGTGTTAGCTGTCCATCCTTAACCCATCTCTGCAATGCTCACTTCCTTTGCTGCAAACAAGGTTTCATCCGTGGTCCCTCTGTTACTGCTCTGAAAGGCAGCCGACTTTGCTGCTGAAGGTTGGTTATCCCACACAAGTGCCTGTGTTAACCCCCTTCCTTGAAGAGCCTGTGATAACAGAGCAGTGACACAAACTGTGTGGGCAAAAGGTTTGCACAGGTGGCTATCACTTAAGGCAAGTGTGCTCCTATCTTCTTCTTAGCCAGGCCTCATTTAGCAGTCATAGTTGTAACAAATGATGTGGCCTAGCTAAGGATGTGATTAGCAAGTAGTCTACTCATTTTCTTAGAAAACTGAGATTGTCTCTTGGCCATCTTAGTCATAAATTAGGGAAATTGTTTCCGTGCCAGTGTTGGAAAGGGCAGATTTGGTCAGTGCATTTTAAACATCTCTTGAAGGATGTGAAAAGGTTTGAACAGCTGAAATAATGGGAGGAAAAAAATGGAACAGGGGAAAAAATGGGCTGTCAAAACTCAAGAACCATCAATAGGGATATAGTTTTCATTCTTTGAAATTGCATAGCTGAAAATGTCACATTGTCATGTGTTAAATGTAGTTACAAGTTTTCTGTCTCTGTCTTCCCATCTTAGAAGGATGTCTGCTTGTGTCTGTGTAGAGATAGGAAGGGGACTTTCAGAAAGAGCTTTAATGTTTATCTGAACAACAGAGATACTTGGCCTATGTCAGCTAGATGTTTTATCATATTTTTCACTTCTAATTTTAACCATATACATTATTTAAAATCTGTGTTTAGCAGCAGCTTGAGGTTAAATTTGGAAGATACTCTGTAGGCCATTGCAGTGTGTTGACCTAGCTGACAGCTAAGCCCCTGCCAGTTGCTCTCTTGCTCAGGTGGGCTCAGCTGTCCTGGCCATGTCCCATGCCAGCCTATTGCACACCCCCAGGCACTGCCAGCAGGGTCAGCCTCAGAGGCAGAGAATGCCTAGGCACTGTGCAAGTGCTATAGCATGTGTAAGTTATCAACACTGGTTTTGCCACCAGTTTAAAACACAGTGCTATACAGTTTGATGTGAAGACAACTCACTCTATTCCCACCACACCTAGTACAACCAGTCACTGTCCTAACCAGTCTGCTTTGTCAGAGATCAGTTTCCACTGTCTTGCCAGAGAATTAATATTTGGTAGTTGCACTTAACAATGTGGAGCTTTGTCACAGGGAAGCAGCTCTCTGGGGAGCTGGTCAAAGCATGGGGACTGCAGGATGGGGTTCTCTCCCTCTCTTGCACCTCCACTGCAGAAAGTTGCTCTTCAGAGTCATGCAGTCTTATGTCTTGTTTCTCATAGAAGACAACAAAGCTGTCAGAAAGTGAAACAAGATATTGTGTAGACCACTTGAGTATTTCAGTTAGCAAATCAGCAGTGCAGAGAGATGTTTTTGCATTTCTAATCAACTGCAGAAAGGTGAGTCAACTTACGCTATTGCCATGGGGTTGGGAAGTAGTAAGGTACTCTGCTTCTGGCTAATTGCAAAAGTGGAGTTAACAAGTTGTACTAAACACACCATTGTAACAGCCTACAGGATTCTTGAGTTTGGCTGGTGGTCTGGAGACCTGAAAATCTGAAAGAGTTGAGACTTCATAAAACAGCCTGGGTGTCACCTGCTCTTGTAAGGCTCACAGCTGTAGCTTCATAAGTGTCTATCTGATGTCCCAATCCAGTATTCAAACACTGAGCAAAATAGGCTAATCATAGGAATGCATGGTGGAGGAACTAATTTGGAAGGGCTTAAATTACCTCCGTGGATGGTGAACTTCCCGATATGATAGCACACCAGGCACTGCAGCTTGAAGGAAGCTAGTCTGCTGAAACTAGTTAAGGTAGTGCTAGTAATGATAGGACAGAAAACAAGCCTTCTCAAGGTGAGTATGAAGCATTGTAGCATAATTGATTGTGTTTTAGTTCAAAGCATTGCTGCTAGAACAGTTTAATCCTAGTATTTTTCCTCTGAAAGGCTGATGTGTAGAATAAAAATCTTTGAAGGTTGGTGCCAAAGGGCACTCCCAGTGCCTGCAACCGGGGCCGAACCCCACAGCGGGTCCTGCTGGAGGTCAGTAGGAAGCTGTTACAGAGGATGCTTCTATTGTTTTTCAGTCTGTGTTTTTCTGAGGACTTGGCTTAGAGTTCAGCGCTCCAGGACACGCATGTAGATCCTGCAGTGCTTCCTGTTTGCCAGCAGTTACATTTGCACTACGGCATAGGTCTTGGACTTGAATGACTGCAGTTGTGTACAAGGCACAAGGAAGGTTTACCTTTGGTTTTGCAAGTAGGTCTCTGCCTTTCCCCACACTCTGCCTCTCCCCCTCCATGTGAACAGGAAGAAATAGGGAGAAATAATGCTAAGTTGTCGATTATTAGCACAGTATGGAAAGAAATCATTTATTAATGCAACATATAGCTGAAGCTTCCTGACACAAGCAGTTTTCCAATTCATAGTTCTCCAACATCCCTTGTTCCAGATCAGACAAGTCGATTATTTCCTCCCACCAACAGATGTAGACAGGAACAATTGGAGCTGTGATAACATTATTTTCAATAGAGGTCAGCTGGGTCACACACCTCGGTCTTTCCTGTCTGTAAACAGCAGGGAGGGTTGGCCCCGTGGGCTGCCGGCAGGGAGTCATGGCCACGCAAACTGACTGAAAAGGAGGGAGATGCCAGTAATCTTCAGCTCCTAAGGAGGGTTGGAGGGAGATAGAGGTGGTTTGTAGAGAGTTACAGAGCAGTGGAGAGGGAAGATATGGTCAGAAAACTTGAAAGACTCTTCCCAGTCTCTCTGGGAAGATGAGAATCAGGAGTGGGACAGCTCTGGATCAAGTGCCTTCTCTTAGGAGACCCTAGGCTGAACGCAGCCACGGTCACATTGCAACAGGGCTTGGAGGAAGCAGCCTTTGGAAATTGCCTTTCCAGCTCCTGCTGGGAAGCAGTTAGCTTTTTTTATACTGATGCTGTGCACAGGGTAAATTTTATCTGCCAGAATTCTTTATATCCAGTCATCTGAGGTTTTGAAGTCAACTTTTCTGTACTAGTGAATTGAGCAGGTACTGTAAGTCATGGAATGTAAAGGGGGCAAATTCTCCTCCCCCCTTCCCCCCCCCAACATAGTCCCATTAAAATCCTCATTAAATACAAGTTTTTCCTGAAGTTTTATGAACCTGTTCTTATGTGAATGTTCCCACAAATCAAAATGGAACGTTTGTTCACATCTTTTGCTTCAATAAGGAAGCGTTTTTCAGTTGGAAGTTGAGATTTGTCCTGAAAATTTTCAGTGTGCTTGCTCCCAAAAGGTTTCAAGATATTTTACTTAGACTTGCAGTAAAGACCAAAGAGTCAGTTAGGAAGCATGTGGAAGGAGTTTTGTCATCAAACAGGCCCCTTTTTTCAGTTGTATATGAAAACTTCTGGATATAAAAGCTGTGCCAGAAAGGTGTTATGGTTTCAGTTTTTCCTGCTCAGACGGCTCAGAGGTTACTGCTTATGGTGAGGTGCTTGGCTCCTGAGTGGGGGACAGACAAGGAAAAGAGCTAGTGTTCATGCCATAACTCAAAAGGCTACTGTCTGAGAGTACTCCTAATTATGAAGTTATGTCAGGTAACTGCATCTTGATGGTTTCAAGCCCACTTTCCTCCCCAAAATGTAGGTGCTTAAATACTATGGTGGTGAGAACTGACTGTGAAGAAATGCATAGAAGCTCAACATAAGTTCTCAGTTTTAGAAGATAGCTTGGAGTGGCAATGTGGTAGTTTATTCTGTGCCATATATAACTTTCACTTTCATAGAAGTGAAAGTTAACTACTTAAGAAAGGAAGGAGAGGAAGAAAATGCATATGTATATCTTCTCTAACAAAGACTCTTGGAGAGGTAGGAATATATATATATATATATATATATGTATGTAAGAAAAATACCTGGAATGTGTTTGTGTATGTTATACTTTCTTTTATTAACAGCTTTCTTACTGACCAAGGCTGTGACTTCATATGAGATGCCTTTCAGCTCAGTTGGTCTCTGTGAATGTTGCTTTGCCCTTAGTAGTTTAGTGTGTCTTCGCTGACCATCTGGAAGCTGTGTAGCCATGTTAATTTAGCTGCAGTGTCACACCAATACTCCTGTTTCTCCGTATCTGTGTGATCAAGCTGGTAGATGGAGTCAAGTAGCCTTTTGGGGAAAAGGCAGCCAGGCTCAGCTCTCTCTGTTAGTTGGCAGGATGGGTCTTGCCTGCGTGAAAGCAGTGCAGAAGAGATGCCAGGCTGAAATTGGGAAGGAGTTTGGAGCTACCTCTGTGTAAGAGAGCGAAGGAAAGAAAGTGAGAGCAAACGAAGCATCATCTGTGCTGATAGACAAGAAGCAGTAGAGGGAGGTAGGAAGTTGTTAGGGTGTCTTGACAGACAACTGAGTGGCTTGTGCCTTGATACCAGAGCTCAGGGAGAGAGTCCATGCAAACACACTTTGAAAACAGGTTATCTCATGAGACTAGGAGTTTATCTGGTTTTCTCTGTCATGAGGTTATAAGCTACACAGAAAGGATTTTCACACTCTAGTAGTGTTCTTATTTTAACTCTTTTCTTCCCACCTTTGCCTGTTAAAATTTGTTTGAGTACAAATTATGGGATTTGGTGTCTGTGGAAGGCATACTGACAATTTATAGACTCCATTTTCTGAGGATGTTTTACCTGTTGCTGTGACAGGGACGAATGAGATTCCTGTAAACAGAGTTGAGTGAGGAACCAGAACTACAATTTTAGCTGTTCCTTTTCTAGCTCACTTAATTAGCACTGCATTCACAGTATTCACTGAATAGGAAGTAGTTTTCCTGTTCACTTGAGTCTTTAAAACAGTGAAAAGGAATAGAAAATGAATAGTGGGGGGTGGATCATGTTGTTTTAAAGCCCCAGCAGTCAGATGGTAGGCTTAAGAGGTAGCACCTGAAACTATTATTAACCAATTAAAAGGAACTTCTGACCATATTTCATTTTGCTGATATTCCTTTTAAGTCAGCACAGCCATCTCAGTAAAACATGGTATCTGCAGAATCCTTGCAGAAGTCCAGCAAGGCCTGGGTGCTTTGCCAGGGAAGGAACTACAGCTCCCTCATCTGTCTGGTGAGTGTCTCTGACTGCAAGGAGAAGTGTAGTTATCAACTTCCTAAAATGAGATTAAGTGAATCTCAAAGAATTCTAGCTTTGACTACTGGTACCTATTGATCTATCTATACTCATCTGTATTTACCAACTTGCCTTGCTCCCACAGTCAGCATCTTTATTCTTGCTGAAAACAGAGGCCAAATATTTGTGTAAAGTTTGGGGCTATTCCTCTATTATCTTAAATATTAAACCTTCACTTGCTGCACAAAGATAATTTTTCTTGTTGTTTTTATGTATTCCCAAAATAAATTTCACTATTTAGCATGCCTGCAAGAAAAGCCAAGCATCCTTTGTGATCAAATCCTTGAGCTTTTCACAGCTCAGCATTCTTTAGTAATAACTTCCTTTAATTTATCAATTTGAACTGTACACAATTTTATTCTGTAATTTAAGCTTACCCAGCTTGTTTTAATATTCATTATATTTCTAAATTTTGTTAGTTTTCCTGCTTTGGAATAGCCAGGCCATAACTTCAGTCCCAGTGTTTGCTCTCCTGAGTTTAAGAAGCTAATTTTTCCTAATGATGCAGTTCCTGTCATTTTCATTCTCATTAATATCTGGCTATGTCTAAATAATACTATGGAATTGTGAGAGCTCTTCAGCACAGCAAAAGCAAGGCTTTTTGTCACTCTTATTTAAAGGGAATTTTACCAAAAATCTTCAGCCTGTGCCAGTCTTTCTCTGTATATGTTGGGCAGGTGATGTGTTGGAAGACAGTTCACCTGGGTGGGAAAAGATGTCTGATGCATGATTGAGCCATGGAGCACTTGTGAGGTCTTTGTCAGGCACGGTAGAAAGTAAAAAGCAAAGATACCTTGCAGTTACTGAGAGACAAACTGGTGGCCATTAACTGTTGTGATCACCTTTTCTATGCCAGGATGTTTGCTGAAGCAATGAGTCAAGCTTAGATATTAGGAAGAATTTCTTTACTGAAAGAGTGGTTAGATATTGGAATAGGCTGCCCAGGGAGGTGGTGGAGTCCCCATCCCTGGAGGTTTTTAAGAAGAGGATAGATGTGTTTCTTCAGGGGATGATTTAGGGGTAAGAGTAGTGTAGGGCTATCGGTTGGACTAGATGATCTTGAGGGTCCTTTCCAACCGTAATGATTCTGTGAAGCTTGCAGCACTCCTCTTCCTCACCTTAGAGCCTTGCCTGTGTCTCAGCCACCTTCTCCTGGATTTACATTCTGCTCTTTTTCCCACTATCAGCAGTGTAGCACTGAGAAGGTGGTGTGGTGGTTGTGATCTCCACCCATACTTTTCTTCTCTGTTTGAGAAATCATAGGCTCTTATATCTTCATGACAGTGTTCATTTTGGACCATTTCAAATGCCTTTAAATTCATCCTTGGAAGGAACAAGTTCCCCATTTTGTCTCACTGGGATTAGTGGTTTCAAGCTGAAGTAATGCTTTGTAATTGAAAGGAATCTTCGTTCTTCCATAAATAATGCTTGCTGGAACAGGATGGAAGGTAATGTCACAATCTCTTCTGTCTCTTCATGGTCTCTTTTGATTTCTGCTTATGCAGCATAGGGGTATGACATAGATGAGCCTAAGTGTGGCCTTATCTTTAAAAGCAGCCGTACTCATTTTTGTTTCCCCCTTAGGCTAAGTTTTCTGAAGCTTTTCCATGTCATATTCCAGTGTACTTCTCCCTTCTCCTCTGTCCTTCACAGTTGCAGAAAGGTTACTAGGTACCCAATGTCTATGTTTATGAACAACATTAAAAGAATGTGTTTGGATGAAGGAGGATATTTTGTTAAGAGAAATATGTTCCAATTTTGTGTTGTTTTCCAGAAGAGATCCTAATTAGTTTAAGCAGGGGGGCAAATAAAAGTATAAAACTTTTCTACTCAGTCAACTATTGCTCTCTCCACGTGTATTTAAACTCTCAATTATTTAAACACAATAAAGAGCACATAAATTCAATGAGATGATGAGCAGACTGTAGTAAATGTACTTTGGGTGCTACCTGTATTTGCTCACATGATGGCATCATCCAGAGTCTCCTGAGAAAGGGAAATGCACCTAGAAATTCAGCTCTCCTGCAGCTAGTAGCTAGCAGAATTGAAGAGGGTGTTTGCAGTCTGGCTGTTGCCTCTTTGCTCCCCAGCTGGAAGCTTTGTTGAAAGGAGAAGTGCAGCAGAGACATTTATGATCTTTTGGGAAGTGCAGCCATGTACACAGGAGCACCAACTGCTCTTGATGTTTGATAGGTGCTGCTGAAGAATTGGCTTTAAGCTAAGCCTGAGCCATGTCATACAAGTCCAGAGCTGAGCTTCTTCAGCCCACAGGATAAAGGATGGTAGCCAAACTTTCTGGGAGATGTTTCTTATATATCAGATTTTCTATTTATCTAATCCCGTGGCCATAGGGAGGGAGGTTATGCAGTGCATGTTTGCATGGCTCCAAGAGAAACTTTCAGAAGAACATGTTTCCTTCATCTTAACTGTCTCTGTATCCAACAGTTATTAAAAAAAAAAAAAGTACTGTCAGCCTGTCAGCTCTTGACATTTGGAATATTGTATGGTATACTAAAGCACTGAAAGCTTTGAAGAAATGAAGTTACACCCCTCTTGCCCACTTCCCTTTGCTTACCTAACCTGTACTGGCTGTAGTGCTGCAGTATTTCTGTATTCTGGGTTAGCTGGAGTGTTCTCCCTTGATGGCTTCTCCATTCCACTCCTCGTTTAGTGTCTGTTCTCCTACAGGATTGATTGAGCTGTCAGTTCAATAACTGGACTAGAGCTGACCCAATTTCCTCAAAGAAACATTGAAAATCTTCCTTGCAAAGTCTTTTTAGGCTTTCTGAATCTGATTTACCTGTTCCAGAGCTCTAAGTTCAAGAAGTGAGCCAGAAGTTTTGTGAACCACACAGTAATTTTCCCATACCTTCCACTCCTGGGACTACCTGTGTAGCCTTTTAATCTGGTGTACGTGAACACTGTCTTTTTGAGGGTTGCAGAAAATAAAGCAAGGCAGTCTCAGCAGCAGGTTACACTGACTACTCATTCTCCTGGCTTCTTGTTTTTCTATAACTTGCTTTCCTTCTTTGGAGCCCTAATCCTCTTGTGTCACACATTTTTGTGTTCAACTTTTCTCCTCTGCTAATCTCTGGATTTGTTCTGCTGCCCTTTGTAATCCACAGGGGCCTTGGTGACCTCAAGAAACACCATTGGCAAGAAGCTTTTCTGGGTTTGAGTAACGTTTATTATTCCTCCTGCATTGCTGAAAATCACCAATTGCCTTTCAGCTCATCCCTGAACAGGACTGAACTGCTTAACCACTTGCCTACCAAATTCTGCTCACTGCTGTCCAATCCTGATGGAATACGAGCTCTCAGTTTAATACTGTGCTCAGAAACAGCCTTTCCAGCATCTTTGCAAGTTCTATGAAGAGCTGTCTCCAACTGGCAAAGTATTATACAGGAGACAAGGAGATAAGCCAACCTATGTTGTAGTTTGACATCTAGATTTTTTTCTTTGTGTGTTGGGCTGTAAGTCAAATCCAAAATACTAACAAAGTTCCAGGCTTGGGTAAAAAGATCTCTACTGAAACAAAAAAAATTTATGTGGGGAACTTTAACCATAGCCCAAAGATGGGGATTTCTTGTTTAGCTTTTAAAGAAGTGGAGGGGCAAAACTTGGTGCTAATAGGAGGGTGATGCTCAGTGGAGGTTTATATGTTAGGGTCAGAAGAAGGAGGGTTCTGAGGGCAGTGGGAGAGGTTTGAGTAACTGAAATGTCGTAAGTTATTCCAGCGTTGCTCTGCACACTGGGTGGGAGTCACGATTCACTGTCTGTCACTGGGACTGCGCAGGTGACAGCACTGCTGGCTTGCTTTTTGCTTCTGTGGGAGGGCCTGGAGGAGGCTGTGGGGAGGTGATGCTTGCTGAGGTCTTGGGGGACGAGTGACTGCAAGACAGGCCTTGAAAGTACAAAGGCTAGTCAGTTTATGTAGTTGTTGGGGAAGTGGTCCATAAATGGTGGCTGTGTATGTTAGTACATGCAGCTATGAGATTTCTTTTACCTTACTTTATCTAGAATACAGCTAGAAGTGAGAACTTCCCAGATGTTTCAAGGTCATACCTAGCTTCCAGGGGAGCAGCAGCATGTGACTCCTGAAAAACATGCAGAGTGCTCACACATATTCTCTGGTAACTTATGCCAAGCAGAATGCAAAGTAATCCACTGTAGCACCAGTGAAAGACTACACAAAGAAACCATCTGTTAAACCCAGAATATTCTCCTTTGGTGTTAAAGTTGCAGTATCTGAGAAAATGGGAACACAGCAGAGTTTGATAGCTTATGTTGTGCAGCCCCTTACATTTAGGCATGCCTTGCTGCTTGGAATGTTGCTGGCACCTGAGATTCTGAATGACGTGTCCCAGTGTGGGACTTTTCTACTCCTTTGGTGGTTCTCTTAAATGAAGCTGGGCAGAGCAACAAAAGATAACCTGTGGAGTTAATTACCTGCAGTGGTAGAGAGGTCTTTGATTTCCTCAATTCCAAGAGGATTACCAAAAAGATAGGGTATTTTTCAGGCTTGGAAAAGAGCTCCCCTCTGACGCGGCTGCTTTTACCGGTGCTGTGATGCCCTTTCCTGTTGTCAATGCGAGGGGAGAGCTGAAGAGGGGAAGTCTCTCCACAGTGAGCAAATCTTTCTCAGATTGCTGCCACTGCTGCTGCAACAGGACATGCAAGTTAATTTGCACTTGGGAAGGATGGCTGGGAAAGGGAGGGATGGAGAGAGAAAACAAGGCCTCTTGGTGAACTTTGTTCATTCTTTACAACCTTTGGTGGTTGGGTTCGTGTTTGCCCTTTGCAGTGGGACAGAGCTGGTGTTTCTGTTACCAAGAAGGGTTTATGCTCTCGCTCAGTGTCCTTTGGCCCCATTAGCAGCAGCAGCAAGTGCTGAATACTTGAACTAGCTGTGCATGATAACTGCCCAGATTGCCATGTTGTTTGGCCAGAGATGAGGAGGAGCTGTCTTAAATATGTAAACGTTTATTTAGTTTGAATAGATGAATATTTTAGGAGCTATGGAGAGCTTGTGTATCAGTGAAAACACGAGGTAACAATGTCTTTGCTCCTGAGGAAATGTGTACTAGTAGATACACTTTGTCAACTTCCACAGGCTTTGACAGGGAGTCACTGGTGTCAGTTTTGTGCTTGCATAGACCTGACAGCAGGGTATGTGAGAGTGTAGTCCCAGAGGGGGAGAGGACTGGAGTGTTCCTACAGGATTTCATTTGGGAAGGGAGGATGTGCTGGTCTGCTTTGGTCCTGTGGCTTTTCCTTGGCTTGTCAAAAGACCAGGCAGGCTTCTGAGTCATTTTATTCTGTCACTGTTGCTCTCCACAAGCAGGTCTCTCATGTATGGTTGGACATGCACAACCATTTTCCTGATTCCTTTCAGGGAGTTTCCCCACTTCCTTTCAAATGCAAGCACCTTCTCTCCTGTCATTAGACTATCCTGGGTGGCTTTGTTTACTTTTTATGATAAGGTCAAACAGTGAACTGGGCAGTATTGATTTTTTTTTTTTTTTTCACTGTTTCCCTTCCCTCCCCAAAGTGTTTAAGATATTTTTAGAGGGTTTCAGCTCTGAGGTTTTTTGGGGGAGAACAGTATCCACTGATACGTCAGCTGTCAAGGTTTAGTTTCTTGGAGAGTTGGCTTTCCAACTTAGACCTCATGACTTTGTTTCATTATGACTTGCTCAGCATTGATGCACAGTACATGTGGCTGGTGTTGGGGGAAGAAGGAGAGAATTTAAAAAGGTTTGGTTTACAGGTCTTTTGATATAAATGCATGTGGTGAAGAAACAGGGTAGAAAATAGCCCCAGAACAGGAGGATGATGATTGAAAACCTGAAGGTCTACATGCAGTGGAGTTTAAGAAGCTGAATTTTGGGCTCAGTGCAACCTTATCTGAGTGTCTGAATAACAGGATACAGTAGATTTGTATAGAAAATTCCATATGCAGCCTCAGGAGTCAGGGAGCAGAGAGGTCAGGCCAAGCTGGTGCTATATGTCCTGTTCACAGGGATTTTCTCCTTATCTTCATTTACCTCCTCTGGGTGAAAGTTTTAGAAGTTTTTTCTACCTGTATCAAGACAGGCTGCTGTAGAGGGACACACACTCCCATTTGGTTGCTCTGAAGCAGCATATCAAATAAAAACTGAAATACAGAAAGAACTTAACACAGCATTCTGATGAGTGGAGTTTGTTAGCCAATTGGAGACTCGGAGCAAAATGCTTAAACAATGGATTTTTGAGTCTTTTCATTCTTTTTTAAAATGAAAATATTTTAAGAGAAAAGTGAGCATAAATATGTAGAGAGAGATGTTGTAAATTCCTCAGGGATATAGCAGTGGACAGATTTGTCTTCAGTTCAGAGAACAGAACAGGTTAGTATTAAGATTTCATTGCATGTGAATGATAATCCAAAAACTATTTCCAAAGAGGAGCTTTTGAAAACACCATAAATCCTGCTAAGCCAGATTCTGAAATACAGTTGATTATAGCATGGACTGAAAACACTGAATGAAACAAAATATGCAAACCCATTTTTAATTATTTAGATAACTTTTTTCTAAATTCAATATTTTCAGCTGTTTTTTGTTTGGTTGGTTTGTTTTGATTTTTTTTTTTTTAAATTTCCTGAGTGAATGAATCCAGGTTGGGGGTTTTTTTATTTGGACATAGTTTTATTTTTAAATAGAGATTCCAGAAATGCATGCATGTGGGATTGCAGTTGGGACCAGTGGAAAGCTGTGGCACTCTGCCAGGTGCTTGCCCTGTCCCTGCAACATAGATGGACTGCCAGCATTCTGGAGGAAAAATAACTCCAAAACTTTAAACATATTTGCTTAATGGAAACAAACTTTTCTTGTCCTCCTGTATAATGATTTGGATAATGTGCTGGCTGTGTGTTTCTGGAGGTCAGGGGAAAGGGGAAGGAATGAGGAGGGCAGAGGTGCAGCTCTGTATGCCTCTGTAACTTGCTCTCCAGTGGATGCTCTGGGAAGCCAAGGGGTAGGGGTTAGAAAGGGGGGTGTGGGGGAATGACATTGACATTTCTAAGCTTGGAGCACTTTTTAACTACCAGCCAGGCTTTCTATTAGAAGGTGAGCAGGCTAGCTACAGCCAGCTATGATAAGAACGTTTATCTAGTGGTTGTTTTCTTCCATATATGGATTTGTAAGAAAAGGCATATGCCTTGTATCTGGCATTTTCTGTCTATAGCTTTGACACTGTCTTCCATGTCACTCACCTGAGCTTTGCTGAGTTTTGGTAGTAGGTGACAATGCCATGACACTGATACTTGGTTGGTTTCTTTGTTAGTATAAAAAGGGCAGGCAGAGTAGGCTGTAGCCTGCTTCACAGAAGAAATGGCACCATAGCCATATCTTTGTTTTTTTTCAAGCCAGTGCTGGTAAATCTTTTCTCTCACTTCTGTTGCTATGGTGTTAGTTCTGTGCAAAAACAAACCTTTGGGTGATCATGTCTAATGCAAAGATTGTTTGGAGAGAGATGCTGAAAGAGAAGGGAAGTAGGAGGGCTCAAATTCCAGCTGATGACAAACAATGAATCAGTGTTTGTCTCAGCAGAGAGCCATCATGAATTCTGCACTCTTCTTTCAGTGACTTCTGCTTGGGTCTGAATCTCCACTTGAAGAGGTTTCTTTTTTTCCCCCTCAAATATATTTTTTTGAAATTTTTTTCTTAGTATATAAAAGGAAGGTGGCTCTCTTCCAAATTTCCCACAGCCTAGGAATGTTTGCCTTCCACTGCACGGCCCAGAACACAGAAAACTTACTCTTACAAACAGTTTGATCCTCCAATCCACAAAACACTGGAGCACATTTGGAAGGTTTGTGTGGTTGAAATGTACCTGTTCTTGTTGAACCAAATGAAGTGGTCTTTGAGCTTCCTACTGGAGAAGCTGCCTTCTTTTGGTGAAGGCGAAGCAAAGCCACTGTTACAAGGAGCCCTTTTCAACACTTTCCAGTGTGCAAAGTAAATGCACTTGGTTTCCTTCTCAAAATATGCCAGTTGCTTTTAGCTGGCATAACTGTTGTGAAGAAGTTATCTTGCCCAGATGTCCTAGGCTTCTGGAAAACACTGTGCTGAAAATGCCTGGATATGCCTTGAAGGCTTGTTTCTATTCTTGGGTCAAGGCTGAAAGGGAGGACTGTTTTCTTGTTTTCTGAATGTTTCTGTTCAGATTGATCTGCAAGTGCAGGAAGAATGTAGGGGGGTAACCAATCTTAAATAATTGTTTGGTTCTTACTGTTTTTCAAACTGGAAGTCCTGAAAATGGATTAATTCACAGTTTTGTACCTTGGCAACTGTGAACTTTCTGGCCTGTTTAAATGGACCCTTTGTTTTGCTTTTCCCTTCCAGATGTGATAGACAGATGTAAAAATCCCTGGAAATGCAGTGTGGTCATCTGAGATTTCTTTTAAGATTATTAGCTAATTTTTCTGGAACTTGGTTGCTGAAGTCGATCATCTTCTTCCATGTCTTTAGCCAAACTGCAGTTCAGTTCATTTCATCTTAATTTTGTAGACACTTAAGCTTGCCCTTAGCCTTCGTGCTACATTACTTGTGGGATTTAAAATGTAAGTGCCAGGACAGGCAGACCTTCTGTGAACCGCCTCACACAGCCACAGCTTATCAATCATGTAGTATCCACATAAAGTCTCTTTGTCTTTACTATTGTGTAGCCTTTGCATGCAGAGCATCTGCTGCCCACTTGTGAACAGTGCCTCTGTTGGTCTCCTCGGGAGAGGTACAATATGTTTTCTAGTTGTATTAGAATCCATGTAAGTACTATAAAGATAGTACTAGAGCCTTAAACTGTAAGTGTTAGGAGCATGCAGTAAGGGGCAAACAAAGCTGGGCTCTATTGGGAAGAACTAGCAGTCTTTCAGTTTTCTTTTGCGCCATAGGTAACTTCAGTTATTCTGCTCAAGTAAATCTAGCCCAGATAAGAGTGCCCACACGAGAAAAGCAGTTCAACCACGTGGATCAGTTGGATTAGCTACTAGCAAATTATTATAAGGCTGCTATATCTCTCCTGTTTTAGTTTTATTGATGCTTGGACTCCAGCCATCCTGTCTTGTCATTATATTCCTTAAGGCACTCCTTAATTCAAAGTGGGGCCATTTCTGTAGAGTGGCAAATTTCTATTAGAACAAAACACAAGCTAATGAGATAGTGAAGACCAGGTTTCTATTGAAACAGAGCATCAGCAGCCTCTTCTGACCAGCCTTCTTCCCTCCTGTGCCCCCTACCCTTTCTCTGCCGGAGTTGAATAAAAGGGACAGAAGCAATGAAAAGGAGAATGCATATAACTGTAATATCAGATGCTAACTTTAATTGAACACACACCTGTCTTTGATTTCCAAGATGCTCCTGGTTTGAAGTTTACAAGGTTAAGTTGCCACTAATCACAGAATATTAGGAGTTGGAAGGGACCTCGAAAGATCATCTAGTCCAACCGATAACCCTACACTACTCTTATCCCTAAAAGCTGTCCAGACAGCTTTTTGAATACCTCCATGGACTCCAACGTCTCTGGGCAGTCTGCAGTAGATCTTAAAATTGGTTGAAGGGCAGTGCCTGGTAATGTGGCAGGTTTTGTGCTGTGGGCAGCCCAGTGCATTGGCTGGAACATGAGCCAGTTTGGGTAATTATAGCGTACAAATGTTTGAATCTACTATGTAGCTTCATAAGACAATTAGTAGGGACCTTAAGAGTCTGTAATACATTGTATTGATCAAAGCAGATTCAGCATTAAATTCAGACTAGGTTGCTGAGGGTTTTGTCCAGTGAGGTCTCAAAAATCTTGAAGGATGGGGATCCTGCACCTTTGTGGAACTCTGTGCTGCAACCAGACTGTCCTCATGGTTGAATTTCTTTGCTGACTTAGTTGGAATCTCCACAGTTTTCAGTGTTGTCCTGATAAAATCACAGTGGCATTGGCCAGTTCTCTTAGTACCATTGCGTGCACCCCATCAGGTCCAGTAGCCTTCTTTGCATTAGGGTTTCCTCAAGAGATCCCTAACTCAGACCTTTTCAGGTACAGGTGATTCCTCTGCTCCTTGAACCCTGACAGCAAGACTGTGAGACATGACCACCACTTTCGTGCCTTCCTGTACTGTCTGGAGCAGAGTTTCTGCAAACCTTGCCCCAGATCTTTGTCCCCTATCCAACTAATTGCCAAAGTCTGCTAGTGGGAGTGCTCTGGGAGCTGCCACTCCTTAACAGCTAAATAGCTGTCCTTATAGCACATAAATTTGCAAAGATCCTGAGTCATTTGCTTTTATGTTACCTGTATTACTGTTTTGTGGCATCTCAAAGGGCAAAGGGCACAGCAGATGTTTATTTTATTAGTGGTGATAATCTTTGTTCATTCCATTAGCATGTATGTGTGAGTACCAGGAAAGAGAAATGTTGGCTCAGGATGGAAACGCACAGGAAGGTGTTTGGATGAAAGGTGCCTGCCAGTGACTTCCGTGCTTTTCCATGGAATTAGATCTACACTGCTTATACTTTAATGTCTGAGTAAAGTTTTCTGACATTCAGTGAAATGTAAATTCTCAAGAATTTGGCTAACATACTAAAATAAAGGCAGTGAGCAAAGTAAATGCCTTCTATGTGGCAGCAACACCTTGGATGGTGGCAGGGATGAGAACCTCATATGCTCCATATATTAAGAAAAGGTTTCTCTCTGATTTCTACAGCTTGACCTCACCAAACCTATTGAAGATCAGGGCCCTTTGGATGTGATCATACATAAACTAACAGATGTCATCCTTGAAGCAGACCAGAATGACAGCCAGTCACTGGAGTTGGTTCACAGGTTCCAGGTAAGTGATTCTTTTGTAGTCCTTCCACATTTCAAGCAGGAAGATGACCTTGGTGCAGCAAGTTCGGTGTTTCCTGTGCAGCTGGCAAGGTTTGATGAAAAGAGCTCCCTGGCACACTGCTGCCCTGCTACTGGTAGTCCAGCAAAAATAGTTTTGTCCATCTAAAATGGAGTTGTGCCTTTGGGTAAGTTTTATGTTGTATTGGTAAAATCAGTAAGAACTGGTTTCCTACCAAATGTCATTCCAAAAGCATGAGTAGTGTTCACGAAGAGGAACAGCCATTTGCAGTCCTTTCCGTGCATCTCTGCATGACAGAAGCCACTAAAGTAATTTGGCCCAGTTCTGTCTAGTCTTCACAGTTCCTAGAATACTAATTTCTATTACATCAAGGTTACTGTGAATGATTCTGTCTTCTAGTGCTAAGAATCCAGTCTTATTTATTTTTTGTCCTCAAGTTCACACTGAAGGTCAGAAATACGCAGGGCAAAGTGGTACAGAGAGAGCTCTTTTCCCAAAGAATTCCTATCAATAATCTGGAAGCTGATGAAAGTGATGAAGCAACATCCATGTCATTTTAAGAAGTGTTGGTTCTGGTGGATGTCATTGATCAAAGATATCTTCTTCTCTTTCAAAGGGAAGCAAAATTTAAAACAATATTTTCAGCAGTTTATGTCATATGCTTATGTCAGGTGGAAAAACAACTCAGACAAGTTCTGCAATTGTGACAACTTTGGTTTCTTGGGAAATGATGTTCTGCAACTAATAACGTAGAAAATATTCTGCTTAATGGAGTCAGTATTCTCTTTGCTCTAGTTACAAAGCTTTTTTGCTTCCCCCCACCTGTCTATAACTGAAACACATGAAGGACAGGAAAAGGTTTTACTTGTCTCTGGCCCTCTGACACCAATTCTCTGAATAGTGGATGCCTATTCATCACTGAGTAGTGCAGACATACACTTTCTACAGTACATGTCCGAAGAAGTATCTGGAGAGATGGACTTCAGGGGCATTCCACTTACAGACTTCCCTGATTCAGATGTTAACTAGCTTGCCATCATGATATAACCATCCTAATACTGGGAAAAACTGATGAGCAAAGAGGCAAAAGGGCACACATGTTAAGTTACTGGAAGCTGTTTAAGATTCATGAGATTCCTACTCCCAATTCTTAGATGTTTGCCTGTGTTCCTGAAGGCCAGGCTTTAGAAAGCAGAGAGAGCGCAGCTACGTGGCACCTCCCTTGGAGAGCATGCTGCTGGGAACTTGTGCAAGCAGTTGTGGAACAGCAGTTGGTGTGTAGCTGTACAATTAATATCTAAAACATTTCCTCTTTTTTGGTAATTTTTGAGCAAGAACTTTTCAATGGATATGGAATGTTTTTTATAAGAACTCCAGCTAGTCAAATTATTGTATTTATTAGCTTCAGGTCACAAGCTGGTACTTGTCAAGTACTGAAGTGAGGCCTGGAGGGAGCAGGAGTAAGTGTAGAGGATACATTTTCCTGAAGCAGCATTTAACCACCAAGATGATGTTCAGTATGAAACAGGATGGAGCACTTTGCCGCTAGAGCCTAACTTTAGCTGAGGATTTAGTGGGCTGTTCTTGTGTCTGTGTGACAGCTGCTGCACTGCTGGAAGGCTGGAAGAGGTAAAATGACATGCTAAAGCTAAATCCCTTACCCTAGTAGATTTCTTAAAGCAATCTTAATATTGTACCTTGACATTATTCTATGTACCTTTCTGACCATTTAAATAACTTAATCCATTATTTTTTATATAGGTTAAATATTGAAGCTTTGTTTCAAAAGATGTATAAGTTAAAAAACCTCAATAAAAATATAATTTTTCTATGATGAGTTTGTGGGATAGATTCTGAGAATGGTGAGAGAAAAGCAATATATATGGATATGTAGTTATGGATAAATATCCATTTATTCTCTAGTTCAGAGACTCGTCATTGCCTAAATTAGAGATGCGGTGACCTAAAAACAACAGAAACATCCCCTTATGAAAAAAATGAAAACCCAATAAAAACTGCAACTACAAACCAAAGAACCTAGCTTCTCCCATTCAATCTCTCCTAAAATTCTCAAATTCTGTACAACTCTGCAAGTTAAAATATATCACTAATCTAACAGGATTTTTCTTTCAAATTATAATATCAAATACAACAGTATTTTTTTAACCACATAATATTGAAAGTGAAATTACTGATTTAAACTTTTGGAAATGATAGTTGGCATATAGCAGTTAATACAGCATAAAAATAGAAAATGTATATGGGGATAGTTTTTCCATTTTCTAAGCTTTTGTCAGGAATTATGTATTTTATTATGCAGCTTGGATTTCTTTCAGAAAGTAAGATATAATTTAATTTCAGCACAGAATTGCCTAGTACAGAGACCTCAAATTTCCACTTTTTTTTTTTCAAAGTGTGTGTGGTGGTGGGAGCAGGAGACTGTAGGCAAAAGCTTTGCAAATCTTGAAATGGTAAGTTTCTGTCAGGCCTATTGAATCTATTTGCTACTGTCATGCATGTTGGCATCGATTTTACCATCTGGACCTTTTGGTCATGCTATTTATGCTTTCTCTAGTACTTCAGTTCTACCAGTTCCTTAGCTGGTGCTGTTTCTTCACGGTCCTCAATAGCTGATCACAGTTGGAGGAGTGCTATCCTGTAAAGTGTTAGGCTGTAAGCCTGAATTCAGAGTGGAAGCTGAAGGGCTCTTTGGTTTAAGTGCAAATTTTAATGGCTGTTTTGCTCTCAGACTTCTGGAGCCCTCAACCATAAGGAGATTAGGCTATGGGGGGAGCTGATCAGGTAGGAAGGAGTTTGTTGACTATTGTGAAGGTAGTAGCCAAACTAGTGAGAAAACCAGGTATACTTCCAGGAGGCTTACATCCTCTGCGCAGCAGTTCATGCTTCTGATGGAAACTTCTAGAGATAAGCACATCAGAAGAAGCTGCAGACCCCTGATTTACAGGGATATTCTTGTTGGAACGTTATTACATTATTAGAACCTTTGCTAGTGCTGGCAAATCTCACTTGAGCTGCATTGTTTCAGAGCAGCTACAAAATAGTTGTATTCAAATCCTAGGTAGCATCGTAAGTGGCACTGGGACTGCTCTGGTTATATGCCTGTTGGCAACTGCCACCTATCAGGGTTCATCCCTCCTTGTCATTCTTGGAAGGCTCACCTCTCAGATTATGCCCTTGATCAAGTTTGAAGGCAGTGCATTGTGTTTGTTTCATCCCAGTTGCTCTTTTCCAAGATGTGATTATCCATGTCCTACAGTGAATTTACTGAAACATGTCCACGTCTCCCAGGCTGGTTAACTCCTCTGTTAAAACTGTGGAACAACTTGTTGCAAACGGTTTTGAATCATAGCCTTAATGAAATCTAAACAGCCAAACTCATGTTGCCCTAAAATCCTTATTTATTTGAGTATAGCCTTGTGTACAAGTTTACCAATTCAACCCTGCCTCTCCTTCCCATCTCATTAGAAGCAATAAATAGAGTGTCGCTGTATTCAAGGTGATCAGTCCCCTCAAAGTTGCATGATAGCATCCTTGTGCTGTGTTGTTTCTTAGGACTGTGGTGCAGCTCTTGCTATCTTTGTTAATCTTAGAAATCACAGAACTTTCTTTTTAGTGGCCTCTGTATGAAACCACTAAGAAATCTTCCTTTAAGATTTGAGGCAAACAGATCTTACTGCTGTCTGTTTCGTGATGCAGCTTTGCTCTCCCATATTGCCACGTTCATCTATTTTAACATCATCTGTCTTGTCTCCTTCCTGTGCCCAAGTTGTTTCTTGGCAGCATGGCCTTAATCTCATACAGCATGTACAGTAATAGGTGAGCTATTTGGCCTGGGGATATGCTTCTTGTGACATAACTAATGTGGAGAAGTGTGAACAGTTGTTGATCCCAGAGGTATTTGATACAGCATGTCACATTCTTTCTGTAGGATTTGCATAGTGAAAAATTGATTTAAATACCTGCACTGCACAAAAGCTTTCAGTTACATTAGGTATTTCTGCAGACTTGTCTGCTGCCTTCTAAGAATAACAGAGGACAGAAGGGAAAGCAAATTGTGCTGGAGCAGGTTTGGGTTACAGCAGAGTGAAACAGGGATAGCTGTAATCCAGAGACTAGATCATAGGATTGGAATTTAGTCCTCGCCTGTTATTGTTGTCACTATTTTGTTGTTGTAGGATGCTTAGGTCTTTCTGTGCCTCAGCTTACCACCACCCTTTCATAAATTGGTCTGTTTCTTAATAATGGCCTTCATAATTTTCCTGTAAATGTCAGTATTCAAGAAAAAATAATATTGTGGTTCTTGTGAAGCTAATTTGCAGTAGGTCAGTAAGTTGAAAATTTTTTTTTATTTTTATTAATACTGGACATTGGGATTGTATGTCAAGTATTGTAGCAAGCACAGGTATTGTTCACACACCTGGGGCACATGCTGCATGTAAGTCAGCACCCTTTCATTGTCAGTAGGTCTGTTAATAAGGAAATGTATCATTAGAAAAACCTCTCTCCACAGTAAAGCATGCTCCATATATATTTTTTCAGAGCTCAAGTAGCTGGAAGTGAGGGTAAGTTTTTCAGCAGATCAGATGGAGAAGAACTGTTCCTTTGTCTCCTGACTTGATTGGTAAATACAGTTGAACTTGTTCAACTAACAGTATGAATTGTTTAAGAGGGAAATGAATCAGCTAAAAAGCACCCTATGGATACATAGCATTGCCTTATACTGGTGGCTTCTGTGCAGAGGATGGTGGTGAATTCTGCTGATGCTTTGAGGACTCCTCTACATTTTTGTTTCATGTCCCTGGTGATGGCAGTTTTAGTCTTTTTTGCGAACGCTCTGCCTAATTCTAGTTCAGTGTTGCTGTGTTTGCAACAGCAAGCTTTGGCCAGGCCTACTCTAGAATGGCAGTTGCAGGCCTATGCTAAGAAACTTTGCTTCATTCTTCTTTCAAAATGTTTGGATCCAGCTGGCTGTTGCCTTCAAGGCCTTCGATTTTAGGAATATTAAATTTAACCACAAATGACAATAATAAAAAAGCCAAGAATGTTAGAGGAGAACTTGATGTTCTTTCTTCTGTCCCTGTCATTAATTCTTGATTGTACTGTAAACACTGTGTTATCTAATATATCTATTCTTTTTGAGGATGACATTTTCCTGCAAAGAAGTGCAATGTACTGCCTAAAGAATTAGAAGGGGATCCTGGAATGGGGGTTCAGCCATGTGCTTTTCCACAGTTTCATTATGTGATCTAGACCATCCTGTTTGCATCCCTGAGTTTTTGTTTTGCAAGCTGTAAATTAAAGGAAATGGTTTTAACTTCCTTTTGAGATGAGTATTTGAAGTCTTTCAGGACAACTCAAAATGGCTGCATAAGGACTTGACTTTGTTTCTATTTGGGGCTCTGGTATGAATTTGTAGTAACTCTGGTGACATCTGATTTACAGACCAAGTTACAAATGTCACACTGATGTCTGATGATCTGTCTACAGATAGTGTTCCTTAGCATGGCCCAGTGGATGACTTGTCCACAATCATGTGGTTGAACTCAAATGTAGGCTTCAGTTGCTGGACTACACATTTCTGACTGTGGATATGGAATTATAATATCTCAGTATCTTCAACACTCATTCATTACAAAAAGATCCTTTCCCAGTGCCTCTCAGATTGGGAGAGGATCTTTTTCTAGTGAATGAGGTAAGAGGGCAGAGATCCCCATGAGCAGGCTCCTGAATAATATTCTCTCCCTAGTAAACCAAGGTCTAGGCCTTCTGGTTCTGTATGTGTGGTTGACACACATCTCTGGCATGCAGGAAACTTTCATTGTAGTAAAACGTGTACCCAGGAATGAGAAGAGTAGAGGAGGGGTCTGTCAGCATGGAATGAGATGCCAAAGCATTTTTAGAGTATACTCTCATAATTTTGTATACAGCACAACTATGAGAAATGAAGTATAATCCCTGTACAAAATAAATTGTGAGAATCCATTTGTATGAAGTGTGTGGCATAGTTCCTTTGTGTGGTTTGGGTTTTTTCAGTAAAATCAACAAGCAACCTAGGAAATTTAAAGTGACCACCTTGCAAGAGAGCTACTTACATGTGTGTGATGTTGCATAAGCACTGTGGTATTTCTGCCACCTGCACACAAGTGGAAAAAGTGACTCCCTTATTATTACTATTATTAAATTGACTCAAAAAGTTCTGATGATTTTAACCAGACAAAACAGTGCAAAATTCATGATGCTAGTTTTCCTACTATTGAATATAAATGTAACAACAAAGTGATAGTAGGCACCAGTCTTGCTGTTGGCTCCATAAAGCATTCTTTCAGGAAGCAGTGAGAAAGGGATCCATGACTGTAGGAGGAGGAGTTATCTGCCAGGCTACATGTATGACTTTTCTAAGAGTAACTTTTTTCAGAGATATGTTGTAGAGGCCTTAACCATCTCATCTGCAAGCACTGAGGAGGAAAGTGGCTTCCCATTTACATGCGAGCCTCTGTGTGTGCTCTCTGGAGACTGTGCTGAGCCATTGTGCAGTCTGTTGGAGATTGCTAATAGACTGAGAAGCTTCTTAGCATGCCTTTTTTGTCTTGCTGCTTAATGACTGTCCTCAGTCGCCTTGTGAAAAATAATTACAGGAGCCTCTGAAAACAGCAAGGAGTGGCCTGTTGCTAGTAGGCTTTTTAGCTGCAGAGGACCTTTAGGGGCTGAGCTTTCTGAGGTCTTTCATGCTCCTTGGATGTGGTCTGAGCTGCAGTTTCTCAGGAGAGTATTGGTGGGTGCTAACTGTTCACTGCATTGCAGGTCAGTGCTAAGTGCCTGGTGATCTCATCCAAAGCCGAATGCGGACTGCATGCAGCACCTGATGTTATGCATCAAGTGCAAAGCAGAGAAATCTTTCCATTTGCTTTGTAGGACACTCAGATCCCTATTTGGGGAATTTGTTTTTGTTTGTTTGGTTGGTTGGTTTTTTTTGGTAGAGATGATGATTAGTCTCCCTTCATACCCACTGTAACGCTGGGCTGAGCTAATTAAACATAATTTATTTGTTGGCTACTAAAAAATTGTTAGTCTTGTGGTTCCCTATTAGTTCAGAGGAACTTGGAGATCCAAGTCAGATGGAAAGAGGAATATTCCACAAGGGTCACTTTCACTTGCTGGTGCTCCAGTTCCTGTCTTGTTGGTTAAGAAGGAAAACCAACTACCCCAGTTCCTGCCTTCTAGATGAAGTTTTACTTTGAAAAGTATAGTTTGGTTTATGTAAGACATTGACTGGGGAATCTGTGGGCAGCCTTGTCATAGCTGTAGAGGAGTTTAAGTAAGTTTTGTTGCAGCTTCATGCAAGTCTGTTCCATTCAAAATGATGGCTCAAATGATGGAAAATCAATAGGGTTATTAATCTGCCTTTCAGAGCTTTGTCTGAGTAGGTTCTCTTTCCATTAGCCTTTTTAAAAAGATGGGTCAGAAGTAGGTTTTATGCCTAGGCTTATGCTATCAGGTGGATGAAAATTTAGTGTTTCCTCCCATCCCTCCTCTCTAACTGTTGAGTTTCCCACTCTGAAGTTGTCCAGGAAAGGCTCTTCGTAAGGAAGCTTCTTCATCAAGAATAGAAGGATTTAAGACTGGGAGAAAGGGAGATATTTTGGAAGGGAAGGAATTAGAGGATTGCTCCTGCTTGAAAGGGGAGAAGTGCATTGTTGTTGCTGCACAGGTTGGTTGCTTCAGAAGTCTCAGCTGTGAGAAGGTGTTTTGGGTATGTACTCATGGAGTTGATGCTGGTGGATTTTTAATGCTGTGGTGTGGCTGGGGTTTTTTTGTTTGTTTTGCTGGAGGGGAGATTGGTTGGGGGTTTTTTTTGGGGGGGGGGAGGGTTTTTGTTTTTTTTTTTTTTTAAGATACCTGCCCTTTCGATTCCTGGTTTTCAGTTTGGCACTCTGAAAAGACACGTTTCAAGTTTCTTTTCACATGCTTTACTAAGAAAAAGCAAGTGGGAAAAAAAAAAGGAAACTATTAAATCTTAGTAATTTTTTCTTATTGGGAGGACAAGGTGAAACACAAAGTTGCAATAGTCTTTTTGCATCTGAATGCACAGGCCAATACCCATGGTTTTACCAGTTGAAGAATAATTCTGTCTTCCATTTATTGGAAGAGCCTCATAAGCAGGCAAAATTAACTAAAAATTCATTCAAGTGCAAACTGGTAGGGTAACTTCCTGTGGGTAGATATTTGCAAACTGAAGCAGTGGTGGACTTCTGAAGGCAAAACAAGGAAGCTGACTATTCAGAAAGTTTGCTTTCAGCTGTAGACTGAATAGAAATGTAACACAGAAAGATCTGCCCTTGCTTCCCTTTGCTTCCCCCCTCATACCTCCCAAGCACTCTAGGAATTTTTTAGATTTGGAGACAAATAATTTTGAGATGAGTATTTGTTCAAGATCCAGCTTGCCTACACCTTTCCTTTTGGAAGGTGGTGTCTGTGAAAAGAGACTGTCACAACTCAAGACAACAAAAAGGAACTTTTAAGTCTGAATCTGATGCAAACTCTTAAGACAGACACAAGCTTGTCTAGTTTCCTCCTTGGAAAAATATCAGTCTGTTGTTACAGGGTTCTGTACGTGGGAAAACATAAATCTAAATGTTACTGTTTCCTTTGCTAACTTTTAAGATATGGAACTTTTGTTTCATATTAAACAGAAGATTATAGAAATTTTATTACTTGGTAATAGAATCAAGTCAATGAGTCAGTGAGTCCCTCTTATCATCCAGTGACCTGCTATTTGCAGTATCTGTATCAACTTTCTGTTAAAATATATTAAAAATATAAAAAATTAAAAAGTATTAGCTACCTTTTTAGGTAAAACGACAACTCCTCTAATCACACCTATACACAGCTTCTCAAGAAAAGGGTTTTTTAAAAATATTTCTGGATATGACCCAGTGGTTTTAACAGGGAACACAAAATACTTGGCTTCTCTTTGATTTCAAGTTTCATTCCTGGTTTTCTGCCAGTAACAGGGGTGGTACAGAGCATGGTGTAAGGCCAAACCTGGAATACAAACAAAAGAGGATCTGCTAAAAGTCCTTGTTTCTTCTTGGTTGCTTTTGTTATGGTAAGGGTTAGAAAAAGGAAAACATAGACATTGTCTGGGTCAAGCTGAACTACAGCCCAAGGACAGAGTCCTTCCAAAGTACTGTTGGAAAACCTAAAAATCCTCTTGATTGTTTCCTGGGTTGTTGGAGTTTGATGTTAGATACCAGCATTTGGTAAATCCACCAAAGGAGAGTGCAGCATTGTTTTGTTGGAATGACCAGAGAAGATTTGAACATTCAAAGCTGAAAGCTTGTGCTGTACTGAAAGCTATGTCTTGGTTCCAGTGTTTCTCTTTTCTTTCTGCATCTGCTCCATTTTCAAGTTCATCTCTCTAGTAGCTCATCTGCTACCAAAATTCATAGACACATACCGTGCATGTACATCCAGATCTGTTTCTGGTAGCAGAGCCATTCTGTGCCATAGGCAGAGAGCTGCTGCTTAAGCTACCTCAGGAGTTTTCCAATCTGTTGAGTGGTCTTCACAGTTAATACATTCAGTAAAATGTGATGCCTGAGTGTGCAGCAGTTCCTAATAAAGATTAAAAGTTTATGATAGGTTTCACATTGTTCCTGTGAAGCTGACAAAGTTGATTTTTCTTATTGGGATTTCCTGCTGTGGGGAATTAGTGTTAAGGTTTGGATTTTAAAATTAAGGAGCTTTCAGTGCAGAGATGTTGGAACTCTTTGCATGTGTTGGCAATGCACTGGTGCGAGGTGTGGTAGACTGGGAAGGTGCTGCCAGCGTACATGCGCAAGGGGAGGCTGGGTGATTTGATTTGGGGATCCTTGTGCAACTTGTTTGGTCTGTTTTGGAATGCAGAGTTAATGCTTTGCAATGGAAATCCAAGCAACACACAATACCATGAGTAGAGATGCAGTTATAAGGACTTAAGTGCATTTTGGTGCTCCAGTCCCCTAAACACCTTTGGCAGTTAACTACTGGCAGTGTTTAAGTAAGAGCTGCACTATGCAGAGATGTTGACCTTGTTCTACATTGGTAGACTTCTTTGCTTGAAAGGGGAAGTCGTTTCTGGATTCAATAAAATGAGAGATCTATAGCCTATTCTCAGATTTGCTGTAGGAGGCACTTACTTCAGGTCCTAGTACTTTCCTTTACTTAGATGATGCAGATCTTCATTACCCTGCTGACAGTCTTGGAGAGTAGTACCAGAAATAATGAGAAGTTTCCTTGTTTTATGAAGAAGGCTCATGTTCAGGCTCCTCTTTGCATGTGTGTGTGTATGAACGGGCTGATGCCTTACACTCAGGACAGTTCTTGACGTCAGAGTAGTTTGTTAAAGTCCTCCAGACTCTTAAGTGGCTTCTGAAAAACAGCCCCCATCTCCTTTATCTTCATGGTTATTTTGTGTTTGCCTTACAGAGCTTTTTGGAGGCTCTTTAAGGCAACAGTCTGAGAAATCAGTTACTGGATCCTCTTAGCCTCAAAACGGTAATCCCCTTTTGACAAGTTCAGACTATGTAGTCATCAGAAAGCAACAGTTTGCCAGTGCTAGGAAGAGTAGGGGGATGAAGTGTGCTCCCTGAGTCTGTGTCTGGAGTAAAATATTTTCCTAGGAGTAGATGATGCTGTTCTTTTCTCTTCAGCTCAGTTTCTAGCAAAGTGCATCTCCTGAGGCCACCTCATCATCCTCCAAAGTATCTTTTGGAGTATATTTTATTCTCTAAAGTAGCCAGCTTAAGGGAAGTAAGACTTCATGGAAGTCCATTACTTGCAGAAGCATTGACTGTGCATTTGCATGAATGGGTTTAAAGAAATGAGTAAAGATGGCTTTGGGCAGTTGGTAAAACAAAGGCAGATGCTAACTTTGGAAATGTTTGCCTGATATTGGATAGGGCAGAATGTATGCTGGTTTGTCTCAGTGACTTTATAGGGCCAGGTTGGGACAATGATGAAGGAACTCAGCTTGTGTTCTGAGAGACAGAAGGAAGGTTTTGTCAGATTTGCAAGGGTAATATCTGGGAGCTGTCTGTTCATGGCCACAGTTCAGTACTGCAGTCATGACCTCAGTAAACAGGAAAATGAGTTCTCAAGCTGAAGATGCATGGGAACATTAATTTTTGTTTGTTCTTGTAGTCAGGAGAAGAGAGTGTGAACTTAGAGAAAGATGCTTTCAAAATTTAATGAAGATACAGTGAAGCAGCAATCTTCAACTCTGCCAAAAAAAATTCCAGCCCTTATCATCCAGCTTTCTTCAGCCCCAATAGAGGACAGCAATAATAACAACATTAAAGAACCCAGATGTAGTTCTGAGCTTAGTTCAGACAATTGTGATGTTCACATGCAGTAACTCAATGCAAGTCTGACCCCAAGATAGCAGTGTATCATCTTTCTTCTCCTAAGTGCTTTTCTCGGCCCTGCTCATAGCTCTTACTGTGGCACTTTGCCACTGGGTGCCCTGTGAGTTGATGTGGTTGCAGCACAGGATTCACTGCTGATGGTGAGTCCACAGGAGAAATTTGCCATCCTGAAACAGTTAGCTGTCACGTTTGTGTTTGTTTCAAATGTCAGTGTCTAGACTGTCTGATGACCTCCTGTGTTGCCACTGTCTGTTACGCTCCTTTTGAAGAGAAACTGGACATTGAGGCTATTTAATGTTATCTCATTATCTTAATTATTTTTCTACACTTTTCAGCAAACCTAATGCCTCTTTTTTTTGTATTTTCTTCCCCCCCATATGTTTGTTTTGCAGGAGTACATTGATGCTCACCCAGAAACCATTATCCTGGACCCTCTTCCAGCTATTCGCACACTTCTGGACCGATCCAAGTCTTATGAGCTAATTCGGCAAATAGAGGCATACATGCAAGGTAGGCCAATAGCTGCTCTCCCTGAAGGCTTTTGTTGTGGCTAGAGAAGGAAGCAGCTGGCTTCTGAAGGCTAGCTGTGAGGTTTGAAGTAGTGTTTCTGGGCCCTTTGCATTCTGTCTCTTCGTGGAAGCACAAACACTGAAGCATTCCTATGTCACAGGATTGCCCTCTGGAATCCCATGCTCTTCTTTTTCCATGTACACAAAGGAGGTTTACATTTACTTAAAAATATGATGTGGATTTAATGAGGAGCATATTTACTACAGTGAGTACTCCCAAAAATCTTCTGGAAAACATTCTTTTTTTGTGTGCTGGTAAACTGAAATGCCTGTAGAAACTTAGCAGCTTCTCATAGGGATCCTGAGGCCTGAACTTGAGAGAGATTTATGGAAAAAGAAAAAATAGGGTTTGGAAAGGACTGAAATTAAATTGTAAATAGAGCTAAGATCTTGGAGAAGCACTGGAAGCCTGCTGCACAAATTAATTGCTAGGAGGACCATAAATGCACTTTAGGTGTTGGCTGGACATAGACTATTGCCTTTAGCATCATTTGAGTTGTATTCCCTTGTTTAGAAGTTGCGTGCCTTTTTAACCTGAAGATAGTATCCTACTGTTGTAACCATTGTTAACTGTTGGTTTAAATTAGTCTTTCATTCCCTTTCTACTTCTGTTACTGTCATATTTTTGAAACATTTATTGGCTTTTGAGTTTAAATCTAGAGTAGCTCTTGAACTAGCTTTTGTATGTTAGAAGTACTTGAGGGGAAATTGTTATTGAACTGTGTTCTAAAGGGGAGTTATTGGAATTACCATTGTGATTGTGTTTCTACTGTCTTGATGAGCAGATAAGAAGCTAATCAAACTTGTATTTTTATAATTGTGGATTTCTAGATGTATTGTCTGCATCTGACCTGCCTGGCCCCATGAGTAGTGTCTTTATGTAAAAATAAGGCTAATAATTCTCAACACTCTCCCTTGTCTTTTGGAATCTCCTTAGGAGAAAATGTCCAATTAGTTTAAAAGGATTTTGGTTTGCCCTGGTTATTGCTGTCTGTGAGTGGGAGAGTGGTGCTGAGGGAAGCCTTTGCTCTGAGGAAGTGGTTTGGATTTTATTCTAGAAGTGAGGAGATGCAGTAGTTTTTTCTTTTTTCTTCTTAATGTGCTGTCAATATTGTTGTCTCTATAAGAACAGTATGGTCAGGAGGGCATCCAGTTTTTGCAGGTAGTTTGTCTTGCATGTGTTTTGGCTTCCTTGTCAACCTGATGAGAAAAAGGAATAAATACTTAAGGAGGAAAAAGAAAAAAGTAGCCTTAGTCAGTTAAAACTGGTATTTTAAAGAGAAGCTGTTAATATATTAAGTTGAGGAATGAGGTAAGGAAAAGCTTCACCTGTTCTCACTGGTTGCTGCAGTTTTAGGTGACTATATTTCCTCTGTCCATCCACCCCATTTCCCTCCCCCACCTCATCTTATTTCTCTTTCATCATCAGAAATATCATGACAGAGACCTTGAACCAACTTTGTGTTCAGCAGGGGAAATCTCAGGAGAGCCGAGTAATTGGCTAACTTCTTGTTCCAGCCTAAGTAGATCAGCCTCTGTATCCTTTCACATAATGATCTGCAGGGAGAAAAAAGTTACATCCCTCTAGACAGTGTTGAGTTTTTCCCCACCCTCCTCCTTTTCACCTGCTAAATTGTTTTCTGCTTTGCAGCTCTCATGTCATATTCCAAGGTCCTGGGCACTCAGAAAACTAAAACAAGTATACATCTGCGAATGGCATAAAGTCCTAGGAACCCCATCTTTTTTTTGTTCTGGAATTTCAAAATGGAAGTCACTACCAAGAAATAATATCCTAGTCTTTAGCTGTAACTAGAGAGCCCAGTTTATTGTGGGCTACAAAATTAATGTGATAGGTGCAAGGGATTATCTCCTTCAAAGGAATGCCATAAACTCTGAAGGGTTGAGTGTATGTGTAGGGAAAAAATCTTCTGCTGTTGAAAGTCTATCAAAAGAAAATTCAGTGTTTACAGTTGAGTTTTGGATTCAGGAGATCATTACCTCTATTTGAATTATGTTTTAGAGTAACTATAAATGAAATGTAGTCTTGATTTATGACCTTTGGTTTACACTTCATTTCATCCCTGTAGACCTTACAAAAACAGTATAAGTAAAGATTTGCACCTGGTGGCTTAAAGGGAGGATGGCCACATGCTATGCTGACTCCAGTATGTACAGTGCTGAATCCTCCTCCTCACTCTGTGTTGCCTGCTACTTTGAAAATAGAAGGTGTTGCTCAGGTGGCTGTGTTCTGCAGCAGTAAGGCCCCATGTTCTATAAAGAGCTTTATTTTAATGTAATTATCTTTCAGAAGTTGAAGTTAATGCCTTGTCTGTCCTTTTGACAGTGAATTCTCCATGCTTCCTGGAAAAGGGAATCCTCATTTGAAGTGTCTAAAACAGGGCATCTGGACATTGTTAGGCTTTCTGAAAGTTCTGTAGCTTGCTCTTTGAGTCGAGTGTCTGCATGATAAGTACTTTGATCCAGCCTCCTGAGAATGGGTTGGAAAGACACTTTGAGGGACACTTCTTGTTTGTGCTGCCACAGTCTGTTGTTAATAAAGGAGCTGAAGTGGAGAGATCTATCTAGGCAAGAGTTGTACATGTAGTCTGATGGAAAGCACAGGGTTGAACCTGGATCAGTGTCCTAGACTGACACTGTAACCACTTAGTCATGTCGAAATACAAGGTTCACAGATTTGCAGAATCATTGAGGTTGGAAGAGGTCTCTAGAAATCATATAGTTCAACTCCCTGCTCAAAACAGGATCCTCTAGAGCAGGTTCCCCCAGGTCTGTGTCCAGTTGAGTTTTGTGTATCCTCAGATGGGCTCTGCATGACCTTTCTGGGCGACCTGCTGCAGGATTCACCAGGTACGGTGCTAGCATGCAACTAGCAGTTGCTGAGGTAAATTACAGAGATTGTTCCTTTGTCCAGTATAGACACTGACAACTACCTTGGAAGTAAGTGAAACTCTCTTCTGGGAGAGGAGAAGCTTTAAGAGATATTTTACCATTGCTTTTAATGGATTCTTTTTTGAGGCAGTAGTCTGTCCAGGGCTGTGACTTCCTCTTTTTCCTGTTCTTTGTTATTTTGAGTGCAAGCTCTAAAAGAGCTAATAATTCTGAAACCTTCACTTCTGAGTCTTTTTAAAAAGATTTGAAAAAAATGAAGGTTGCATTCCCAACTTGTCCTACATAGCTGGCAGGTCTATTCAGTGATTCATTTCAAGATAGATTTTTTTGGTGCAGTAGTTGAGTTCTCTCAGCAGCTGTATTGCTTTGTTTACTTATCTGTGAAGAAATGCTTCTGATATAAAAGTGCTTTATATGAGGTACTGTAATGTTTGGTGAAAGATTGGGAGCATTATTTAACAGAAATTTAATTTTTAACAAGGTATGTATGGTTGGAGCTGTCAACCTATTTTTAAGCTCTGATGCCATCTTGAAAAGCTGTGATCCAGCAGCCTCAGAATTGAAGATGACTTTTAAAATGATGCTTAAGATGCTAATAGGTGGTCACTGTGGCTAGGCACTAACCAACCTTTTTACATTATGGTTTTAGTTTTAAGAGCAAAAGCTTTTAGAATTCCCTACATATCCTACAAGCAATCTAAAATGAAGAAAGTTAAACCAAAACTGAGGTAAACATGCTACTCACTCAGTACTCTACCTAATATAGTGTTCCCATCTGTTCCACTCAGCTTCCTTTGCTGTCTCAAGTGACTTACAGCTTTATTCAATAATGTTTGAACTTTAGATACAGCAGGCCTTGAAGTTAATGTCTTTAACCACTTGCATCTGGCTTTTTTCCATGATTTCAAAATCTTCTGGTTCTTGGATTCTTAAATAAATGCAAATCTAAAATTTCTACAGAAAAAAGTCTTTGTGGGGTTCTTTTAGAGAGAGAATTCTTGCATGAGGCAAGCTGTGACTCCTGAATTTCTCTTTCTCCTTGCAGTCTCTTTCAAAGTATGGATGCTGTTCCCTTGGGACACTCCAAACAGTATAAACCTTTTAGCTGTGATATTTTCATCCCAGTGTGTAATCAAAGTAATTTGATTGTTTACTATTGTATGAGATTCTGTAGCTGCTGTGTGCCCTCCTTTCTGATTTTGAGAATATTGCAGAACTGGAATCCTTCTCTTTTCCCTGGTTTTCTTTTTATCAGATTCTATATTTATTAGAAATACTCCTTGAATAGCTGCATGTGTCTTTTGTGACTGTGAGACAGACTCAGTATGATGTAAGAAGAAAGGCATTTGATTTGGGGCTCAAGGTTTTCTGCTTGGCACTGGTTCTGACTTGCTGTGTGATTTTTGGGTGTAATGTGTCAACCCTGTGTGTGTACCTCTTCTCTTGATGCACATCTGCCTGTCTCTTCCCTTTAGATGCCACATTTTTCTGGGCAGGAAACCCTTTCCCAGGTATATGTATGCATACTCTCCTATAGGGAGTCTCTGATAGCAAGAAAACTGTATGTGTTGTTTTAACAGAAATTGTGGATCTGATGTTGAGTAGAAAACTGAGTATTTACAGTTCAATGCCAAAGTAGGTAGTCAGGTTTTATTTTTTGGAAGTTATGGAGCATGTACATCACTGGAGTGGTGTGTACTCAGAACTTTTCAAAATCAGGCCACCCAGTTAGAAGTACCTGAAAATAGCTGTATATACATAGCTCTGTGTATTCACCTTTTGAAACTGTGGCCTCTGCTCTCCGTGGCCTACTTCTCAGAGCAGTTTTGGCCAGAGGGGAGGGAGAAATATAGTCACACAGATCAACTTTCAGGCACATTTACCTATATTTGAAGCTCCTATTAAAATAGAAGGAAAAATCTGGTTTTAATTTAAAGGCTCTAAATAGCCCACCTTAGGCTCACTTATTTGTGTAGAGATGTATCTGTAAAGCATCTAAGTTAGAGAGCTGATGTTAGCTACTGCAAGTAACTATGCCAATTAATTGGATGCAAGATCCCTTGTTGGTTGTGTGCTCCTTCCACCAAAAATGCATGCAAACAGATGTCTCATACATTACCTCACTCCAACTGTAGTGTATGTTCACTCACTGCATTTTAATATCTATCTGAAAAGTATTGTACATATGTGGAGGGAAGTAATTGGGATGGAATTAATACTCCATGTGACCAGAAGGAGTTTGTCCAGAGCTCATCAGCCCATGGCAGTGTTGTACGTGGCAGTGCTCTATGCCCCAGGTGTCAGCACTAGGTCTGTCAAACTGGAAAGACTCTGGGACTTCTGACCCAAGCAAGTGTCACCTGACATCTCTCTCATAGAAGCTCATTCATTTATCCAGGAGGCAGTTGACAAAGAGATGTGGACATGTTGGTGTTATGATAAAGAAGCCTTAGCTTTGAAATTTAAAGGAGACATCTTCTTCCAAAGGACTAATCCTGTCCTGAGAGAGGTGGCAGGAAAAGAAAATAGGAAGCCCCAAAGGGAACCTGGAATTCCTCTCTTGTACCATTGCATGCACTCGTTAAGGTAGTTTACAAAAGTATTTTCTAAGGTGAGAATGCTGAAAGCTACTGTCAAGGATTAGGGCTGGACACTAAATCAATGACAGATGCTCTCTATGAACCCCTTTCCCTTCTCAAAGGGAAAGGGAAAAAGGGTGAGAGACTTATGGGTTGGAAAAGAAAATGAAAACTACTTTAATGAAAATAATAATAATAAAATGAAATATATACAAACCAAATATTGAACCCAACCCCCTAATGGCAATTACAACACCATCACCACTGATGCTGTGGGCAAGCACTGGGGAAGTCTCAGACTGGACTCAGTGGCAGATAGGAACCAGATTCAGGCGTTAGATTCTGAAACTGGCTTCAGGAACACATGGATTGGGATTGAAGGCAGAAGAGAGTCAGTCCTCTTCAGATGCTGGCCATTGAAGAAGAGAGCTTGATGCTTGGGATCCTTCAGCTGTGTACTGAATATGATGTATGTGGAAAGGAATACCTAGTTGGCCAGTTTAGGGTCACCTGTACTGTCCACTCCTCCCCATAGGTGTGCAGCCTTTTACTCTGCACCTCCAACACAGTACACAAGATTTAACAGTGACCTTGGTCTGCATACCAATACTTGGTACTAACTGTTCATGGAGTGTTGTCACTTGTAGAAGCAGACACTGTCTGTGAAAACATGCTGTGAACTTCAGAAAGTGCAGTTACTTAGAAGAATCTTAACTGAAAAGTAAAATGACTGAACAGAATTATTTCTGTTCTAACTCAAACCAGGACAGTTAGCCATTTCATAAACAGAAAATATAAACAGACTCTCCTTTCCTTTCCTGCCTCTCCTCCTCTTCTCAGGTTTTCATTATTTTGAGCTGTCAGCTCTGTCCCAGTGTAGGTAGAAGAGACCAGAGGGCTGGGAACCCCTACGGAAATGGTCACAGTCACTGTTCTCCCAGCCACGAGTGCAGTCTGCTCGTCTGTTGCTTCTGGTCTGCTAAGATAAATCAGCTTGATACTGTTCAAGCTGACTTTGTGGTCCAAAAGAAACAAAGCCCAGTGAATAATATAGAAAACATTTTCATAATTTTGTCTCACAGTGTGCTAGCCAGAACTCCTTTAATCATAGAATCATTAAGATTAGAAAACGCCTCTCTGATTGAGTCCAACCATTCAGCTAACGCTGCCAAATCCACCAGTAAACCATGTCCCTATGTGCTACATCTACACATTTTTTGAACACTTCCAGGTGTGATGATTCCTCCATTTCCCTAGGCAGCCTGTTCTGATGCTTAACTGCTCTTTCAGTAAATAATTTTTTCCTAATAGCCAATCCAATCCTCCCTTGGTATTACTTGAGGCTGTTTCCTGTCATCACTTGTTACCTGGGAGAAGAGACCGACCCACACCTCATTACAACTTCCTTTCAGGTAGTTGTAGAGAAAAGATAAGGTCTCCCCTGAACCTTCTTTTCTCCAGGGTAAACAACCTCAGTTCCCTCAGCTGCTCCACGTTACACACGCACCCTAGATCCTTCACCAGCTTTGTTGCCCTTCTTTGGTCACACTCCAGCAGCTCAATGCCTTTCTTGTAGAGAGGGGCAGACCAGAAGATTATTTGAACATGCAGTCTTACTCTTTGATCCTAGTAGTCTTGATGGTCACTAAGCTTTCAAAATAAGCCTGTCTGTAAAGTTCAGATATGTTTAGGTGCATGTAGGTTTATTTTTTAAATCTTTTGTACTTTTGTGGCCACATATGGGGAATCTCCATCCCCCTTTGTCTCCTTTGCTTATCTGAATCTAAAAATAATCAAGGCTGGACCTTGCATCCATTTATTGCGTATCAATGTTGGAAACTTGTTTTATGTCTACATGCATCATTTCAAAGCATTTGTCTACTTCATAAGGCTGAAAACATGGAAAAGTTTATAGCAATTTAAGCAAGAGCTTCTATGAATTTTGTGTTGGAGGCTTGAGTGGATCTGAAGCATGACTAAATCTGCTTTTATGGGGTAAAGATACAAGCCATGACTCCACTACATTGCCATGGGACATTCCTAAAATAGCTGCAGTTTGGGCTTTAAGAAAAGAACAGGTATAAATTTGTGAGGAGTATTGTCTTGCTAGAATGAGGAAAGGAGGAGCGGGGATTTTTCTTGTTATGAAGAAGTCTTCACTGAATAAACTGTGTTTTAAATTCCAGCACAGTTGTGTTTCAAGTTATTCTCATCCTCTTCAGCAGAAATTTCCTTGGCTGGCATGTAACAACAGAAGATACTTTTCCCAAATATTTGAGAGCTAGAAAAAGTAAGCAAGGGGCAGTGAAAGATAAACTGCTCACAGTATCAATATAAAACTCAACTGGAAATATTTTTTGCAAAAAGTGGATTTTCTTGATGTTTCTACTCATTGTCATAAGATCAAGGAAGTCAAGAAATAAATCTTCAAAAATAAGACCTTTCATTTGAATGGGAAACCAGGACTTAGCTGGTAGAACGTTATTCCAGTTCTGGCATGATGCATTTGTCACTTTTCCTGCTGAAAAAGTAGTTATTTTAAGACATGTTACAGTAGTCTAGCATGGACAAGAGAAGTAGCATCCCTCACATTTCCTTAGATAATTTTCTAGCCAAAATGTGAAACCCCTGGTGAGAGTATAATCTCTCAACATGGAAAGTCCAGAAGGACCTTAAGGCTGCTTTACTAGGGTAGCCTGAGGTTAGCTGATAATAGCAGTACATGAGAGATCCATGAAGTGGATGCTTTCCTTTACCAGGGTCACTAACATCCAGTTGAAAAGCACTACCAGCTCTTGTTTCACTTATCTGCTGGCTTTGGGCAACTGTCTCAACATCCGAGTGTATCAGCAATGAAAAGCATGGAAGCTTGAGTGCCTTTATGTTCCTTGACGTCATTAGTTTGTTCTGTCTCATGAATTTTCCAAGTGGCTTTCTGAAGTTAGAGTGGAAGAGGCTCCAAGTGTAAAGGTTGATGGGAGGGACTTGAGATGATCAGAGTTTCCTGTATAGTTTTGGATTGAGTGGAACCAATCATCTGTAGTTAATTGCTTGATAGCCTTCCTAGATAAGGTCATTTACTTATTATTTAATATAATACACCATTAACATCTTGCTTTTCTTCCTGTTTGGTTACTCTTCTTGCAGTAGTAATTGGAAAGTACAAATTTGTTGTTGTTGTTGTTTTTCTCGTGTAAATGCTGCATATGAGGTGGAAATAGAGATCCAAATGCATCCATAGGCTGGTATTGCTGTATGGAGATAGTTCTTCTGGAGTGTTAATAATCACAGTTCAGGTCACTGTGCTGCATTTGTGTAAAGGAAACAGAACTAATTCTGCAGGATACTACTTAGGTCTATAGAAATGGAAAGGTGCTATGCTAAGAACTAACGGTAGTGTTACAGGTGTCTGTTGCATCCTTTCATAGTGTTTGGTGAGCAAAGTGTACATGAAGCATATTTCAAAACTTGTGGCATTTGTAGGGAAGTATAGGCAGCTTGTTTAGTTCTGTGCACTGAGAGTGAACCACTGCTTGTTAAATTGGGATAAATAATCTGAATAGTGGAAATTTTGTTCCCCAATGGTACTGTATAGCGATGTTGCTCCAGGTGCCTTCAGGTTTTCTGGCCTATTAGAGTTCTTTGAGGATTGGATAGCTGGACACAAGTTAGCACACTGAAATAACTGCCATTAAAAAACAAACAAACAAACAAATATCACTCTGCAGAGGGCAGATATCAAGTAAACTGAAGCTTCAGAAGGTGTGAGACAGAGACCAAAGACAGAGAGATAAATGAACTGCTTTGAATGTGGCAAGTCAAGCATCTGATACTAGTGGCATTCCAAGACATTTATTAATAACTCTGGAAAAGGCAGATGAACACAGGATGGCAAATTTTTCAGATAAGTCCAAATTGTGTAGTTTTTTCCAGGGAATGGAAGACAACAATATAGATGGGTCTACCAAAAGTCAGTGAGGAGTCAGCATGATGATGGATCCAGTTTATTGCGGTCTCTTGGGCCCATAAACAAACTTTTGTTTAACTTCTACATTGACTCACTCCTCAGGAAAGACCTCGATGCCACATTGGGTAGCTCATTGGAAACTTTTGCCCCCTCTGCCTTAGTAGACAGAAGATCACGCCAACAGAACTAAACAAAAAGATTATGGTGGCCAAAAATAGCATTGAAGATATGGACCATACAGTGATGGAATTACAGCAGATAGACTGTTTTCAGTTCTGCTTTTCTGAATTTAAAAATGTGTTAAAAATGAAAGGAGTCCTGGAGAAAAGGGACATGATTGGTGCCAGAGACAGCCACACAAGGGAAAAGTGAGAGGAATCAGGGGCTAGCAGAGGTGGAACAAAACCTGAGCAAACAAAATACAAATGAAGAGAGAAATGTTCCCTTTTTTTTTTTCCTACCATGTCAGAGTAGAGTTTCACTGAATATGTGTGCAGTGGCCATAAAATATCAACTAGTATCATAGATGGACTGAAGAAGGTAGGAAACATACACAGCTAGGTTTTAAAGGTTTACAAACTATCATTGTTGGGGGTATGTGGTACTGATTAGTGGGTGTTTGAAACTCCATTTATGAACTCTTAACTCCATAACTTGGGGTACAATATAGATTACCATTCCTCTAGTTTGAAATCCACTGCCAAGTAGCAGAAGTGGAGGTGACACAGTATCAGCTGAGCTGCAGTCTCATTTTGTTTGATAATTCCTGTGTTTGTGTCTCATCTCCTGGGAAGCAGAAGTGCCTGAAACTGCAGTGATGGTTTAAAGCATTTTCTAGTTCTACATAACTTTTAAATGTGGTACGAATAATAATATTTTTACCATCTTCTAAATAAAGTCTTGGGGTTTTATAGTAATTATTATGAGCACACCACATGTTAAACAGGAACTTCAAATACAGCTTGACATGTTAAAGCTGTTACTCTTTCAGAAATGGATGATGTGATTATGACTGGGTTTTTTTCTTTGATAGCTCTCTCTTCTGCTATGTCAAAGCCCACACAAGACCCTGTGGAATGAGGCAAGGGGGTATGAATGAGGGGACGGACCCATGGCACTGCAAGGCAGGCACTCATAACACATGGCAAAGACATAATGGTACTGAAGACTCTTGAAGTTTGTCTGTCAGCTCTTGTTCTGCTAGAGGCTCAAGGAGGTCATCCCCCAGATCACGCTAGTGCATTGTTTGGGACAGGGCATTACTTAGCACACTGGGATGTTTCACCTTTTATAACTTCTTGTTTCATTTCCTCCTTTGCTGCCTGGCAAAATGGGGAGGAAAACTGACTGGCTGCAAAATTTATCTCCCACATCAATATGAAAATGATGGGACAGACAGCATTGCACACATGTCGAGCCTGCTCCATAACTGGAATAGCTGAAGCTTTTCCCCCTTGCTGTGTCTCAGCTGCCAGTTTCTTTGGTGTCTGCTGCAGCAAGGAGGGAAGTGAGCACTCAGCTGTTACTGAGCATGTTAACTTTAGCTGTGCATCAGGATTCCTGCATGAGGGGAGTGTTCATATTCCACGTCCTTCTTAATTAGCTTGAGGATGCCATAAGGTTTTTTGCTCTGCGTTCCAGTGAGAAGCCAGCAGTGAAATCTATCCTGCAGAGATGCAAAATGTCAGTCTTGCAGATATCTCTCTGCTATGTGTCTACTGGTGAAAGGTATATGAATATTCTGAAGGAAGTAATTTCGACCAAGGGATGCTAAATGTACTATAAAGGTGATGGAAGATGTTAACATTCAGGAAGAGCTTTGTCTGCTTTGTCCTTTCTGGTTTATATTAGTGTTTGAAAGTCCAGTAAGGTACTGATCACGTGGGAAAGTTGAACTTCACTAAAGCAATTTCTTCACTTAAAACTGAGAGCTAATTCTGTCACACCAGCTTAGTTGATGGTGTGTTGATAAAATGCATGCCCAGGTGAGCAGCAGGGACACTGAATATGAGCCCCATCCTATGCTAAGTCCTGGTTTGTATTAATCTATGTGCAGCGTTATGGACAAAGCATAGAATAATGTAACTTTTAGATTTTTAGGATCTGTAAGGCCAGTGCAGCTTCATTTCAGCCAGATTTGCAGGGATGCTTATGTTTTTCAGATAGTTCAGTTTAACTTTCATTATACAGTTTCTGAAGAAACAAAATGTATAGAGCCTCACTCAGAACCAGGAACAAGGTGTGTTTGATCTCTGTCATTGAGATTTGGGGCCTTGATGACAGACCCACTTACTCTCTGGATCTTTAAAATACCAGCTAAACTTCCCTGCTTCACCAGGGAGGTTTGAAGCTTCCCACCTTTTGCCTAACCCACCTTTTAGGGGTTAGTCAGCACTTTGGAAACCTGTTGAGTGTGCTGTTTGAACACCAGGAGGAGGGAGTAAGTACGGTAAGATTTTTGCTTGCAAGGATACTGTAGTACTAGGATAAACTAATGGAGCAGTTTGACCTCTTGTAGTAGAGGTTTTGGGAACTGGTTAGATAGACAGACATCTGCCATTGCTGGTGTTAGGAGCATTTTATCTTGCCAGAATGCAATGGGACCGGGATAGGTAACCTAGTAACCTTTCCAGACCAGTATTTTCTGGTGTTTATTATCCAGAATAAAAAAATATCAGCTGCTAATAGCTTGAGCCAGGGAGTTTAAAGTCATGCTGAAATGTTAATTGATACCTGTCTTATGTGGGGACAGCACAGAGGGAGACCTGTAGCATATATGCTTACCCGTGCTGGTGTATGAGCTAAGCAGTCTCAATAGTCTTTGGCTCCCACGGAGTCAAAGTCTCCATGGGTTAGTGCAGCCAGACCTGAATATATTTGGCTCTGCTGCCTTACAAATGCATTTTAGCTGGATGCAGTCACATTACTCTGGCTGTATGGCTTCTGGGCTGAAGCTGGCTCCATTCTGGTTTTTTTGGGATGTTGAGAGTGGAGCTGTGGGCTGGCTGCACCTGTTCATGTGGATGTGGCACAGCAGGAGTATTTCTTCCCTGGTGGAGAAATCTATGGAAGGAGTTCGTCACTTGCTTCACAAGGGTGAGGCAGTTGAGCAATGCATTCCTTTAATCAGCAGGCTCCTCTTGCCTTGTGGCTTTAGGCAACCACACATTAAATCTGAAGCTATAAATTGTGTAATTTGCATAAGATATTAGGCAGAGAAGCACAATGGGACAGATGTTAATTGCTGATTTGGGAATCCTTGCAAGCATTTGCTAGGAGATAAACTGCAGTTACTGCAGTATTGAGCAGTTAGTGTTGGTTTTCTAGAAGTGTACTGCACAAACTGATTGCTTGTATACTGTGTAATTTGCTGATGCTATTGTTGCTCTTAGGGACCATTTTTTTAGTTCCTATTTAAGAAAATATTTTTTCAAAAAGCTGTTAGTTTTGGCAAGAAGGCAGATGCAGTTTGGGAGGGATGCTTCCACAAAGAAGGGTAGCCGGTTCAAATACACTTTCCTCGTATTTCGATGCATATATACTATAAATCATTTGGCATTCCATAGACCTGTTCTAGGTTGTCATGCAGGTAAGCCAGCTTGCAGATGGGTTTTTTTAGGAGGGTCTGAGGGCCTGTCTGCACTAGATGTATTGTTTTTCATTCCTTCCAGTAAATAACAGCTCTAATGTGGACACTCTTACACAACTTCCTGTGTGGGAGGAAGGATGAACTGTACCAGAAGAAAGCACCTTTATAGTCTGTATAACTACATCTGTGCAGGTGTTGGGGCAGGTTATGATTCCAGGTGGTAATTGTACCTCTGGCAAGGAAATGCTCCATGAATGGAGCTCTTTACAAGTGCATGCCTGTCCTGAGCCAAGATCATGCAATGCTTTTGCCTCTTCCCTCTTGCCTTTCTCCTTAGAGTGGTTATTTTCAGAGACACTATTGTGAATTAGAACAAATCCTTTGTGAAAGCAGGCTGCAGATGTGTAGCCAGTACCATCACTTAAGTGATTAGAGAAGCTTTTTAAAATAGTGTTACCTGTGGCAAACACAGGGAATATCATCTGCTGGCTCTTCAGCTGGCTGTTGACCAATACCACCAGGTCCTTTGATGCTGGGTAGCTTTCCAGTCACTCTGCCACAGGCCTGTAGTGTTGCATGGGGTTGTTACGACCAAAATGCAGGACCTGGCACTTGGACTTGTTGAACCTCATACAGTTGGCCTCAGCCCTTCAATCCATCCTGTCCAGATCTCTCTATAGAGCCTCTCTGCCCTGAAGCAGATCAACACTTTTGCCACGCTTGGCATTGTCTGCAAACTTAGTGTCCTCAGTTCCCTTGTCCAAATAATTGATTAAATTATTAAAAATCTAAAGAGAACAGGCCTCAGTACTGAGCCCTGGGGAACACCAATTGTTACTGGCCACTAACTGGATTTAACTCTTTGGCCTTTGCTATCCAATGAGCTTCTTATCCAGTGAAGAGTATGCCCATCCAAGCCATGAGAAGCCAGTTTCTCCAGGAGAATGCTGTGAGAAATGGTGTCAAAAGCTTTACTAAAGTCTAGGTGGACATCCCTCATTCCCTCATCCACTGAACAGGTCACCTTGTCACAGAAAGAGATCAGGCTAGACAAGCAAGACCTGTCTTTTTTAAATCCATGTTGACTGGGGCTGATCACCTGATTTTCCTGTATGTTCCATAATCTTCACTAGCACCAAGGTCAGACTGACAGGCCTGTAGTTCTCTGGATCCTCCTTCTGGCCCTTCTAGATGGGTATCACATTTGCTAACGTCCCCATTTAGGCAGGACTGCTGGTAAATGATGGAAAATGGCTTGGTGAGCACTTGCGCTAGCTCCCTCAGTACATTTGAGTGGATCCTGTCTGACCCCATAGATTTGTGGGTGTCTTAAGTGGTGTAGCAGTTTGCTAACCATTTCCCCTTGTATTATGGGGGCTTCGGTATTCTCCCCATTCTAGCTGTCAGGTGGCTCAAGAGCCTGGATACTTAAGAGTTGAGAATATCTTCTAATTTCAAGTCCAAATTGATGCACAGTCAGGTTTACCCACAAAAAGAATGACCACTATCTTTTAACAAGGCAGGTTTCTGTCTGCATTGGCCACTTCACCTTTTATTGGGGCCCTGAACCTTGGCACAAACACAACCCAGATAATATTGAGACAGAGCTGGGAAAGAAAGGTATAATAGACATTTACTGGATGAGAATCACATCTAGATGTGCACATACTTCTTTGCATACTTACCTTATCCATCCTGATGGTATATTTGATTTACTACAAAGATTTTATCTTTAAGAAAAAAAAATCCAGTCAGAGTTCTCTATCTAATCCTAAAATCACATTTTTTTTTCCTCTCGTTTTTTAGGAATAGGAAAGAATCCTTGAACAAAACTTATCTCCTAAGTGTAAATATACCAACTTTTAGGTATTACTTTTAGACCACGTAAGTTAGTGAATTGCATCAGATTGCATTTGTTTAGTTGCAGTGAAAGTAAAGCCTGCCTGAAACTTAAGAGCAGAGCAAACACATTTCACATGGAATTTAATGTCTTGTCATATGCAGCTGCTTTTGATCCATTTTCTTTCTGTGCTCTCATTCAGTCCTTGTTTTGTATATTGTTTCATCCAAGAGAATTTGTTTTAATAACTTGCCACCCTTCATATAGACTTTATAGGAAAATTCATTTTCCCTTTTGTAAAGATAGATCCATGTGCACTGAAATGTTTTTTCAGGTTTTTAAGGAAGTTTGTTTTCTTTGAAACCTAAAGGTAAGTAGGCTTTCTCTTCTCTTCATTTTTGACTTCAAAGAAAAAAAGACTGATTTTTTTTTTTTTTCAAAACATTTTCTGGTTTGTGATGTGATTATTTTAATTTATTTTTCCTTTGTATGCAACACGTACTGCAACTTCTAAAGACTAAGGTGTTGATGTGTGTTTTTAGTGGCTGTACGGCACAGAGTATTAATCTAGGAACTACACCATCATTATCTCCATCACAGCAAGGGTATTATGGCAGCCGGGAAGGTACAGAAAGAGAATTGAAGTTGTTAAAGACAAACCTGTAGAACTCCACTGTGTTTGGGCTTGAAAGGCCTGATCTTCTTCCAAGCCTTTCTGGTGGTGTCTGAGTAGGTATTAATCTCTCCACTCCCTCGTTTCTTAATTTCACACCTCTGCCTTTTATCAGTCCTATTTGTTTGGTTTGAAACGTCTCCGAGGAAGACACTGCCTCTCGTAATGTATTTTGCATGGTGCTCAAAATATTCACCTTCCACTGCCACTGTAAGACAAATCTTGTGATGTTAGAGGAAAAGGCTTCCACAGTGTCCATATAGCTTTTAACTGCAATTGTGCACAAAGGAAATACTTTGAAACAGCATTTAGTGAAAGCTGAATTCTGAGCTATGACCTGGTTTCTTTAAACATTCAGGTTTCGTCATTATTTTGAAGCCTGCAGTATCTGATGCTAAAAATACACTATACTGAGCTTCCCACGTGTGGGTGGTTACATAAATCTTGCCATAAATAATACTTGTTCACTCAATCATTATAGAAATGTCTTGACATGCAGTTCATAAGGGATTTGCTCAAAGCAAACCAAAATTGAGTAGGAAAACACAGATTAGAATAAGAGTACCTAGACCCATTTAGATCCTTCTTTTGTAGCATCATTTAAATTATTTCATGGCTTAGTTTGACATTTCTCCAATATCTAGGCAAATCTGAAAAGGCAAGGGCTAAGGAGAGTACTCCTTAGTTCTTTAATCAGCTGTGAAATGCTGAGGGTTGGTACTGCACCTTCACAGTTGCATACCTTAAAAAGGTTTAAGCTACATATCCTATTAGTCTGTCATTGTGCTGTGAGCATAAGCATAGAATTTAATGCTTTTTCAGGCCTTTACAGTTTGGATTTCACAGCCATTTTGTTGAAGTGCTTGAGACTAGCTGAAACACTGTAGTATGAATGTCCTGGTTGTTGTGTAGTATTTTATAACTGGGAAGGGAAAAAAGCATAGATGAATAGATAAGCTCTTGGTAAGTGAGGCAGAGTTCTTCAGGCTGGCAAGATCTGTGCTGTAGTTAGTCTCCTTGATGCAGGTATCTTGACTAAAACAAACAAAAACCCTACAATTCTTTCTAGACTGAAATATTCTGGTCATGAAAAAGTCCAAGTGCATTTGAGCTTAAAGGAAAAAAAAGAGAGAAAAAATTCTGAAGTGAGGGTTATCTGGACAGTGGGCAATTATGAACAATTAAGTCCTAAGGTATCACATATAATTTGCAGGTACCAGTTTAGCAAAGCACAGATGCAAAGATTAGTGTAGGTATAAGCTTGAACTAAGCAAACTGAATTGAAGTCAGTGAAGTGGGAGTGAGGGCTGCAGCTGAGCTCTGAAAGAGTGTAAGTAGCAAACATACATCCAGAACCCTTACTGGGATCTCAGGACTGATTTAATTAGGAAGTGAATGTTTTGGCTTAATTCCCAGAAATGAGCAATCCCTACTTGCATGAATCCCAGTTTTGCCTTAGGTTCTTCTGTCAAGTGATGGATGTTGTAGGTGCCCAGTCCACTAGACTCTCAGCCTGATCAACTGCCTTCATATTTCTTGTTTATTCGTGCACATTCTGCTTCTAATCGAAAAATCAGATTGTAAAAACATGGTACCAAGTGCTGTTGTGAATTTTGCTTTTGCAAAGAAACAAAATTACAGCTTTGTAGAGCTATTACTAACAGCCAAACACCTGAACTGAATTCAGACCTTAAAATAAACCCTGGGACTGGAGAAAATTACAGCACACAGAACAGCAAGATAGGAATGCTCAGTTCTGGAGGAGTGAGACCTATCTCCCACAAAGGGTGGTGAAGTTTTGTGTGCCCTGCTCCTTCTGTCCCTGGAAAGGCCAGTGTACTTGTTCCCTGGGACTGCTGCAGAGCCTTCATTGTGCTAGAGCACTGGAGTGGGAAGGAACATGTATTGATTTCAAGAAGCAGGAGTGCAGTGTTCATTTTAAAAGTGTGCCATTTTGTCTGCGGGTCCCAGATTCTGTTTCTGTACTAATTCTGTGAGAATGATGGTGCTCTGCTTTGATCTACCCCTGCTCTGGGTACAGTAAGGGTAGTTTGTTGTTTTATAAAAGGCAGATGGGAGATGAACTGAATTACTCAGGGCATCCTGGTTTACTTCCAGTGCTTCTCATCCAGCTGATTTGATTCTAACTAACATTTGTGGCTCAGATAATGTGAGTTCACTGCCTTTTGATTTAGAATGATGTTACGAAAGAATTTCAGTCTTCTGACCTTTTGTTTTTCTGTCATTTTTCTACCTTCCCTTTTACAGTCTGGCTACATGAGCTAAGAACATAAGATTGAGTAGGGATCATTTCCAAGAGGATACTTATCTGTTTCCCTTAAAAAGGAGTCAGGCAACATGAATGAGAGAAGGCAGGTTCAGAGAAATAGGAAATTCAGGCTGTGTAATGGGATTTCATTAATAATCATGAGAATGAAATGCTAGTCCTCACACTGGTTTTTGAAAGGGATATTGCAAAAGAAGTCAGTAATTAAAATTTAAGTAGCTTTGTTTTTTTGTGAAGCTATTTAAAACCTAATTATTCCACAAATTATTTGATAGAACTTAATGCTAGTTATTACAAAGTAGTGAGAGAACAGATTTAAATGTCAGTATTCTCCTGTCAGGGCATGACCATAGCAGTTGGACTTTTATGAGAACAAACACTGAAAAAAGTTGGTTTTTTTAACCTGTTTTCTTTGTCCACATCAAATAACATGCTAAAAGAGGACACCAAGAGCAAATGAAGCAGTGTTTGGTTGTTTATCCTTAGTTTCAGGTGTTCACCAGTGCTGGAAGCAGCTTTTCTCATACTGAAGCTCTCTTCCCACCCTAGTGAGAAGAAAAACATTAGAGAACATCAGCTCTAGTTCAGTGGATGCAAGTATCAAACAAGGTTATTTGTAAGAGAATCTAAGGCCACCTAATTCTAGGTTGTACACACCTACAAGACTAGAGCATGAATTCCACTGGAGACTGCTTGTTCTTAGGAGGAAAAAAAAAAACACCCTAAAAAAGCCCAAAACAAACAAACAACCCCAAATATAATAAGTGAATGCAAATGCCTTACCTAAATGCTAGATCTGGGTGCAGAGCTTCACAAACACTGTTTGTCTTCTAAGTGTCTGGAAATGTGTGCACATTTCTTTCTTCCCTTTTTATTAACTTTTAGTTGTACCAGGGCCCCTACTGGGGAGGATTTCTGACCTGCTCAGGATTTGCCAGTTTAAAATTTTTTAAATTAATTCCACAAGGAGCTTGAATTGCTGGCTATAGCCACTTGTCCCATCAAGCTGGGCAAGGAGAAGTAAGTGCAGTTTATATTCTCTTAATATAAGCTCTCTCTATGAAGACAGGTATACTGGTAAAGCAAGGTTGCTTCTCTATGCTCTTGTGAACATTAGCCACTTGAACAAACATCCACGCAACATACTGTGTGCATGTGAGGTCTTCCAACTTAATGTCCCATGTGCCCCATCCCAGTGTGTCACATTGGTGCAGTCACCTGTCTTTGTGGGACGTGGCCAAAGGCTGTGCAGTTGCAGTGCACCATCTAACTTTTTCAGTCACTCTTCTCAATAAGGAAGTGAATTTATAGAAGGAGCAAGGGGAATGTACCATAAATCTTGATGGATTGACAGTGTTTAAAAAGATTTTGGGGTTAGTTTTAATTTGCATCTTTTCAGGAAGTTTATGAAGTATCTGGAGTGAAAGTGAAATTCCAGATCTAATCTGTGCTTGAATTAAAGTACCTCTACAGATTTGTGTTCAAGCCATCTGTTTAAGACTATAATCTGAGTTAACAACACAAGATGGAGTGTCCTTCCATACCAGTAGTAGACCTATACTTACTTGGTAGCACTGTATTATGCACAGGGTCTAATGCCTAGTCTTGATTTTTAGTCATTCAGACAGGGATATTTGCCTCACCGTTGCAGAATACTTGAGGCAAGTGAGAGCAATGTGAGGAGAGAGTATTTAGGCTTCAGCTCCCCATGTCCTCAAAAGAAGCCAAAACCTGAAGCAGTGGGATTTTACCCCTGGTACTCATCTGTCAACATCTCCAAAATTGTAGTGTCCTGTTCTTGTCTCTAGAGCCCTTCTCTATTCAGTTTGCCTTAGGCCAAGTAAAAACCTGACATGTTTTATGTGACATAAGGGGGTGCAAGAGATCTGTCTACCTGCCTTCCTCCATCTTTTTATACTTTCTGAGTGTTAAATTAGGGCCAGCACTGGACTTCATTGACTGTTGACAGAAGAGGCTTTATGGAAATTCAGTACAGATTGTCATTCAATCAATATAAAACATGTTTAATATAGAGAGCCCTGGGGATTGGGCATGAAGTTAGCACAATTAAACATTTTTTGTACACTCACTATCCACCCTAACTCACTCTTCTTCTGCTTCACCAGCTAATTTCCAAAGGTACTTGTCAGCTTTCGGGTTTGATCAGATTTCAAGGAGCAGCCTCTTGGAAGAAGGAACCAGAGAAAGATTACACCAGTGAGATCTTGGTGTTTACCATTTCAGTGGTGTGATTTAGCTTTCTCTGTTATACTGATTCTCATTAGGGTTAAATGAATGTCATGGCTTTTAAAAAAGAGTCCAGAAGAGAGACACCACTTTGTAGTTTGAAACAAAATATCTCTTTAGGACTGGGCAACATATCCAGAGTTGAGATAGTATGGTAGTTAAAATTAATGTTAATTTAATGTAATAATCCTTATCCTGTAGGAAGGCTTGTTTGCACAAAATGAAGTATGACATATGCTAAAGTCAGAGTTTGATGTAAGGGAGGAAGAGTCTGTGGGCTGGCAATATGTCACCAAGTGTAGTTCAAATAAGCCAGACTATATATTGGTTTTTAATTAAGCTTAAAATGTGTCTGTGAGGAATTGCAGCTGAAGTCTGGTAAACTGACTTGACCAGAGAACTGCTGTTCCTAAAATAGGATTTATTTGTTATTTTTCTATTACATGTACCATTTAAGACATCTCTAGGTTGATGGCTGGATAAGATAACATTGGGACAGATCTCTCACTTGTCACAAGGGTTCCTGAAATGGCTTTTGCTAGTGCTGACCTTTATGGTACAAAACAACGGTGCCCTTACTTGAAGATTTTCCATAATGGGTAAATGCATCTTGACCATAGTTCTCACCATCCTCTTGTGAACAGCACTCCTGAGAACAAACCCCTCTCCTGTAATTACTAATTCAAGTGATATTACTGGATTGGAAACATCAGTTTGCTTTGATTTTTCAGTCTTACAATGTCCTGAAATATTATGCTTAGTTGTAGCAGGAGAAGCCTAAAGCAGCAGCAGTCCTCTGCACTCCCTGAGCAGAGCATGCTGTGTGTTGCGTTGCAGGAGGCAGGTTATTTCTGTGTCACAGCTGCATGTAGCCACGAGCATTGTGTGATGCAGGAGAAACATACTTTTCTTCTAGGCTGTATATTTTTCTTAATAGTGGGGTAGTTCTTATTGATGGGCATGTGTTAGCTCAGAAGCACAGCAGCTTCTGAATTTACAGAAGCTTTTTAAGGGAAAAGGAAGAAGATGGAAAAAGATGGACTATGGAAGAGGTTTACACAAGTCTGGTTCCTTTCACACTTCAGTGGACTAGGGCTGCCTGTATAATCAACTGAGCACATCTTCTTTGGGAGAGGGGAGGTCAAGAGTGTTGTATGGAGTTTCTCTAGGATTCAAATTCAGCATCTGAGCAGCTTTCTGAACTGTTCAAGCTGAATCCCAAACCAGACACATCTATTGCTACAAAGCAAATACAAAAACCCTCACCCAATCCAGCTAGAAGAGCTGGTTCTTGAATTAAAGTTAACCTAAAGTTAAAGCTTATTTCCAGCTATACATTATGGCTTATGTTCTTAATTGGAATTGATGAGCAGAACATGTGTAGCTTGACACTGTTTTTATTTTAAATGAGGCATGTAAGTTTCTTTTGTGGGGTGGGTGTATGCGGTGTATTTTGGCAGTGGAGGGTGACAAGCAAACTAGTTCCCTGCAGGCATTACACTTGAATGTTATTCCTTGCCTACCTGCATACTTGTCTTTGAAAATTCTCATCTAGACACAACTGTGGATGTCAGACCAGCAGTACTGACGTGGGCCTGCAGTGCTTTTTTTGGAGCAGAAATCTTCTCCCCAATTCTGAACACAAGGGTGGGAGGATTTACAACCTGAGTTAGCTGCATAGATGTTACAGAATATGTCTTTGATGGCATCTGACTAGTTTTCAAAGTCACACAAGAGGAATGTGTTCTGGTTAATGCTCTGTAACTGCCTAAGTGCAGCTTCTCATCTTCGTTATAACTCTGCTGAAATGCATTTCCTTCTGAACTAAGAAAATTTACAGAGAGGACTAAGTTTTAATTATTTACTGATCTTTTTATAGTAGTTTCTAGTTCTTAATAACTAGACTTGTTGGTTTAGTGCACTTCAATATGGGAAGTAAGGACTTTTTGTATGAGAGTGTTCAAGATCCGGACCTGCACCTATGAGCATAGTTTTATCTTGCATTTCTTTAACTTTTTCCAACCAAATATCTCATTTGCTTTCAGGAAGTGACTGGCTTACAAGGGCTACATGATAGCCTGGTATATTGAAACACAACCTAAGTAGCCTAATGTCCCAAAGCAAGCTTAGAGAAGTGGGTTTTTTTCTTCTCCGAGTCTTGTGCAGTAACCATAAGATCATCTGGTTGCCTGTGCTGTTAAGAGTCTGTACTCAGCATAAGTTTTTGCAGGCAAAATAAAAAGATTTTTTGACAGAAACTTGCGCTCTTACTGAAAGGCTTCACTGCAATGGCCAGAGACACTTTCTCTTCCATCCCCAGTACAGTAGCTTTTCACTGGCATAGGATTTGATCAAACTGAAATGCAGAACTCAAAAACTCCTAGAAGCAGCTGAGGGGAAGCACAATAGAGGCCTGTGTGAATCATGAGCAATATGCTGCTGGTGAATGGGAACAGCAATGTGTTGTTTCTTCTGGTAAATGTGAAAGTAGTAGGTGGTAAGCTAAAAAAAAAAACAACAAGCAAAACCAAACACCAACCAAACCCCACTTTTTCACTACCCTATATTGCATAGGTAAAGAAGGAAACTCAGTGCCACAGGATGTTGTGAATGCCGATTTGTGTGGGTTCAGAAAAGCAATTAGATTAATGGCAGAAAAAAACAATTGAGAATGAATGGGTAAACCCTTTACTTACCTGATGAAGTCTCTAAATGGCTGCTGCAGTGGGATGGGATGTAGACAATGTCACTGTAAGGCTTCTGTTGTTTTATACTCTTCCCTAGACATCTGCCTCTAGCCTTTGTCTCTACTAATTTGTCCTATTACAATCAGGCATTGTCCTTATGCTGGAAAAAAACAAAACCAGAACAAATGAGTAAGGGACTTTAAAGGTCTCCCTAGTAAAGACCAAGGAGAAAAGGAAGTGGGGAACCTAAACAAAAAATTAATTACAGAAAGAAAAAAAATGAATACTAGGGAGCAGCTTCCATGGGAGAGTGTGAACATATACTGTCCATTATTACAAATATGCATCTAAGTTTCTGTCCTTTGGAAACAGCATAGGGCTCTGCAGGCCTAGAATAGGAAGGATAGGCCTCATCCTGGAGAACAAAACCAGCTTCCTTATCCTGATTAGTTGAATGTTCTTGATCTCTTGGAGAGATCACTCTGCTCATGTGGACTAGGATAAGCCTCAGGGCATAAGGAAAACTAGAAACCCATAAGCTGGTTCACACGGTCTGTTAAAGTCCCATCCCTTCTCATTCCTTCTATTAGTCATACCATAGTCAGATGGATATTGAAATAAAAAACTAGCCAACATCTTTTTAGCCTTCTCTGATGAGTATGTGGATTGAAATGCATGTGAAGGTGCTTTAAAGACATTAGTGCTGGTGTGTGCAGGTTGTACTTGCTAGCTGAAGTGCACTGCCTGTGAGGACCCCATCTTGTACTGAAAAGCAGCTTTTGAAGCACTCCTGGGCTGTATTCTCCTGAAGAAGTGGTCTGAAATTTGTCTGACTGCAGTTTTAACTCTGGATTTTCTCATCTTTGTGTAAACCAGAACATAATTACTAGATTTGTGCTGCAGAATACAAGCACTTTTGCAATCAGATGCAAGGTTAAAAATAAAATGCAATTAAAATCCATGGGTATTTTTTGAGAGAAGCAAAAGTAAAATGAGTATAGGGCTGTGCAGAAGTGATCATGAGCTGTAATAAGTGAAAATCCTTTAAAAATCTTAAGTTGATTGTGAGAAAGATACATTACTTAATGTGGGATCCGAGACTTCTCTGGGGTTTCCTGCTTAGTAGGATAAACAGAAAGGAGAGAGGAGAGGGTGGTACCTTTATTCATACCTAACTCTCAGACTTTTGGAAGTGAAGAAATGGTAGTTACCCAGGTGGCAATGATGTGTTTGCATTGCTTCATTTTTCACTGTGCTACATGAATGTCTATCCTGCTATTTGCCTTTCATACATAAATTGAATTTCTTGTTGTCTGAGATAAACTTGGAAAGTATTTCTAGGGTAAGAGCTGTACAAATACACCAATATTACAGGAAATAATGTGAGTGTGTTGGCTAGCTGACAAGGGGATATTTATAGAATATTCTCTTATTTGGGCACACTTAAGAAGCAGGCATTTTGAGGACAGGGTATTCATTTTGATAACAGACCAAAAACTATTGCCAAAATGAATATAATTGCTGTTTCATGGTATACAGAGCAGGGGTAATCCTGCAGATTTAGAAGCAAATTTAAATAAGTATCTAGCTCAGCCTCGTTGGGGAAGAGTATGAACTGAATAAAGCACATAGTGTAAGAGAGTTACAGTTTCAAAAGATGCTGAGATCATCTGTGCCCCGGGAGTGCCCTGGCTTAGATATCTCTTCTGCTTTGTTTCAGCCAACAGAAGTCGTGGTATTGCCATCCTCCTCAGGATCTGTTTGTTTTTCTTCTGTGGCCATGAAGGAATTGGCTTATCTCTGCTTTCCTTTGCAGTAGGATTCAGTCCTGACACAGCAGGAGGATCAAGCCCCCAGCTACTCCAGGGAGGTGATTGCATTGGTTTCTCAATGGTTATTTAGTGCCACATCTACACACTGTGTGCTGTCATGGACAGAGTTGAAATAAGTCACAAGTGCCCTGTCCTCTCCTGAACTGTGAGTGCTTGACTTCTTCCCCAGCCTCATACCAGAAAAGTACAGGTGAATGACAAGAGCTTGTTGGTAAGAAAGGAACCTTCCTGGTTTTGTGTTTTTTTCATGAGTCAGCCTTGGAGCTAATGCCTTCCGTGAGTCTGCTGGAGTGTAAAAGCCTGTGTCCTTGTGGCCCAAACAGAACTAACAGAAAGAAATTAAAGGATTTAGTTCTATAGGGTGCATTTAGTTGGTGCAGCCCCAGAAGTCCAGTAATGACTCTATTAAGTGCTCTGAACCAAGATCGTGTACTCGATCTGTCATTTAGAAGGAGCAACAGCAGGGTATGAGTCCTGTTAAACTTTGTCTCCTCTTTGTTCATAACTGCCTGTTCCTACCCAGAAGCCTGAATGTTTGCTCTTAGATGTATGAAGTACACAGGATGCCTCCCTCCTCTGTGTGTAGGTGTGAAAGTGATCTGCAAATCAAGTAGCAGTAGTGACAGATTCTTGAACAAGCGTGGTAGGATTACTGCCATGTGCTGTTTGCTGGTACCTTGTCATCTTGACTGCGGTTCACTGGAACTTGCAAAAACTGTGATAGCCTAACCCCCATCAGGTTGCAGCCATGTACTTTACAGCATTACCCACTGTGTGATCATCTTTTTTTTTTTTCCCAAGAAACTTGGCATGTTCTCTGCTTCCTCTTTTAGTAGAGCACCAAATCTCCCTATGGTTTCCTGCTTTTGTACTCTGCTTTATGCTGTGCAGACAATTCCTAAGGAATCTAAAGTAACTATTATTAAATGCTTTTTGGAGAAACTTGAAATGTTGATACTACATGCCTGAAAACTGCAGAATATTGGCACCTGCTGTGATTCTCTACTTCTGAACATAGAGTTATTTATTTTTTTTCCACTTTCTCAGTTCAGCAGTCCAATCGATTCCTCTTCCTGTGGAGATGTTGCAAGGAGTGCTCAGGGCATTTCCTCCTCTTGTTCTGCTAAAACTAAGGGTTTCCTAAGGATAAGCATGTTGTCAGACTGAGCTGTGGTACGTTCCTGTCTGTTTTCAGGTCCCATGTTGCCTCTAACTCCTGGTACATTTTTGGAAACAAAATATTCCCCGTGCTTTCGGAGTGAGATTACCCATCTGTAACTAGCGGACTGGTGTATTTTGGCACGGGATGAATGAGTTTCTGGAATTGCCTATGCAAGTCTTGTATGTCTAACTGCAGTATTTGGCTGCTGCAGTCAGCACATAAATGTGAAAAATAGTTAAGACTTACTGGAACAAAGTAAATGCTGGTACTGCCTGGGTTGGTGTTCTGGTAGAGTGCTAACATGTCCTTGTTTGGCATAGACAACATTCCTTCCCAAGTGCTTTCTCCTTTTTTCTGAGCTGAATTTAGCAGCACTGAGAAGCATCCTCCTCCTCCTCCTCCACATTGATTCTTAGAGAGAAGCTGCTGAGGTCAGGTTTTGAAGGCTGTTCCTCGTGAGACAGAATGTACATAGTTCCTGCTTTCTGGCAAAGTGTTGAATTTTACAGCACCCTGTCCATGATGGCCTAATGTCTTCTAATGTGAAGAAATTACCCAGAAAAGCTGTTATGTAGTCAGGTTTGCTGCCTAATGTTGTGCTCGGGTTTCTGCTAACGAATGGCACCAGTGCTGGCCTTGAGTAAGAGGAAGGAAAGTTAAAATGTTCTTGTCAGGACAAGTCCATGGTCTCAGAAGTCCTGTGTTTGCATAATCTCATCTTCTCCAAGTTCAAGTCAAGAAGACCAACCTCACCCACCCAGAGAACTGATGTGTTTGTACAGCATGTGTCCTGCTTGTTTCTGAAGTGCTTTGAGTGCTGACGTGGAAATCCTTGTGTTTGAGAGGCTCTACAGAAGTGAGCACGTTTGGATACCTATGTGGTTCTGGTGGCGCAGTTACAATTACACAAAATCATCTGTGGGCATAAAGGCCAAAAAGCAATCTCTAATAATTACAACAGTGTAAGAATATAAAGTAAAAACCAAATAAATGGACAAAGGATTTGAGCTTCCAGACACTTGAGGAAATCTCATACAAAGCTTGAGCTGTGTGTCTGTGTTATTATAGTATCACAGCGTGGTTTGAGTTGGAAGGGATCTTGAAGGTCATCTAGTTCCAACCCCCCTGCCGTGGACAGGAACCTTCCAGTAGATCAGGTTGCTCAAAGCCCCATCCAACTAGCCTTGAACGCTTCCAGGAAGGGGGCATATTTATGTACCTTTGCAAATCCTAACATTATCTAGGATCACATTCTGCATTCCTGGAATAAACTAAAATGCTCATGCTTTATGTGCTGGTCGGTGTTTTGTAAACTTTTCCATTGCACTTTTTTCCTTCAGTATTTGTTTCCTTTCTCTATATTTAAATTCCTCAACAAATGTCATTGAGCTGTGGCATTGTGAATGGCTGATGACTTGGGACAGACTCAAGAATTGGTGAATTCTTGGTTCAGATGGAGTCAGGCATAAAAGATGAGGTCTTCCACCTCTGTCTGCTCTTGGGAAGTCTTTCTACAGTTTTGTCTCTTCTTTTCGCTGTCTGTAAAATGGAGGGGTGGCCAGCACTGTCTTTGTAGAAAGAGAAGGATATCCAAATGAGGAGAGCTTGGGAGAATTGCTAGCTCATTCTGAGCCTTGCTGCTGAAATCCATCATTGCTTTGGTTAGTTCACTGAGGGTCTGCTTCCACTTCCCTGGCAGTAAAATGAAATGCCCATTGTTTAGCTTAGTGATGCTGGAAGAATCTTTTCTGTATGTAAAACCTTGTGTATTTGGGAAGGTTTGTATAAATAAAATGTACATCAGTGATAGAGGCCTGTATTTTCTATGAGCATTCTTTCCTCCGTACTGCAGATAGTTGAAAAGTTTAATGTTAGTATTTTACTTTATGGTGTTTCTGGTTATCCTTGCAAATACAAGCTAATTCTTTTCATCTACTAGGAAGCAGATTAGTGAAGTTTTGACTGAAAGATGTGACCACGCGTCTCAGAAATCTAATTGTCCTTGAAGTATTTAGCTTTCCCAGGCAAGCAGATAACTTCCTTGTTTTGGAAATGCTATTGGAAATGCTATGTTTCTGAATGTATCCCCTCGCCCGAACTTTGTTACAGCATTTTCAGTCTGTCAAAAAGAAAATGAGTACCCAGATTCCCCAAGCCTGGAAAAAGAGTCATTAACTAGATCAGACAAAAAGGAAATGGCATGTCTACTAAATCAAATGTTTTATACAAACCATGCTGGGTCACGCTGAGAGCTGTCTAGCTTGTTGAGCTTAGCAGTGTTTCTCTCCTTGAAAATTAGCCAGGAATTTAGCTCTTTACATAACTTTCTAATCCACCTATACAGCAGAGTTTAGATCCTGCAACTGGTATGACATTAACTCAGCATTCTGGATAGTCTTTAATGCTTTTTTGATTACAGCATAATTAAGAATAGGGTTTAGCCTGTGATTTTACTTATACTGTTAGTAACTTCTAAATTCTTTTGTGCAGGACATGTTGTATGCAGAGTGTAAGATTTCAACATACCTTTGCAGCACTGTTGCCCACCAAAAAGTAGGTTGGAAGAGTCAGCAGGTGCAAAGGAAGTACTTTAAGTCTTTGCTGCTATTTACTTCTCCAGGAAGTGCATTTCCTGAAGACATGGGATATTTCTTTTACTTTAGGAAAGGATCTGGTGAAAACTGGGAGTTGACACTGAACTAGAAGGGGAACTTTCCTCTTCACATTCTCTGACCCACAAAGTATGGTGGTGTTTTCTAAATGGATGTGTCTGTGTGCCTCAAGGAATCTTCCAGAGGGTCCAACTCTAAGTCACTTTCATGTGTCCTGTCACTGGCTGTTGTGAAAGGGCAAACCCTTGTTATTTTATTATAAACTCATAGGGCTCCCAGGCCCCTTTATATTGAGTAGTGAAGGGGTGGATATGATACAGTCTGGCCTTCTAGGAATCTGTCCTCCCTGTATTTCTTGACATAGGTGCAATACATCTGGGGAATTGTGGGCAGTGCACCAGGGATTCCAAGGGCTTCCTACATAGCTCCTTGCACCCACTCAGTGACTGTTGTCTTATTGATCTAGTCTGCAGCTATGCTGTAGTTCAGTTTTCTTCATTTCTTCATGATATTTGAGGCTTCTTTCTCTTGAGGTGTACCTTGGCTTTTTAATAAATACTTCACTGAGAATTCTAGTAAATGTAAGACTTTACTATAGGAGAGGATCCACCCACCGAAGGAAAGGAAAAAAGCAATTGTGTAATCTCAAGTTCCAGTAAAGAGGACTTTGGGAAGGACATGGTTTTAGAAATATCACAGAGTTTGTCCTTGAGCAAGCTTTTGACAAGTGTAGGTGGAAAGGGGAAAGTCAGGAGTAGCAACAGGGCTAAGTCCTCAGAAGAGCAGGTGGGACTCTTTTAAGTGGACAAAAAGGACAACCAGCAACGTGTGAGAAGACCTGAGGGCAGTCTTTTAACTAAAGGACCTTTTGGGTGGGAGGCCCTAGACAGTGAATGTTTTGGTGCACTCCTAAAAGTGAGGGTCTAAAGAAAACGTAAATGAAGTAGCCATTACAAGAAAGCATAGCAATTTTTAGAAAGTTTTCATTTGGGGGGAAAGCTCCTTCCATGCAACTTGCTTGGTTTTTAGGCATCACAGAGTTAGCTGCTACATCAAGTCTTAAATGGATAAACCAATGAAAAAGAAAAAAAGTATACCTCAGGTCATTTGGCCCTTATGTCAGCCAGTGGAAACTACTTGCAGAGGCCAGAACAACTTTTCTAGCCCAGTGCAGTACAAAGAGAAATACAGGAAAAAAAAAAAATCCCCTCACTGTATGAATCCATACCAATCAGACAAGAGCAGGAGGTGTAATCCAGGACTAATAAGTTGTTACAAGTAAGATTTAATAAGCAGCAGCAAGTCTGTGCTGAGTAGCCCAAGACAAAACCAGATATACACTGACTGTTAAGTGGTCCAGGGTTATATTTGCACTCCCTTTTAAACAAGTAGAATTATACTAGTAAGTTTATTTGGGAGCTAATCTTTGCCAAAGTGGAGAACATGATTCAGGAGACTTTCTCCTGACCAGTGTTGCTAGATATAGACTAAGGAAATCAGCCACAAATTCTCTGTCCTTCTTGGGCTTTCCTCCAGGGCATTTCTGCATGTGGGCATCTCCTGCAGCCTTGCTGTCATGCTTCTTTGACAGGAGGTGGTAGCAGGTTCATTAATTAAGAGTCAGTGTGGTAACTTAAGCCAGAAAACTGTGTGTAATATAGATGAGCATTCTTGCCTGCAAGACAGGAACATTCATTTCAGGAAAACAGTTCTTGTGAAAGTAATTGGCAGCGAAGTGCAGTTCATTGCATCTGACACTATCTAGCTAGTAGTCGCATGTGTATTCAGTACTAGCAGTCTATGTTTCTCTGCAATCAGTGGGCAGATATAGGTGTGTCCATAAGTGATTCATCTTAAACTACTGACTGTATAAGGTAAATCACTGTCCAAATGTGCCCCAGCTACACTGGTGGACAGACAGCTCATGCAGACAAGTTGGCTGGAGTTAGGTGAGATGAATTGTCTGAGCTCACAGCCACACTCATGAGGCTGCTGTTGCAGAGTACGTCTCCTGGTGCTGGCGTGTCGGTCAGAGTCTGTGCTCTGGTGGAGTTGTCCTTCCTTCTGCTGCCTTTTTACTGCTCTCTCTCTCCTGCCCAAGTGTTATTGGAGGAGATCAAATGCTGTATTTACTGCTTTGAAGCATTGAGGTTTTCAGGGAATAGGAGGCTTCTGGCTGCTGCTAGCTGCCTGATATGCTCAGCATTGAACCAGGGACTCAGGCGTAGATTCCACCAACACTGATGCCAAAGACCCAGCCTCACAGTGCAAGACAAAGTAGAAATAGAAACCACTTTGTTCTGAACACTGATAGAGGGCTGCTGTCTTAACAGATGATATCCACAGAAATACCAAGCTTGGGCACATGCCCCTTCCAATTCAGCGACCACCACCTTTTCTTCATGGTGCCCACCAGAATCCTGGTGCACAGAATTTCCTTCTTGCAGCATGTCAGCAGTCTGGAAATAGTGTCAGCTCCCTAAAACGACATGGCTTTAGGATAGTGGGTAAAAGACTGCTGGTCCTTGCCTCCCAGCAGCTTTTCACAGGTGTTGCACAGTGTTTTGATCATCTGGGATCCAGTATGGGGATGCTGTTCCCTGCAATATCTACCCAGAATCATTTGCTGTTTTTTAGGGGAAAAAAGTGTACAGGACTGTCTGAAGACTTTTTAAGGGAAGAAACAAATCCAATGTAAACAAAGTGATGTGTGTGCATTCCTTTGCTGTAGTTGTAGTGACATAATTATAACAGAAAAAAACATACACCAACAAAGCTTTCCTGCTTAGATAGGTCTTTGTTTTTCTTTTTCTTTCTAGTGTTTAAAATACAGGTAGCTTGTTTGTCTCAGAGGTTACTTCTTCTCACTGGTTTCAGGGTAGGCCATATTCACCCCACTACAGAATAATCATCAAATCACACTAGTCCCTGTAGTGGACAGCAGCCTTGGTTGGTGTGTCATACTCCAGTTAAGCCATCACAAAGAAGTGCAGAGCAGATTCCTTCAAGGGCAGAAAGAGTAATTCACAGTTACATTTTTCGTGACTGTTTCCAGATTGTCTGCCAGTCTTCTTTAAGATCTTCATTTGAAAATACAAAATGTTTCTTAATTAAAAAACCTGTTCATTTGATGATGTTCCTTCTACACAACAGAGTGTAAGCTCTGAATGGTGAATGCTGTATATAGAAGTCCCATGTTGGAAAAGTTTGCTCACCTGTGCAAAGACAGTGTTTAGGGCAGGGCATTACCTTCTTGATTCCCATGTTACCTGTAAACTTGGGACCATTGGTCATTTGTGTATGTTGTTGAGTTGATATTTAAGTCTCTGCTTAGGCTTCTCCATCCTTTTTTAAACATATTTCTTTGAGACAAAACAGTTCTTTCCACTGTTGTTATTGAAATACCAGGTTCTTATGTTTCATTCCTGATGCAGTAAGAATCCATTGCTTTAGTGTAGTTGTGTTCTGTAGCTGCTTTATATAATGAAACTAAAATGAAACCAATGATCACCAACTCTCTGAAAATCCTTTTGACCTCACAGCACAGAAGCAGACGCACAACATAGCTGACTGGACATGCTCGGCCACAGGGCTTGATGTTAGCCCTGCTCAGCGGTGCAGCAGCAGCAGAGATATGCCTTATTCAATGTTATCCCAAGGTCTTTCTGTGTTGTCTAGATCTGCATGTAGTCTCTTGCACTACTTCCTGTTCACATACATATGAGTCGGTAAAGTACTCGGTAAAGTATTAATGTTTCCCTTGTCATTGATGGCATGATACGAAAGCCCTGTTCCTCTCTGGCTCGAGCTGGGGCACAGCTGCTGAAGGAGTCTTGCTGTACTGTGGAGGCTTGATCTGCACATCAGCTAATAATGTCAGAGCCTCTTCCAGCATGTCCCTGAGATGCCTCTCTACCTCAAAGAGCGTCTTGTCACTATTTCACAATCCTTGTGGGCTGCTGCTTTGCCTCCTACCCAGCATATATAGATTAGAAATGGTATTTACTGAATGCGTGGGACTTGCATTGTGTAGTCTCTCCCAGGATTTAGCTTCCAAAAGCTCATTAAACTGATCTGGTTAAGGGCCATCAACCCTCTTAGACCCATAAAGAGCTTCAGTAGACTCTTCTGGTTACTTTAATGTCTCTGCAAATGAACTCTGTCATGGGTAAGGAAAGCTGCCTGTGTCATGTCTGTCATCATTCTCTCTTCCACAAATATACTTACTGGTGTTTTTCTTTTTTATTAGACAGTGTACTCTGTGTAAGACATGAAGAGACTGATTCTTCAACCCAGAGGATGTATTTCACTAAAGTTGGTAGAGTTACATGCAAGTAAAATCAGTTCAACACTGAGCCTTCAAGGCTTACCTTAGATTCCTTGGTATGATTAGCATCCTGCTGCATGGAGCAAACTGGTGCTTTGCTGTGAATTTCTCATGTTTATGAGGAACATTGGTGCTGTGTTACCTGTTCAAGCACATGAGGGCCCTGGTGCTTACACCTTTCCTTCAAGCTGTAACCTAGAGTGTAGAACAATGTACTTGCACCAAATCTGGTGCTCCCTGGCCATTTTCAAGCTGTGTTTATACAGGAAAGTGCAGACCACTGTATGTTGCTCTCACCCTCCACTTGGCAGAGTTAGGTTAACAGTCGGTCTTGATCCTAAAGGTCTTTTCCAACTAAATGATTCTATGATATCTAAGCTACAGGGGTGAAAACCAGCATCCCACCAGCTCCTGTCTTGGAGGCATGTAGTTCACAGGTAGGAATTTAGCCTGGAAATTGTTTTGTACTAGTTTATTAGCTCAATATTTGGGAGAGGAAACACAAAATAAGCTGCTTTTGGATTCATTAGATACCTTTTGTATTGCAGAGGATGGAGTTGTATTTGGACACTAGCTTTTGGTTATGAGACTTGTTTATCATTCTTTGTATTAGGGTAACCCATGTTGGTAAGAGTACTAAAATCAGAGAATTCTGTTGCTTCAGAATGGCAATTCTGTCATTCCTATATCCAACATGCGTGGGTAAGCATATGAAACAGCAGATACAAATTACTGCTTAGAGACAGTTTAGTTGGTTTTAATCAGGGTTCAGGCATTCACACTGAACCTGACATTTGATTTTAATACAGAGCAGACACCCAAAGCAGATTTTGCATTGTCTCTCTTCTAGAAATGCCTTTTGGGAGTCACAGATATCAGTACTTTCAGTGCCAGGGCTCTGAGTGGAGCATTATTTGGGTAAAAATGCAGATAAAGTTGTCTTTGAGCCTGCCAAACAATCTCTTTCATTTTTTTCCTTGAAGAATAAAATGGCTTTCATTCTTTCTGTGACCTTAGAAACACTCCAGCCAGTAAAATGATTCCAAAGGTTTTGGTACAACTTCAGTGCTCTAAAGAATAAACATTACCATTTCAACAAAACTTACTCTAGTAATTTTCTCCACCCTTCATCATTACTTACCAGAGAGTTTTGCCTAACATTCTTCTTCATACAGAGTCTAAGCAGGTTTATTTCCTTCTCTTGGAGAGTTGGTCCATTTGCCTCACTTTTCTCTGTTCAGGTGTAGCATGGTACATCCTTAAGAGTCTCTGCATTTGATGCTGCTCAGAAACCTGAAAAACAATGGAGGAGGATGAATTGAAGTTGGTAGATAGTCCAGTCTCTTGGATAATTCTGTGAAAATTGCAGGAAGTAGACTTTAGGTTTTGGCTAGGTGTACCTAGCCAAAATGCTGCATTTTTCAAACACCTAAAGTGACGTGTTTTAATAATTGGGGGATGGGGAGTGAAGAGGAGTTGTGCTTGGGTTTTGGTGTTTTGGTTTTTTTTTTTTAAATTCAACAGCAAAGCTTCCTGTCCCTTGTATTTGCAAGGTGCTGGGTAACTGCTCTTCCCCTACTGAAAAATGAGGCTGTTTGATGGTGAACACACATCTCCCAGCCTTTACTGTTTCTCCAATGAGGTAATCTTTCAGCTCTTGTTACATTTCCATTAGCTCGCTTTTTTTCAGGCTGTGTCAATGACCATGTTCCACCACAGATTTATGTTAACTTAAGGCATGTCTGTAGCTGTACTCTTCTGTTGCCAGGTATACATGAGACTCCATCACCAAAAGTGAGCTGGGTGCTTGTTTGCAAAACCTGTCTCTTTCAGCCTGAGAAGCTAAGAGCTGGGGTGAATTCCTTTCTTGGGAATCAGAAATGAGCATCCTACTCAGGGAGGAAAGTGGGCGTAAGATGCAAGTCTAGATCTAAAAAGAAGGGGAGGATCCTGTACAGACTGTAGCTTTGTGAAATGGTTGTCTCTGAGGAAGAATTCATCTGGGGGAAGAAACTCCCATCAGGTTGGCTTTACTTAGAATTTCACCTTTATTTTTTTAATAATTTCTCTTCAATCTAAGCCGAGTTAATGTTCAAGAAACATAACAAGCACTCCTAAATTGCATGGAAATGGCAAGTTATTGGGAGCTTTTTGAATAGTTTCTCATGTATATTCAGTAGTGAAATTTCCTCACTCCCTGCCCAGATGCTTCAAAATCACTACTTTATTAGAAATGAAAACTTGTGTAGCTGTTCCATTTAATATAGATATTCAGTGCACAATTCCTTCTATGTCAAGCTTCGGTAAGGTTAGAATTATGTTCTCAAAGCTGAGTCTGCTCTGCCCTCTTGTGTCTTTGGAATGTTCTGCCAAATGCTCACCAAACACAACAGCTTTATCATGAGAACTGGAATTTTCCCCCACACAGATTCAGGATACAAATACATGGGCAGTCAGATGTGGGTTGATTTTTCAGTAATGAGTACAGATTAACGTATGCTTGAACTAAATCTGTTCTGCCAATATTGCTCATGCACATGTCTGAGGGGAGGGGAAAACAACTTGAGAGTATTCTTTTATTATAGTTCAGAAGTGCTAAAGGAAACATGATAGAACAGTCTGTAAAGTTGTGGGGTTTGAGAATAAAGTTGTTTATGAAGCTTCAACTGAAAATCATCTACTAGAGGATGGAGTGAGGAAGGGGTTCTTGCAGATCATAGAGATGAGCTGCTGTGAAGTTGTGGGTTGGCTTAGCTTGGCAGACTCCTTCATGTACCAGCTGTTGACCTTAGCAGAAGTGACAATCCAAAGCTGTGATAAGTTTACAGTGATTAAAGGGATTTTGAAAGGCAGTGATTTAAATTAAGATACCTTCAAGATAAGGTTCAGCTGCATGCTAAAAAAAGAACGTGTCATCTTCTTTGTGTGGTTGGTTGTTTTTTTGGTTGAAAGTGAACTTAGGGGGAGGGCTGAGCGGGATGTTCAGATTTCCTCCCTTGACTGTATTAGGAGAAGAAGTTGCCCTGGCAGTGCATCCCCCCTGTTCCCCAGGAATGGAGTGCAGCAGTGCAAGCTGGTGAAAGCTACAGTGGAGCACAGTTCACTGAAAATGTATTTATTTTTTAAAGAGGCTTAAGTGTTTTCAAATCACAGAGCCAACTATTCTATTAAGGAGTGCCTTTTCTCAACAAAGGAGGAAGTTTAGAGTTTGGTATTGCCTGCTGTAAATCTTTCAGCAGGTTTAAGGCTTAACATTGGCTCCATGAGCCTTGGGTGAGGACTGACCTGAGCCAGTCCTGATGTTTTACGGATGTTTTTCTCCTAATCTTAAGTGTGTTTAGAGCAGAGACCAGCACTTTTCAAGAGCAGCTTTGTCATTTCTCTACATAGAGCATGGTGTGATATGGAGGTTGTGCATCTTGTTCCTTCAGAAATAATCCTGGCAGCCTTGCCAGCCATAGAGAGCAACTCAGGCACAAGCTGTGCTCCATTTATAATTGTGAAGCATAATTAGGGGATCATACATTCATGTGCTTTGGGCCAAGTCTGTTGCACACCTGGGGGACTTCAGGCCTTCTCTTGTGCTCCTTTGACAAACTGCATCCTCTCTCCACCTGTTTCAGAAATTCACTGGACTGGTTTTACCTTTCCCTTCTCCTCAGCACGACCTTCATTTGGTGCTTCTGTTACCTTCTGCATTTAAACAGAGAAGATGCTGTTGCTAACAAGAGAATACTCAGCCTGGCCAGAAGATAGGATACTCTTGAGTAAACACCTTTTGTTCTCATGTTTTTCCAGTGATGCTCTCAGGGTTTTGGTTACTGATGCTCAGACTGAAGCTTCAAACAGGTGGTTTGTTCAGACATCGTGGCAACCCCAGTAGTAACAGAAAGTCTTTTCCCTGAAACTCCTTAAACCAGGTCCATTAAGGCCCCCCCTCACCAAGAAGAGAGGAAACCTTTTCTCTACTTTGCAAACGGGAACTCAGAGATAGGATGTGTTTGGTGTTTCGGTGATGGTCTTGTGGCAAGAGGTTGGTGGTGCTGGGAACAAATACTCATCCTTCAGCCTGGCTGCTCTGCTTCCTAATCTCTAGATTAGGTAGTGAAGGATGGTGATTTATGAGGTAAAGAGACATGTTGAGACTGTAAATCTGAAGTTTAATAGGCAGTAGCATCCTCGTGGTTTTTTTTCCTCTACCCACAGGTTTCGAGCTATCCTCATAGATGACCATGAACTCTCTTTTTAAACTCCTTTTCTGAAGACAAGAAAATGCTTTTTGTTGATCTATGAAAGCAGAGCATTGGATCTGCAAGATATTATTTGCTGTGTTAACCTATCCAAAGTCATAAGAACTGAAGAAATCATAATAGGAAACTATTTTATGGTTCTTCTGTTCTTATGGTTTATTTTTTTCCCTCAGTGATCCACAGCTGTCCTCTGTTAGTGCTTCTCCACCTTTTATCATACAAGGATGTCCCGGTTTGAGCTAGAACAGAACCAATGCTCCATTCAGTGATTTTACTTCTTGGCTAAGTCTCTTCTAAGTAACTGAACTTTCTGAAGTTAACAGCATATTTTTGCAGACAGTGACTGCTTCTAGAAGTGATAATGTTTGATGTTTATAGTTACTACTAAGGATTGGTATGCAGAAAGGCTCTTGCTTATATTTGCTCCTATAGAAACCAAGATCACTGCTAAATCTTGTGTGCCATGTTGGGAGTGCTGTAAGTGAAGAGGTTGTAAATAAAAAGGAAACTTGTAGGAAGGAGTGGACAGGAGAAGTGAACCAAACCTGGCCAATAAAGTATTCTATTCCATATTCATCATACTTAGTAAAAAGCCGAGGGATCACAAGGGTCAAGCTCTCTTTTTCTATGGCCAGTGTCTGAGGAGGACTCTGTCCATTCTACTGCCTTCAGTCCTATTTGGTGAGTTCCTGAATCAGGTTCCTGTCTGCCTCAGAGTCCAGTCTGGACCATAGGGGAAGTTCAGTGTAGGGTTTGTACATATTTGTATATATTTCATTATTTTTTAAAATTTATTTTTATTGTTACTGTTCCATTAAAACTGTTCTAGTTTTCTTTTCCAACCCATAAGTGTCTCTGTGATTCCCCTTCCCTTCCCCTTCTGGGAAGGGAAAGTGGTCAGTCCAGCCTCAGCCCTTGACAAAGGACCATGTACTATTGTCAAAAAACAGCCAGATACTGTCTTGTCCAGCCCTGTCACCATGGTTTCCATTTACTATCATGTAAGATTTGGATCAACAGGGAATAGCTATGCATTACTCTTAACTCTTCCTGTTTTACTCAGCAGTTGAATGGGAGTGTATGTTCAGTGCTGGGTTTCTTGTGCCTTCTTCCTTTTGGGGGTTTGGGTGTCCTGTTAGCTGTTCAGCAGTCTGTCTGCAGGCTACCAGTGGTGCACAGGTCCTGAGTAGAGGAGCACTGCTCACCATCTCTTACTAAAAGCAAGTCCCAAGCACAAAAATTTCCACCAGTTCTTAGTGCCAGAAAACTTTTTTCCCCAGCCAGTATTTAGTCTACATATTCACATCCCATTGCTCCTGTCACTGTTGTTGAACTTCATCCAGAATAATCCCCTTCTTGGCTCCAACATGCTGGTTTGAACACTCTTTCACCTCTCTTGTTGGTTAGCTGTGTTACTTGTCCTGTAAACTGGCCTTCATCAGTCATGTTTTCCACCTTCATAATAATGGTGTTGCTCCATGGGAGTGGAGAGATGCTCTGATAGAGCTCACCCCAGAGCAGGGCATGCCAGAGCTGACTGCGCTGACACTGTGCAGAGAGAGGCCATTGCTGCTTGTCACCCGTGACCTCTTAGTGCCAGCTTCCCTGCTGTTTTTAGAAGTCCCACTGCAAATGGTCTCCCTGTGTTTGCAATGAACATGATCCCAGTTGTGATCTCCGTTCAAAAGTGATGGAGGTTTAAAGTGTAGAACAGAAATGACAATTGAAAATAAGAGCAGCATACAGAAGAAACAGAGATGGGGGTGAGAAAAAATGCAAAGAGTGAAAAAATAGGAGAGAGGAGACTCCCTATGAGATCAGATAATCTTGAAGAAAAGGGAGAATAATTCAAGGAAAATATAGAAAGCAGACACCACAAAGTTGGTGCCAAAGCATGCAATAGGAATGAGGACAAAGATGGGGGAGGAGCAAAGTGACAGCCTTTTGACTTTAAAATTTAATTACAATGTGTTGTTTTTAACAACAAAAAATGCTACAGATACTTTTGGTACTTGTCTGAAGTGAAAGCTGAACCCTCCCTTGATTTGGAGTCTTGTTGCTGTTGTCAATTCTGGACCTGACATGGTCCACCTGGAGTCCTGGCCATATTTCAAAGGCAGGTCTCTGAGACCAGGCACTTAGGAAATGAAAGAAATGCCACTCTCTAAGTGTGCCCTATAAAAATGTCCAGTCTCTTATAACAGTCCTTTGACTTATGGAGAGATTTTTCTTGCTGGTATCTTAAATTCAGTGGAGGCTGTGTGAAGGTAGGGTTAATGTTTATGGTTATCTCTTTATCATGTGATTCAATGTATGTGCCCAAAGGGAGATAGGAAGTGCCTGAGTTTTAGTTTCAGACACAAAGTTGAAAGTATAGAAATTGCATTTGTAATAATCTACTGGGAACTAAGGGCATTTGTACATAGCCAAGGATGGAAGATGAGGCAGAGTCTTTTTTCCAGACTTTCTATTTTAGAAGAAGTCTCTTCCAGTCAGTGACATCCTGATGCACAGTTCAAAGCTGAGTACTGTTGGTAGAAGAGCAACAGCATTGGGTACTTGCACAGGTTCTGGTTTGTTTCAGCTCTGTGTCCTGACACAGATAGTCACTTCTGCTAGCAATACAGGGCTAATGCAGCTCTATGGGAGGTGCCATGGCTGGAGCCTCATACTTCAGTAGTTCTCAGACTGCTTTATAGAAGTGCTTCATCCACACTAGGGCTCTTTGATGGAAATGAGCATATTGCTTGGTTTTAGACTGGAAGGTTGGGCTGACAAAGGGTCAGTAGGGGAGCCAGATTCTTTGGCAGTAGTATGCCATGGTGACTGATCACTACTGGTTTGTGAAGAAGCAGTGAAAATGGCCAAGGGTCCAGTGCCTGACTGCAGCTCAGTAAGATCCTACTAAAGCAGCTTACCTCAGCGGGAGGTGGGGAGGAGGGGGTTCAATGCAGCACCACGGGGTGTTTGTTTGCACTTGGATTTTGGATTGTATGGTGTAGTTCTGTGCTGATGTAAAACAGGATTGAGATGCCTTCAGCCATTGAATGAGGTCTGTACTGGACCTTAGTGCAGCAAAGATGTGCTGAGACTGCTGTAACTCTGATAGCAGGAGCTCGGTGATGAGAGGAAGCTTCAGCATGTGTTTGCCACCCTGGGAAGGAGGAGAGGATCATCACTGGCAGCTGGAGGACTTTTTTTTAAACCTACAGCTACCTTCAGAATTGCAGTTTGTGCAATTAAACTCTGAGCAGCAGCTTTCTAGCTCTAGGCTGTGCTGAAAGCTTTTATTGAGCGAGTATTTGTTTGTCCTCAGGTCTGCCTCTGAATTAATGGTCTGTTTTAGAGGCTTCAGTGGGCTACAATTCCCTTCTTGGTGGAGAAAGTGCCAGTGCTGTGCAAAGTCAGCAGGAGCACTTTGAGATGCTAAGACTCTTCTCTGGTACTTTTTGTTGATCCAGCTGGTCTTTTCCAAGTACAAGTCAAAGAAATTACTGCTTGCCTCTTCCTTCGTCTCCCCATGGAAGTGTCATGTAATCGGCAGGAACGCTGAATATTCACTGTCTCCTGTTCCTGTTTGCATGGGGGAGAAACGGAGGGAAGTGAGATGGAACTCCCTGTCCCTCTGCGGCTGCACTCTGAAGGCAAAGTTATTTGTGAGCCTTAAGCATATGGGTGGGAGGGCTGCCAAGCCAAAGTTGTTCCCAAGTATCTGTATACTAAATCTGATTCCTTAAATTCATCCAACTAAGGAACTTTTGCTCTGGGAGAGGCTTGTAAATATTACAGTACCTGTCACTTTTGGATGCAGCTTTCTGTTTTCATAGCAACAAACTGAAAGCTTTGAAGTCTGGGATGTTTTGTTTACCTTTGGTAGAGGTTGACCCTGAAGCATCAATCTTTCTGCCCCTTTTAGGATATATGAAAACAGTCCTTTTTTTTTTTCTTTTTTTTTTTTTTTTTTTTTTTTTTTTTTTCAGAAAACTTCTTGTACCAACAGTATCGCTAATGGCTAGAGTTCTCAGATATTCTCAGTGTTGAAGCATGTATTGAGATATGGATACCAAAATGGAGTTTGTCTTCCTGTTATTTTCAGTGATTTATTTTGATCTCCTGTGTGAGGGAACGTGCATAAGCATATACTTCTAGGGAAGTGAAAAGCATTAATCTAAACAATGCTTATAAAGTGGTTTCTGGATGCATGGCTCTTTCAGAGTATATAGTTTGTTTTGCTGGGGTTTTAATTTACATGTACTTTCAGTTCCTGCACCATCTGCACAACATAGCTCCATCTGTTTTGAGTCCCTGTGCTTGCTGGGATAGGTGTGGTTGGTAATAACTGTCATGTTTTGCTTATTTTCAAGACCAGTTGCTGGTTGATAAAAACCTGTGACTTGAGTTTGCTAGATGCTGTTGCTCCCCTGATTTGTGCTGGTCTGCAGTTACTTCTTGGAGAAAGATGCTATTTCTCTTGAAATAAGTCTTAGAAGTGAGCTTTGATACACTCCTTGTGAATTACAATTCAGTACTGTGCAGCTAACTTGGGTTAAAACTCGTTTCTAACTTCAAAGTTAATCTGGCCATAGCTGAAACTCCATGGAGACAGTACTTCTAAGACTGCTGTCTGAGGAGTTAAGTTGGATAGTTGCTTTGACTTGTGTGATGTTCTTGCTTTGACTTTGTCAATGTGCTTATAGCTTTTATCTGAAAGTCTTTGGGTCTGCTGAAGCCAAGGTTCCCTTTGCACTTGGAATAGCAGCCCAACCCTCTTGAGCAGTAGAGATTTATGCTCAAGTACTTTGAGTAAGAGTAGTGTAGGGCTATCGGTTGGACTAGATGATCTTGAGGGTCCTTTCCAACCGTAATGATTCTGTGATTCTGTGTGAGTCCTACAGTGCTTTACCCCTTTCCTGCTTCATTCCTAAGGAAAAGTTCTCCTACAGTGAGCAGGACACGAATCCTAGAGCATTTCCACCTACTGAATCACTAAGACTCCAGCCCTCTCGCAACCCCATGTGAACAAGCCCAAAGTCAGCAGAACCACTCTGGGGTAAACCTACTCTGCTAAGTTTTACTGTGGTTCCCACATATTTTCTTTAACCAAAGTCCACTGTGCAGTTTAGCCAAGGTGTCTCGGTGTCCCAGCAGTGCTCTGACTGGCTTTGCCAGCAGAAAACACTACTTTCGTGGCAGAGTAGTCCTAGTGAACACTAGGGTGTATTACAAGGCTGGCACCTTGGATGAAGTAAATCCACACTGGAGTCTCCCCTACACTGAGGGGCCCCTACAGTAATGATGGCTTTGTGAGACTGCCTGCTTCAGCCACACTTGCTGTCTATTCAGGTTTTTGTAAAATGCTTTAGAAAATTATAGTTGAAGGCATAATGCTAAGAGCTGAGATCCTAATAGGTTTTTACTTCACTGGCTAAGTCTCGTGCGGCTACATATTCTTAAGTGGGTGGTTGGTTTTGCTGCCTAACTGTGAAATGTTGGGGATTAGACTGGATGATCTCCAGAGGTCCCTTCCAACCCCTAATATTCTGTTATTCTGTAAAAAAATTATAGGCTTTGTATTTCTATTTAGGTTATCTGAAAATTGGACCTTTCATCTTCTGAAATGTTTCCAAAAACCCAAATTTAAATTGGCTGATAATCTTTCCAGTGCTTTTATATCAACTGTTAAAATAAAGCTGACTATCTGGAAGCAGTTAGTATGGAGAAAGCTGGTAATGATGCAGCTGAGAAGCTAAACCCTCTCATCTCCATCTGAGTACTTTTCTTTCTGTCTTGCAGATGAGAGGATCTGTTCACCACCCTTTATGGAGCTGACAAGTGCCTGTGGAGAAGATACTTTGCAGCTTATAGAGAAGAATGGACTGGCATTCCCATTCAGTATGTACATAGACTTTTCCTTGGTTCTTCTAGAAGGTTCTGAGTATCGCACATGCATCCCCCCAAGATGTAGCCAGCACTGCAGGGGTGTGAGTTTCATTGCCAAAGTGTTAGGGATGTTAAAACCTTCCTGAAAGAAATGCTCTGAAGCAGTCTGCTTGGAATGTGGAATAAAACTCCTCCCTATCAGCTTTTGCTTTGCCTTTTACTGATGTTCCTTACTTTAAACACCTCGCTACAGTAAACATGCATTCCTGGGAAGGCTAATAGTTCTAACAGAGTTAGCCTCTTGCCCTGAACTTGTGCAAGAAGTTTCCCCTGCCAGCTGTCTTCATTGTTTTTCTTGCCTTGCTGACTGCCTCCTTTTTTCACCCACACCTCCCTTTCCCTGGTCCAGGCTGCAAAAATAATCTTAGAGGGTAGAAGAAAGAGAATAAAAATTACCATAAATAGCAGGCTTCACGGGTCCACAGCCTCAAACAGCTGCTATGTACTGTTTGTGCTTTGTAGCAAGTTTCATTGTGGGGCTTTTGCTTTAATTTATTCCTTTGTTTGATTCCTTGCAGTATAAAGTGAGCAGAATCAGTTAGTTGGTGTTTGTTCCTTTGGTGCTTGCCTCATTTGTGAAGTTCAGAGGTAAAGTCGTGTGGGAAAAACATGTTTTGCTCTTCCTGCCATCACTCTTCCAAACAAGGCAGGTCTCCTGAAGCTAGGTTGTGAAGCAGTAATTTAAAGCCCGCTGAATGGCGTTGACCCCCTTCTTCACAGTGCACATTGTCCTCTCAATACAAGCTGGCTAGTGCCTAGAAGTCAGCAGCATAGCCCATGCAGTCAGAAGACCTGAATCAACCTGTCTAAATGATGATAAATGACACTGAAAATGGGTGTAATATGGTATTGTGAGAGAGCTTTTCCTGTCTCCTCTCTTTTTTTTTTTTTATTCTTAAAAGCTCTCCTTCTGTCCAGACCATGTGTCATACACCACTTTCCAACATTTCAAGTTACCACCTAATTTTGGACACTATTGCAGGTCATCTGCTTTTCATATCTGCCTGTTCTCTTGTCTAGCAATTTGACTCTTCTAACAACCCCCAAAGAAGTCTTGTCTTATTCACTCCCTCACTACTTGCAAATTTTTCATCTCCTCCGCTTAATCTATAGATAACATCAACTCTAGTCATTGTGTGGGTCCCAGGGTCTTCAGCATTTCTCTGGTTTATTAATAGCAGGAGCATGTTATTTCTTTCTTCTTGCTGGTTTTAGGATGGAGGTGAGAATCAGGATATACAGAGCAGATAAGAAATATGAAGGAGAAATAACTGCTGAGCTCTTTCTGCTTTTTTTGTTCCCCTGTATGGTTGCCTGCAAAACATATTTTGTTTTGGTTTGGTTTAGCCTATTCGATTTCCTGCTCTTCCCCAAAAATGGGAAAGTATGACAAGAAGTTGGTTTCCCCTGTGTTCCATTTCTCTTGCTTTCAGGACAGTAGTGTTTTGTGGTACCCATAAAATTGCTCCAGCCTCAGGCAAAATCACATGCTTGAGAAGATGCTCTCTAGTAGGCAGGATGACAATACCAGTGCTGGTACTAAGTTCTTAGCTGATGCTTTGCACCTCTGTCCAGTCCTAATAATGACCTCTGCTTGCACCTTATTTACAGGGAGGAGTTGAGAGAGTAGAGCTTGGAGTGAGCCAAGCTTTACAGTGATTGAGGACACTGTTCAGGCAGAGACTGTCCCTGGTATCTGGTACAGTCAGTGCCTTGGTCTGGTGAACACCAGTGTTTGCACATGTGGATGGGAACAGATTTATAAGGGTTTTGTGTGTCCTGTTTCAGTGGTGCATTGTTTTTTCTTTTTTATTTACCCAGTTTGTAAAACCAGAGTGGCCCATGGAACCAACTCTCATGAGGTGAGTTAAAAACCTTTTGCAGTGTTACCCCCTGCTTCCAGTCCCCCCGTGGTGGTTTGGCTGGTGCTTTCTGATCCTGTAGCAGGTAGAATGAGGGCTATGCCCAAACAACTTCCCTTCCTCTGCCTCTCCCTCATGTTTAATCACACCATTATTTTTTTCAGATGTATCTGAAATCAAGTTAAATATGACTTTAACCTCTGGACATAAAAATTGCTTCTAGGAGCTTCTAGCTTCTTTCATATAGTTGCTCCTAGCAATGTGTAGTCTTCAGTCAGCTCGGTCTGCAAGGAATCTCCTTCAGTCTATCCTTTGGTGGGAGGTCACACTAAGTAATATTTCCACCCCACCACCATGTTTCTCTTTTAGCATGTATGTGGTACAGATGAGAAATGGTTTTGTGCTGCAGATGAAGCAGCTAGTTCCTCTCCTTGAGAGGAAAGGAATAGGAAATAGAGACAGTGTCCAGCCATATTTGGTTATAATAACACATTTAGAACGGTGGGAGAACAGGGCTGGTAGAACTATCTGCCTTCCTCTCTTCCCGTAAGGCAACTGAAGTTAAAATGGTTGTGTATTCCTGGAAGGAGTGCATTCCCCATGAGCCTAGCTTCCTCTGAATTGAGGCACGTTGAGTCCTGTTTTAATTCTTTTCCATTTGTGCTTCCTGCTTACTGTAGCTTAGTTTTGAGAATCCAGCCTTCGCTGCTGGCTCTCCTAATGTCTGACTTCCTTTGTTAACAATATGGTCTTCAGTCCAGGTTTCCCAGCTGCTCCTGAAACATGCAGTATGTAGCTGCCGTGTTTCTGAGAGCTGGAGACCTTGAAGTAAAATCCAGGCAAGTAGAATGGGTACATTGGACATCTTGAGTGACTAGCACTTCCTTTTAAAAATGCAGTGAGATTTCTCATGCAGACCTTAGCTTGGATCATTTCACAAGCCGACAGACAGTTCTGTTAGTTTGCTGGAGCAGCCACTATAAAGTTTTGCTGTCATTCCCAAGAACACTTAGGGATTGGATTGTTAATGAATTTAAGACTTCAGCTTCCCTGCTAATTTTTCTGTCAAGAGTTCCTCTGCAACTTCAACCTGAAATGCGTGAACTTTTCAGTGCTTATCCAGTCAAGCTTGACTTTGTTTCCCTGGTGAATTTTTGCTCTTCTTTCATACAGTGTATACATACCTCATCCTCCTACCAGAATTCCATTTGCTGAGCAAAAATTAGACAAATGCAGTTGTAGGCTACACTTTATCACAGGAACTTCTGACTAGGCCTTAGGAGGACCCCTGGAAAAAAAGCCTTAAGTTTTGTGTGGTACTTTACATAGTTGTAGTCCCTTTTGGAGTTGCTGAGGTCTGAGTGATCCAAAAGTGTGTTTATGGTCAGACACAAACTATCTTGTAATTGTTATTTTATGGTTGATAATGGGAAGAAAAACATAGAATAAATACTCTGCTTGTAATACAGTCTGTCTGAAAGATGGAACATAGGTCTAGAAGCAAGAAATTGTTGTGTGTTTCATTAATGACTCCTTCTTTGGCTTTTGGTAAATCACTTTCTTTTCTGTAGAGATATTGCCACTGCAGGGGTGACACTGGACCTAGAATACAGCCTGACCAGAAACCTGCTTTTCTTCATAAAATGACTATTCAGAAAGTTCAAGTAGTAGCCAACAGGAACAGCTGAAGGTGCAAGCTTGAGTTTGGGTTTGGTGCCAGCCAAGGCTGGCAAACTCTGCGTTTTGCAGTGAAAACATGAACTAATTAAGCCAAGGTGCTGCTTGTCTTCTTTGGTGTCCCTCAGTTCTACATGGCCTCTGCACTAGAAGTTGTGTTGGTCAGCTTAGCACTTGAACCCACTTTGCCAGCACTGTTTGTTAGACTTGAAGAAAGATGGTGCCTGAAGGTTGTCCTTCCTGGCTGCCAGCAGGTCAGAACATAAATAACCTTTGGTAAAGCTGCTGTGAGACATTGCAGAGACCCATAACCTGAAGAAATGTGTCCAGAATGACTCTTTCTCTAAGTTTTGAGCAGACAGGAATGAAAAGGCAGAGAATCACTGGGGTTTTTTGAGACTGAATTCCTTAAGGACATTGTCAGTAAAAATTCTTGGTACCAAATGCTTTGTTTTGCCTTCAAAAGAGCTCTGCATTTATAATGAGGATTGCTATTTGAAAATTATGATATAAAGTATTGTTCCCATATTAGTGCCAAACACAGCAGGTCTGTACTAGATGACAAAGAGCAAGTGCACTCTGCAAGCAAATTCTTGGAGATGTATTCATGTGTGCCAGTAAAACATAAGACATTGCAGTGGACCAGCATAATGCAACACCATGGGAGTTACATGGCTTGTGTGTTGGTCCATGGGGCTGTCGACACAGTTTTGCAGAAGAGGTTTCATGTGGTTTCCAGTAACATAGGTCAAATCAACTCTCTGTTTTTCTGCACTTCTAAAATAGGATAATAAGTACCTGCTCATCTGATACTTGTTTGTGGGGATTAATTATTTAATATTTGAAGAGAACACTATAGGAACAGCAGAGTTCTTGCCATTATGATGTTGTACATACTATAATGCCAACAGTCTAAACAGGAGGAGGAAGAGAGCACTGTTTCTTCCCACCAGTGGGAGACAAATGAGCTGTGACGTTGTTGCTGTGAATCATCTTGATGGATGATTCTCCTGGTTAGAGAAGATTTCTTGCACAGGTTATTACCACTCACAAATTCACTCTGTGCTGTCAGCTAGGTAGCATCTGGTACAATAGAGACAGAATAAGAGTATTGGCTGCAAGTAGGTATTGAATGCATGCATTGACTTGAACTAAGAAAATGTTAATCTACTGAGTCATTGTGCATGTGTGCAGATAATTGTGATTTAACATGGTCTAACATAAGAAGAAATAAGGACAAAAATATGCTCAGACTTTTAACAAAGAATCATTTACCATGGCTGGTTTTGAACAACAAAACCTACTATGTTTGTCATTTTTATTACTGGAAAAATATCAGGTGTTAGCAAAAATTCAGTCTGAAAGTACAGGGCTCGTCAAATGAGGAGCTGCTCATGTATACTATATGAGAGAGTGCACAAAGTGGTGAAGTGTCTTTGTAAAATCCTTCCAGTGATCCTGGCCTCACTAAAATACAATATAGCTAATCTCAGAAGGCAAGAAAATTGTCAGGAATCATATGGAAAGAACAAGCAAGCAGTATAACTTACCTGCACCATGCTGAGGGAGGAAGCACCAACTTTATATTGTATGTCACTATGGAGTCAGTGTGGGACCCAGATGAATTCTCTTGCCCATCTGGACTGTCTTGCATCCCAAGTAAAACTGTAGGCCCAGGCAGGCCCATGAGAAAATGTTAACAGGCATAGGGAAAAAACCTTCAGAGCTTAGGAACTTTTCTGATAAGTGTTGTGCATCCTGCATTGACTGATATAGGCAGGAGGCTCAAGACTTGGATAGCTAGCTGTTGTCTTCAAGGCTCTTCAGAGGGGGAAGGTGCTCTAACAAAAGCATCATCCCTACTTGTAGGAGGGAGTTTTGCCTAGAGGAAAGGAAGATAAAACATTTGTCAGGTTCTCTGGCCTTGAACAGTCCTTACTTGACTGACTACCAACATATTCTACTGTAGCTGTGCATAACAAGGCCCAGTATCACTGGAGTAACAAAGAGAGGTCAGGAATAAGATAACGAGAGCGTAGCTTTTTCAAGGCTTTGAGGATGAAGAGCAAACCTAAGTTTGCCCTCACTGCTGTGTAGGGACATACTGTTATAAACTGATTTCATCAGTTGTGCCTGAATTTTGCTTGCTGCTGGTTCTGTGTAGGAGCCATGGCAGCATACATACTCCCAACAACAGACCTGCCAAGCGGGGCACCATGGTTGTGATAGTAATGGAGGGGTTGATGGAAAGAGCAGTGTAACAAGCTGAAGATAATGCTGGCTCAACAAAGTACTTCTGTGCACCTACCAGCATTACTTCTGTGCTGTGTGAGGCAGCTGTTGTTCATCATTCAGGCCCTATAAATGTTTTTTTGGCATATTTGTTCCAGTCCCTTCAAGAGGACTATCCATTTAGAGCAAAGGGTGAAATCAAGCCAAGAAAATCATTACACCAGCATTTGTTAGCACTAAGAACTAGTAGAGTCTGAAAATTCTCTGATGATGTGGGTGAAACCCTGATGCTTAGGCCATTGCAAATGAACAAAACCAGGGGAAATTGGCTTAAGGGAAGAACTTGTATATCAGTACACAGAGCTATCCTTTCTGTTGTTTGTATGGTACACACTTGTATTCAATACAAACTTTGTCATCTGTGTTGGTCAAATGTTTTATTCTTATGTTGTACCTGCAGTTGCAGTAGCTTCGCAACTGAAAGCAGCAAATTATATTGCAAAGATCTGAGAAGAAAATGCTGGTTGCAAATGAAAGCTGCACCAACAGTAGTGTTTGAAGAGTTGTGTGTCAGTGAAATAAAATGTAATGAAATAGGACTAGGTACTGAGAAGGAACTCACACATGACCAATATATATCCACCAGTAGATGTTCCCCCTCATTGGTAGTCAAGTGATGGGTAAGCATGAAATTATTGAAAGCCTTGGGCACAACTGTGTGTATGTGTTTCCAGATGGCGATCATCTTCAACCAGGAGGGCCTGAAAGCTGTTCGCCCCCCTTGCGTCATTCAGAGCTTCATCAATCACAACGCCGTGCTGTATAAAGTCTTCGTGGTTGGGGAATCCTACACAGTGGTGAAAAGACCATCTTTAAAGAACTTCTCTGCAGGAATCTCAGGTACATTGTGCCAATTTAAAAGGAAATGTCAGTTCTTATGGCCTTGGCAGCAAAAGGTTTAAAAGTAATCTATCTTTGAAAAGGCTGTTGAAGTGAAGGCAGCTGTTTCTTGCGTGCCATGTTTCGTCTTCTGTATTATCTCAATAGGAAGGGAGATAACTCATCTGCTCTGGAATACATACGAATGACATTCGTATACTAAATATTTATGCAGTGGTAACCTGAGTCTTACCTGTCAGAAACAATGTTTTAAGTCATGTGGAAGGGGAAAAGAGAGAGAAATTCTCTCATGTCACTGTAAGTTCATGTTCCGGAGGTTGTTTATAAATGTGCTTTGGAGAGACTTTTCTGGATTCCGTTGTTTTAGAAGTTCTTCTCTCTGTTTTTACCTTGATTATGTATGTGTGTTTAAATTAAAGGTCACTTGCGCTCTCCCCTAAACGAGCCTCACATGAGGCCCAGTGTTGTAAACCTTGGTGGGAAGTGTCCTTTGCATTGTAGATACCAGCTGTTTTGGGGGAGGAGGAATGGATTTGTCAGTAAGAAATGGTGATCCTCCTATGTGTCACTAGAATGCACTTGAAAGGTTTTCATTAAAGATTACTCAAATTTCCTTTATGGACAAAAACCCCTCCTTTCCAGAGAACTGCATTCAGTGTCCTATCAGAAGCAAAAACAAATTAGCAATGCATGGATAGAATCATAATCTATCTGCAACTGGACAAATCCAGGAGGTGGTGAGGATGGGTGGGGAGAAGGTATCAAACTAAAGGAGATGAATGAACAAGCGTCAGTTTCTTGTCACTTTTCTATGGTTCCTGCTCATCTCAGTATGTCCATGTGTGCTCACCATTGTGTTCTGCACACAAGTACCTATTTTGTTAGTGTATGTATAGTAGGATCCTAGTAAAAGCCCTTGTCTGCAGGTATGTATGCCTGGATTTACATTAAATTAAGTAGGCTACAATCTGTTTTTAAATAAACTATTAGAACAGTAGGTCCATACTTTTTCTGAAAGTGCCTTAGCTAATGTCTCATCTGTTAGTGTAAGACTTGAACGTTGTCTGGAAGCCCACATAAAAATAAGTTTTGTGGACAGATTAGGGTGTCTAGTTTTCTTACCCTCATGAGGAGTGTTTAAGGGTGCCATGCTGCAGACACCTGACTGGGCAGATCTGGCAGCTATGAAGCACTCTAGGAGCTGACTGTCTGGCAGAACAGGGCCTTTCTATAATTGAGAGGAAAGGCAGGAAACTATATGGTGGTGACAGACTGCAGAGTGGATTTGGGGTTTACTTTTTGTAGCTCCCCCATTGTATGTGTCCCTGTGGCTGCTCTTAAATATCCACTCAGCAAGAGCAGCGTAGCAGAAATACTCTTACAACTGATGCCACCTGCATGCTGAGACTTTGGTCCCGGTGTTCCCATGTGGGTTGTCTGTCCAGTGTCATCAGTCTGCTGTGGTGAGAATCTCAAGGGGAAACTTGTGGTGGTGGATTTCTCCCCAACAGTAAAACCTCCAGCACAGAGGGAGCAGGGCAGGAGGTTTCCCTATGGTTTCCACTGTGGTGCATCAGCGGCTTCTGTCACCTCAATGTCTCCTGCGTTCCTGGGGTGCCTCCGGAAGGAGGCCAGGTCCTGACCATGAAATTCACTGCTTTCCTCTGTGGTGACAGTGCTCTCCCCAGGTTCACAGCGATCTCAAGTGTACCCTGAGTGCTATTGAGTGCTACACTAACGAGTGAATGTAGCTTCTCCCTCTTCTCACATGCCTTCCCATTGGAACTGTCACTTTGAGTATAGCTAATCAGTAAAAATTAACTTCATTATCTTACTATACTTAATTAGTTAGCTCTGATGAAGGAAACAAAACAGGTTTCTATTAACACCGTGCAGTTCTATTTATCTGTAGTCCGAGGTCCAAAACCCATGGGTGACCCAGCCATGGGTCCCTGCCTGTGAAGGCAGCTGAGTGCCAGCTGGCAGCAAAGAGGCCCTGTGGCTGGGGTGGGTGGTGGGACTAGATTCGTGGAGCTGCAGTGCCATCTACTGTTCCTTGCACTAACCCTGTGGAAATGAAAATATGGTATAAAGTTATTTACAACCTGCTTTTAATTACAGACAGAGAATCAATATTTTTCAACAGCCACAATGTTTCAAAACCAGAATCCTCATCTGTCTTAACAGCAGTAAGTACACCTTTTCTTTATCCCTCTAGCACAGTTGGAAAACTATCTAGTCCTTTCTTATCAAAGCATTAGTAGCTAGTGACTCTCCTTCACAAGTTGTCTGCTTCTGTGTTGCAGGCTGAGGTCTGTTTGGTACAACGAACCAGCATGACTGTGTCCCACTCTGGTTTTCCTTACCGAACTCTGGTGAGGAAGCACTGATGCAGCAGGGCCGTGTTGCTTACCAGGCCTAAACTCCCCAGAGCTAATCTAGGCAAAGGAAAGAGGGAGGTTCCAAGTGCAAATACCTGGCCTTTTCCTGTCCAGAGAACTTAATAAGCATAAATCATCATTCTAGGACTCAGTTCTGTGAGGAGAGACAAATAGTTAAAATTCCAGCAGAGAAATTGCATTGGGGAGGGCCAGCAGCTGCCTGCAGTGCCCAAGCTACGGCCACGAGACCATTTTTGGGTGTGTCTCAAGTCCAGCAGTGCCATCACACTGCACAGTTTCATGCTTGTATTACCAGTCTTTTTAATAAGATTTGCATGGATGAATCCCAACAAGTTCTCAGGCACTTAACTGCTGAGAAAGTCACTTTACAGGATTGAGTCCTTTCAATCTCTGAGTCTCCAAATTCTTTTCTGTTTCACAAGCTCTCTTGGGGAGTAGTTTCGTAGTCAGCAATGATTATATTTTAAGTTGTATGCAACACTGATAGGCATACTAAATATTAAAACTGTAATTGTGCTAGTCATAAATCTCTTTATGGCTAAATTTCCTGTCAAACTTGAGAGTATATGCTCCTGTGGGTTACCTTTCATCTCTCTCATACATATACATATTCCATACACGCTTCTGTAGGCATAACAGCATATTTCTACTGCATAACATGTTTAAACAGTAAAGAAAATTACATCTTCCAGTCATAATTAACCTGAGTTACTCATATAAGAAAAGTTTATAGAATAATTTACATGTGACAACCCATATTAAAGATATCCCTTTTGAATTAGCCTCTGCCTTGAAGTTATCAGCCAAGTTGTATTTTATGTCTGAGATTGAACTCATAGCAGGAGTCTGTCTTATCAGCCCTTTAACACAGGCCTTAATCTACACTGAAATAACACAAAGATATCCCAAACATTTGCTGCACAGGATTAAACACACCACCTGTGGGGGGTTTTTTTGAGGCATAAAGCTAGTACTTAAAATAGTGGATCTGATTCTGTGTTTATGCCTACACTGCTCTGTCTCCTGAGGAGCTGTGCCAGCATGAAGAGGAATAACTAAGTACTTTAGAGCAGGTGAACTTTCAATATAGGAAGGTTTCTGAATTATGAATGTGATTTCTCTTTGCTGTCTTTCTCTGTTTCATGCCACCAGTTCTTTGCAATTAGATTTGGTGGATATGTACCTGGAAACCTCTGAAAATCAGTCTTTCCACTAAAATTCTATTTCAGCATCTCTTAGTAATGTGTCTTTTTCTACTACAGCTGGATAAAATCGAAGGAGTATTTGAGCGGCCAAATGACGACGTCATCCGGGAAATCTCGAAGGCGCTGCGGCAAGCTCTGGGAGTTTCCCTTTTTGGAATTGATATCATCATTAACAATCAGACTGGGCAGCATGCAGTCATTGATATAAATGCATTCCCAGGTGAGAACGGCCTTTCTGCTCATGCTTTGTGGAAACTGGGAAGGGGCTGCTTAGTGTGAAGTTCTACTGCTGATGTCTCTCACATCATTGCTTCCCACGTGACAGACAGGAGAGCAGCAGCCAAATTGTTCTGAGATCAGATACTGGTCAGTCTGGGAAGGGGAAAAACACTTACCTAGATTTGGAAAATGCTACCGAAATATCAGCTTCTGGGAGATACAGTCTAATTTTAGTGGCCAGCTACAATGTGTCTGTCATGCCCTTCTCTGCAAACAAACTGAAGCGTGGCACTGTGTGCTGGGACCTAGCCTTTCTGGGCCTGTCCCTCATTCTGAAGGTGAAAAGAAGAAGAATAAATTCTGTTTTAAGAGAATTTTAAGACTCATGTTTTTCCAGACTCTGTACCATTAAAAGTGTTGTGGGGGTGGAAGCAGCAAACTGTTCCCTTTGAAAAGCTCTTCCTGTGCACATTGGTTCCCCATGAGAAGACATTTGCACAAAAGCAACAGGAATCTGAAGAAGATAATGAAATTGTAGTGGCATAGAAGTTACTCTAAAGAGTTAAGTATGCTTGCATGTTCTTGTAAGTGCATGGCGGAGCAAAACAATAGAATAGAGCATGTGAAAATGGATAGATTTGTCCTCCACGTTTTTAGTGCAACTCAAAACAACTATACAACCACCTTCACCACTGAAATTCTTAAAAGGAGTTGTGTGTGTAAGGGAAAGCAATAATGGTCTGTCACTCGTGCTAAATTCAGCAGTTTAACACAGGAAAGGAATACATCATCTTATTTGAGGCTATTTTGCATGGAGTTTCTCTGTCAATCTCTTCTCATTACCTGAATAGTGGTGTGTTTCCAGAGACATGCACAGGCTCTTACGTTTGTTTAATCTGTCATGGAAGACTCTGAATTTTCAATATTTTCAATTCTTTACATCTAGAGATCTTGCCCTGGGCCCCCAGTGTTCTTAATCTTTCAATTCGTATCCTAAATCCCACTACTGCCCTGTAGTTCCTTGCCTGTGTATCTCCACAGTGACCAGCGCCCTTTTAAAACCCCAGCCCTACTATTCTCAGGTCACTTTTCAGCGTGGTTCTACCATATGGTGTTGATGCAATCTGTAGACTTATGAAAACAGTCTTCTGCCAGGAGCAGTGAAACAACCTAAATTGGGTGTCAGATGGAGCCATTTCAGTTTCATGAATGGTATTATGTTTCAGATGCTAGGTCTGGAAGAAGTCAGTGATGCAGAGCATTCTTTTGCAATCCTGAATCCTTTATTGTGGTTTGGTTTGGTTGTCTGGCGGGGGTGGTTTTGTTTGGTTTGGGTTTTTTGGGGGGGCCTGGGTGTGTTGTTTGGGATGTTTTGATTGTTTGGTGGGGGGTTTTTTTTGCAAGTGTTGTTCTGGATTTCATACTTTGCAAAGACTGAAATTCCCATTTTCTTGAAATGTTGAAAAATCCAATTGGGGAGCAGCTTAACTATTTAAAGAGGAGTAATGTCTTCTTGTGGCAGAAGTTTGCAGAACTGTCTTCAGCCTCGTGCTTTGCTGTGCTTCTACCCTAACGCAATAATTTTTAATAGTCAGCCCAAGTCTGGTGTTTCAATCTGGACAGTAATTGGTCTTTTGAAAGACTTTGAATTAATAGAATATTTTAGTCCTTGCTAAAAAGCTTCTTATGCACAGGTCTACATTGTGTCTCATAGACTTTTTTTGGTGTGGGTAATGTAGATACCTGCTGACTTTATCACCACAGGGTTTGTTGAAGACCAGTTGGAGAAAGTCTAGAGGATAGCAGCAGGGACCAGACATATGGAAGAGAGAAGACTGAGGTAGAAAAAACTGCCTTCAAATTTGTACAAGGTAGCAGAACTGGGAGAGATGAGCTGCTCTGAAGGGCTGATGAGATTGGAGAAGAAGCAATAGGGTAAAATACAACAGAAGAAAAGTTACACCTCAACACAGAATACTGTTGCACAAAAGCATGTTTGGCCTCTGCAGCTCCATTTCTCTCTAAGCACTTGTGTGATTAAAGGCTGAACTGCTGGTTCTGTGTGGACATGTATGGTAGCTAGAAGCATCAGTTCTGAACGTGCACTTTGTGTAAATATGCTGCTGCAAATGCACAACATGGGCTGTCCATTTCTGCCCATAGGAGTATGTAGAAAAGTGGAGAGTGTGCCAGATCAGGAAGTCTCTCCCAAAAATCAGGCAGGTGGCATCTCTAATGCTAGCTTTAAAATGCTCATAGGCATTTCTTGACTCCACAAAGCCCATGGGTGCAGGTACTTGGCTTTGGGTGCATTGCTGGGTGGATATCCTTCCTATGGATGCTTAGCCAGAGGATTCTGGATACTTGTTTTCAATGTAGCAAAATTTAGACCTCTTGTAGACAGGCATTTCCAAAATAGGTTCAGTGGGCAGTGCTAGGATAGTACCTGCTGGAACGTGATTCACACAACTTGTGTTTTGAGGCATGCAAAACCTATATCCTCCCACTGATTCCTTGTGTGACATGAACCCTGAATTTATTGCCAGTAATTTTTGAAGGTGTAATTTAATCTGTCCTTCTTGATTCTGTTACCACAGCACAATGATATCCTACAATTGCCTTTTTTGAGAAGTCTGCAGCAGCAGGCAGTGAACAGAGTGAAGCAATATCAACAGAGTTTGCAGCTTTCCCCAGGCATCCTGTGGCTCAAGAGTTGAGACACCTGGGTTCTCTTCTTCCTTTCCTTGTATTTTTTTTTCCTCACAAGTGTGAAGTCTTTTCTGAGTGACCAGGCAGAATTACCTGGACCTTTCCACCCAGTGTGCAGAGGGCTGCTCAGAGGAAGCCTACATACAGCTTCCTTATGCTGTTACACCTGCTGATTTCAGAACTGAATAGCTGGCCATCTTATTTCCATTAAATATTCAAAGCAACTTCTTTGTGAGTTTGCCAGGTGCCCTCAAACAAGGCTGATTTGTTTTCAGTGGGCAGACACAAAACACTCTAGGGTACTATGGATCTCCTCTCTGAGTATTAAAGCTGTTACTATGGAGATGGCTTATTCCCAGGGTGTTTGAAACGCTGAGTAGATTTGAAGGTTAATCCCATGGCTTTTACATAAGCAAGAAAGCGTAGCAAGCACCTCTGCCAAAGAGGTGGAGATCTTGTTCTGGCTTCCATGACCTGCTGTAAGAGTCCTAGTTGCCTCTGCTGACCAGTGGATTATCTTGTGGGGCACTGGGAAACTTGAGGTTTTGAAATGGCCGGTTTGTTTGGTGAATCTGTTAAAGGGCTATTGAGAAAGGAAAACTTGGAGCTTTTGTCTCACATTGCTGGTGTTTTGTGTGAACTGTTAAGTATCTAGGAGAACTGTGAACAACTGCAAATCTAAAGCAATGCAGCAGCCTAAATAAGAATTAATTGGTTAACATATGGGTTATAAATACACCATAAAATCTCCACGTTTATCTTAAGGTGAAATTATCCACTGACCTTATGTTTTTCAGGCAATTGGGGGTTTATTGCTTAAGGAAGGTTGTCGTTACAGGAGAATGGAGATTAAACTGGAATTATTCATGGATCTGAGGGACTTTCCTGCCCTGTGATCATATTGCTAAAAGTATTTTAAAATGTGCATTTACTTTGTGGTCTCTGGTTCTGTTCATGTGCTGCTGTGTGAATATGTGATATTCACATGGGGCTTTTATTCTGTTATTTATTGCTTCAGTTTCCTGTATTTACACCAGTTCACTGTCAGAATACTTTTGTAGCCATTTTAAAACAATCAGCCTATCCCATTAAATACACTGAATGTCATATGACACCTCTAAATACTAAATCCAATTGATAACAACTTTAGGTAATGCAGTAGCAGTTAAGATCCATTTCAGGATATTGTGCTGATATGTTGCATGTCTGATTCAATTCTAAAATGAATGCAAGGATAAAACTGTGCCTGTGCCAAAGTATTTAAAATAGAGCCAGAAGCTCTGTATACCTGCTGCCACCCTTTGTGTTACCAAAAATGCCATGTCTTCTGGTATTTGAGCAACTACTTTAACCAGGAAACTTGTTAAAGTCAAAATTGTAAGTCTTGGATTGCTTAACAAAACATACAGAAGTGTTTTCAGTACTGCAATAAAAGATTGAGGTTTCTACCAAATACTGTATCATTGATATGTTTACTGTCCCTCAAGTGTTTTTTTCAGACATTGGTGGTAGTGAGGAACATGTTTGTGTCAAGTTACCTTCGACTAGACAAGCATCACATTGCCTCTTAACCAGTGGAAAGCTGCCTTTTCTGTAGGGTATAAAGCCAGCCTTGCTGTCCTCTGAGCTTTCCCTAACTGAGGGTATTGCTGAGCAAATGCTAGAGAGGGCCCAGAGCCTCAAGAAAATTCTGCATTAGAGCCACTATCCGTAGTAAACCTGAAAACAGGATGTAAAAGATCACTGGCATACCACAGAGGTTGTAACTCAGGGAAAACCCTGAACTTGGCAACAAATGATAGAATGTACCTACAATTATGTATACATATATATACTTGGGAGGAAAAAGGAACAGAAAATCTGAAAGATGCTCGGTTTTCCCATTCAACCAAAGTGGTTTTGTCTCTATTCCTCTTTATGCTAATGTCCTCATACAGATACTCAAAATGATGTCATAGAAAACTTTTTCTTATCACTTGGAGGGCAAGAACAGCCCAAGAAATAAAACAGGTAGAAGAATCTTTAGCAAAACCCCTCAGGAAAATGACTTAATTGCCTTTTTTTCCTCTCCTTCATTTTTTTGTCTTTTCAGGTTACGAGGGTGTTTCTGAATTCTTCTCAGATCTCCTGAACCACATAGCTGCTGTCCTGCAGGGTCAGGCACCTGAGGTGACCCAGCTAAACCGTAGCAAGCTCCTGGCAGAGCAGACCAGTGGGATCATGGACGAGCGGATATGCTGCGCTGGCACAGGCTGTCTCAGTGTCATGGGAAAAGACTCCTCCTGGATTGTGGAAAGTGAGACCAACAGCTCAGTAAAACTGCAACACCAGAGACTAGGCTGCAACTCAGCAGTGTCTCCCAGTTTCCAGCAGCACTGCGTCGCTACGTTGGCAACAAAAGCTTCTTCTCAATAGTTCGCCACTGTCGTGGACTGAGAAAAAGCCACAGGGATACAAACTGTGGTCCCAGAACCAGATCAGGCTGTAACAGTACAGTTGCAAAAAAAATGGGGAAAAAAAACACAACCAACCAAACCAACACAAAACACAACACAAAAAAGCAAAATAAAAAACCCCTTCTATTTGATTTAACCTGATTTGCTGATGAAATGGGCTGAAAGAGGGAGACTGAGAAAGCAATTCAGATTCATTTCATCAGATTCCAGTTGTAAATCTGTAGTGAGTTTACACACACATGGGTTTTAACACTAGTCCTTTCATTGTGGGAGGGTTGCTCTTTCATTTCTATTGCTCTTTGTAATCACTGGTGACCAGCATTTTAAAATCAGACCTCATGGTATCAAGAAGATAATAATGTTGAAGTGCAGTGTCTGAATGTAACAGTGCTAGAGATTTTTGCTAAAATATTCCCTATTTTCTTTTTCCAGGTAGGCCATTGCAAAAGAAAGCTAAGGCAACTTCAGTATCACTAAACCAAGTCTCTTGCAATGTTGACCAGTCAAGATGTTGGCAGGTAGCTTGCTGTGAAGCCATGGCACTTCGAGTAGGACAGAGCAGATTGTTCAGGATGCAGAACCAAAGTGATCACCTCGGTTCCAGTTTTGCAGTCTTCCCCCAGGCCTTTTTGCTTCAGTCAAAAGCAGCTTCTAACCACATTTGTCAGTAGTGACATGTATTTGGTCCAGTCAGAGTGCTGATAGGTTGAGTCATTTAATAGATGAAATATTATCCTTTCAGTCATCTGCTAGTGCTGAAATCCTAGAAGAGTTAATGGAAGCAACTCATCTCTTAGCAGAGAATTTAATTCTCCCTCCACTGCACTTGCAAGGGCTCTGGGACAGTTCTGCAAAAAGCTGACCATCAGAGCCACGCATTTTCCTTGGAGCAGTACACCTGATGGGCAGATCCTGAGGGGTAATACAGTTGTTGCCTTCCACAGATACATTCTGGTATCCATTTTTTTTTCTTTTGCAAATTAAATACAAACATATTTATGTACCTTTATATGAGGTGACAACTCTAGGTTACAGACCACATTATTTTTTTGCAAGCTGCCAGATGAGGCTGTGTGGTAATTTACAATAGTGCTTTATACTATTTGTAAACTATAGCAGAGCCAATTTGTATCACTTGAGATATGCAGTAAACCTACAGAATTCACTATTGCCTCTTCTAGCATAGCAGCATCTGCTGCTGCTGAGAATTCCTGCAACTTTTGCCAATTCTGAACACTAAACTGGAAGTAACTCTGTCAGTGCTGAGAGTGGAGACACTATTTTGGTAGACAGAGTGGCCTTCCCTTCCCCTGTAAGCCCTAAACTATGTTTAAGAGAGGTGGTTTTATGAAAATGTCCTTAGTTAAACTCCTAGCTTTCTGATATGGAAAGTCCTGTCTTTCTATAGTAGGTATTCATAAAGCATCCATCACTATAGCATTTAATACCAGTTTATGTAGTCTTATGTCCTAGATATCTACTCAGAAGGAAAGAATCTAGAGCTTAAAGCCCAGGTAGACTATGGAGAGAGGATTAGACTGTGCAAAAGATGTCATACCCCTGGTATGATGGTACCAGTCTTGCAGGGGAAGAGTCTTGTGTAGCAATTCTTTTATGTAAACAGTGGTTTTTCCTTAGGAGAGATTGAGTTTGTTCCCAAAATGCCATTCTTGGGCATTTCCTCTAGCTGGGATTAGATTTTTGGGGATGATATACATAAGAGAAGACTACTCCACCACTAGAGGGGTTACTAACTTTAAGATATTTCTGTAGGGACTGGAAGGACCTTATGAGTGTGATATCTGACAAGTTCCAAGGTGCATGTGAATGCAGCCAACTTCCTCAACTATTGCAGATCAGTTCTGAGCTGGGCAGACTTCACAATCTTTGTATGCTTTGAGGTTGCTGGATCCCACATTGTCTGCAGCTCACAGTTCTTGTGTGGTTATAGTATGAGTGAGTCAGATGTATATAGGTAAGGATTCCTAAAAGTATTCATGAGAGACCAAACCTTTCATAAAGCCATGACTGAAATAAAATTAACATCTACAGTTTGAGGTTTGGGGGTTTTTGTTCAAAATAAAAAGTGTTTCTATGTTACATGTTTAACAAAAGGCACCCTCAGGAAGGAACTTGCCAGTGCATATTTTTGTATGGTACTTTCTTGTAACGAGCTGGTGGAGTGTTTGTAGACTTGCCTTTTGCTCCCTTTATTACAATGGCTTGGGTTTGGATTTTCTTTTTTTTTTGTTTGGTTTGGTTTTGGGGGGGTTGCTGGTTTTTGGGTTTGGTGTTTGTTTTATTGGGTGATGGGGAAGACGCAATGATGTTAAGACTGGGTTAGTAACTCAAGACCTTTCAAACTAAGTATGTTTACATTAATCTGAGTGTTGGATCCAATGGAAAAGTCTGTGTGCTGTTTCCTAGTTAGAACATCAGATAAGAATTTTATTTTCCTGGCTGCCTTCTGAATTTTGGTTGGCCTATTTGCACTGCTTTATTTCTCCAAAATAAACTACTGAAATATAATTGTGCATTTTAAACTTGTTTACAAATGTTTGTTAGAAGTTTATTTTGTAATTCTCTGAAGGCTTGCAGAAATACTATATTTAAATATTACTCCAGACCTTGGCAGTAACTAGAAAACAAATTTAGGTCATTGGTGTGATTAGTGACATTTTTCCCATAGTCTGTAATTTATTTTTTATTTATCAAATGTATTGGTATCACTTTAGTTTACCAAGTGCAGATATACAGGTACCTGTTGTGACGTGGCATTATAATAGTTTTCACATAAATTACCATGCAATTGCTGTACTATTATATTTCCTTGCAGAAATTATTGTTATTGCTCATATACTAGAATGTTGCTAAATCACAGGGACAAATTGGGAGACCAACTTTTGAAAGCCAAAACTGTAAATTACCAAGTATTCAGACATACAATTACATTATTGCAAAACATTTGAGCATGCATATATTATTAAGCCTGTGCTGAAGTGCTTTTCTGAATTGCTGCCTCGTTTGGTAAGTTCAGTATAGTTTTGCTTTAAGATTCATAGTAAATTAGTTAATATTCTGTAGTCTTGTCTTTTTTGGTTAAAGTAGAGGAGTTTAGTAATATTAGACCATACCAGAATGCCCTTACTCTGAAATTGCAGACAATCTGAGGGAGATTTTCCATAATGTCTGTTTGAATTCTGTTGTTCTGGGTTAGAAAAGGTTCTGCCCTGTTTTCAGAGACATAGCTATTATTGCTGTGTTGATGGGAGCAATTATAATTACCTGGTCACCAGTTAGCTTCTTAGGGATCTCTTTCTGTTCTGCTTCACTGTTAGAAATCCACTAGAACACCATTAGCTTGATTGGAACATCTCCAGGTTTTATGTCAGTGGGATGAAGGAGGTGGGACTCTAGTTACCACTGCAATTGCATAATCAGCTTCAATAGGTGAAGATTTTTCCCTGTTGAAGAGAACTTGAATGGTATTATTACTGCCTGCAACAGAAAGCCATAACCATCCTCCACCCCCTCTAGCTGACTGTACCACGTTATGCTTGGGTTTGTAATGATTGTCTCAGAACATTCTCATTTCGTGAAAATCAGCAGCAGAAGTGCAGCTTAACTAGGAGCATCGGTGCTGACACTTGTGGTTTGTGTAACATAGAGCTACTGCTGGGCCGATGCTGCTTTGCCTTTGACTAACCATGTCTGCCTATTCAACCTTTGTGCTGTAGGAGCTGATTTAACCAGGTTGGTCAGTAGATAGGATGCACTGTTTTTATTAATAGTATTCAGACTGTTGGAATGATAAAGCAGCTTAAAGACCTCCATTCTCAACATGGGAATGTTTGTTCAGAGGAGGTCCACAGCAGGTTGCTCAGATGGGAAACCACTAGTTTAATTTGGTTTTGTTATAGATGAGTACAAATGAAGAACGCAACTCTGAGGCTTCATGAGGTAATGAAGATTGCTCAAGATAAAGCCTCAAATTCTCCAGATTAACTGTGGGCAGTATCTAGCCAGAGAAAACCAGGTGGAGTAGTAGGTAGATAACAAAGGCAGGATACAGTCCAAAGGCAAGAGAATAAATAGGGCCAGAGGTGTTTGAATTGGCTGGCAAAAAAAGAGCAAAATAAAATCAAAATGCTTCCGTTGTTTCCTTCCAGTTAATAAAACTCCAGGCTTATAAATTCTTAGACTGTCTAACACTGGTTTCCCAAAGTCTTTGCGTGGCAGCAGTGACAAGTCAGGCTTTTTCACACTACCTTGCAGCCTTACCTTCCATAGCTGTGTAGAAAATCTTGGATTTTGTTTTTTTAGTGAAAAGAGTCTATTTTAAAGTTTGTAGCAGTCTCCCTATATGCACACTTGCAGGAGTTCACTTGCATTACCCTGCTCATTTTCTTTCCCTCTCTCCTTTTTAGTAAGAGATGTATTGATTTCTGTATTCAGTATACAATTACTTTATGGTGTTGCAACTGTGTGTTTTGTAATTAGGAGTATGTGAAAATGCTTTGTGTAGATTAAAATATTTCCTTTAATATAATCTCCTCTTGCTTTCGTAGAGAAATGGACACACCATTGCAGATCTCATTGCTGATTATATTTGTAATATTGCTTTAATATCTATTTCAGAGGAATGTAACCTCCAGAAAAGTACTTTCCACATCTTCACTACCTTTCCTTTCCCCATTCACTCTGTGTGGATCCAGGCCATCAACACTTGAGCTTTTGACCAGATGGGTTTCAGATCCTTCATGGATTCTGTCATGTTTACATGGCCACAAAAACTATTAAAGATGGTTGAATTTTGAGAGGATCCAGGTAGAAGTGGAGATGTTAGAGCAATTCCTCAGCCATACGAGCACAGCAGCATCTGTAGCAAATAAAGGGAATCATTCCCACTGTGTGCCTGCAGGTGGCTGTTGGGATTTGGTCCCCCTCTACTGCTGGGGCAGTTTTCCTGGGGAAATGAAAAAATGCACTGTAAGAAAACATCTTGTGTCTGTGATGCAGAAGGAAGGCAAGGAGAGATAGGGCTTGGAAGTCAAATCCGGGCCAGTGGACATCATGATACCGTGGTCCAGAATTTCACTCTGTGTTTTCTAGTAGCAATCAAGGGGGATGTTTTATTTCTCTCTGCCTTTCTTAACCTGGATCCACTGGGACTGACACTAGCAGATACATTTGGGCCACATGAGCTCATTAGCAGGTGACCTTCCCCAGTGTGGCATGAATTTGCAGAGGGTTCCTGATGCTTTGGGAAGTTGCTGTTGATGGCCTGGAAATCTCTTTAAACTCCAGAAATAGCTGAAACAGCAAATGGAGTTCATGAAAATCAGGTCTTCCTATTCCATCCTTTTTAAGGAAACCCACATTTTATTTCCTACTTTGTTCTTTACACAGTAGTTTTTAGGTATAAATTATTTTAACATTTTTTGTGTGAAAAGTCATATATACATATATAAAGTTATTAAAAGGTTGAGTATATGTTGTGACTTCTTTGTTTCAGATGTCAGCAGCCCCTAAAAATGAGTTGTTTATCCTCTTGTAAAGTCAGTGCTGTAAAAAAAATATTAAAAATAAAAGATGTATTAGATGTATCTTTTATTATTTATTTCTGATTCAGTATTTGATACAGTTTGTGTATACCCTTGTGAAAACCACAGTCATTCTTAAAATGGAGTAACAACACTGCCTTGGGATCCCAATAATTTTGATAAAACTGGCCCTCTGGGTGTGGTTAGTGTTGGATATTGTCCTTCACTCTCCAGCATTGCTCCCCACCTAAGCATGGCTGAATCTTGGGGACCATTCTGTGTGTGTGCTAGGTTTTGCAAGTTCATTGATACCTGTGTTCAAATCCAGCTGTACAGTGTTAACAAGTTTGTCTTGTGATTCGCTTCAGCCTGGTTTGCTATGATTTCTGAAACATAATTCCCATATTGTACTTAAATTTGTACAGACATATAAACCCTTAAAAGATCATGACTTACTGTGAAAGCCAAAAATACTTGCTATTTGGCATCTTTAATTGCATGACTGAGCAGATCTGACAATGAAGATGGTGCTTTCATCTCACAACATTGATTTCAATGGTAATATATTCATTTTCTTTTCATTTTCCAAGCACTTGTTTTGGACAATATTTTGGTTTCGACAGTAAAGCAATATGCAGTAGGTATTGTGGCATTATCTCTGTAATTGTTTTGAAGACAGAATTGTCCCTCTCCAACACGTAATGAAAATAAATGCCTTATAACAAGTTCTACTTTGCCTTTTCTTTATGAGGGGATAGGGCAGTGAGGTGAGCACTTCATTGGGAGAAGCCCATTTTTATGACAATTTGGGCTTCACAGCCTTCTCCAGTGCTGTTTGCGGTTACTTTGGACCTCCTTGTACCAGCAAGATATGGTTTGATTTCTCTTCCAACACCAGAGGGAAGTTGGTTGTTTCTATCTTACTGTATAACACAGCTAAACATCACTGGAATCTAGGCTACTGCTGTACTGAAGTATTTATTCCTACCCTAGGTTTCTGGGCTAATTCGTAATTTGTCATCCTGGATAGGGAATTCTTGATTTCTCAAAACCTAGCAGGGTTTTTAATCAGGGCCCTATTTTGTCTAGTGCAGGAAAGGTAGATATCTCACCTAGCAGCATTAAGTTTTGCTAAGCAACAAGGCAAGGACAAGCAAGGACACTCACGTAAACACTGCCTGGGGATCAGTGCTTGGTGTCAGCCCGAAGGCCAAGCCCTGCAGGGGTGAGTTGAGAGACACCGTAGAGGAGAGGCACAGCTGGTCAGAGATCCAGCATATACCAGCTGCTGGGGTATCCTCCCAGGCCCAGTGCTCAGGCTCAGAACTCCATCTTTCCCTTTGAAGAAAGTCATTGGGTCCCAAATGTTTGTGATTACTTGACTATCCAGTTAAGGCACTATTTACAGTAGCTCTGTCAAGTAATGTTATTTTTCCTCTTACTAATTTTGGAGCAGCAATAGACAAGTCTTTGCTGCTGCTACTGTCCTTTGTGGAAAGATTTGTCTTAATTCCTCTGGAGATGGATGCTTTTCTATGGGTTGGTTGATTTCTTGGATTTGGGGTTTATTTTTTTGGTTTGATTTTTGTTTTGGTGGGCTTGGGATGGGTGGCTGAGGGTTTCTGTGTATTTATTATGACCTGAATTTGCAGGGGGTTTTATGGGTGATGTTACTGGCAAACTTACTCAGTATATCTTCCAGTCCTGCGTCCAAATAGTTTATGAAGATATTGAAGAGCCCTGGCCCCAAAATGGAGCCCTGTGGAACCCCACTAGTGACCAGTCCCTATACGGTGAGTTCAAAGCCTGACAACTGTTCCCTGAGCATCTCAGCTGTTCTGTGGGCAGGTGATGGGAGAAAAGTGAGCTTGGAACTAGGGGTGGGATACAGCCCTGGCAGTAGAATATTCTTTTCCTTTCTTGCTGATACATATAGAAAGTCTAAAATCTTACAATCAATGTTCAGAGGCTTTTAGGGAACACTTTTCCAGCTCAGGCACCACCTAGTCCTACAGCTGGCACGTGGCCTGAGCCCAAAGGATGAGGCAAGTTCTGCCTGTTAGCACTGTGCCAGCGGGCCACACAGCTCCTGCAAGGCAACGCCCTGAAGGGGTGCCCCCTCAGCACCAGCCTTCAGTTCTGGGTGAACACAGACCCATAGTTTTCCTCATCACTACCCTATTTGCTATTGTCTTGGTGGGCAGCAGTGTTACAACCTGGTAAGGAGGGAAACACCATCACAATGTGTCTGCAGTGAGAGGAGACCTTCATTCCCTCTCCTTTCTGCCAGGACCATACAAGCCCTGTTGTGTGCAGCCAACTGACACGGAAGCTGCCAAAACAGAGGAGGGAACCCACTGCAGTTTTATTTTTTCCTTAGATCATTTTTTAATATAGAATATATTACAGTCAGAGTTTTCAGCATTTAATCAAAAGATAACAAGTTATTGCAGTTTTTTACCCAGTGAAACTACCAGTGGAAGGAGAACTTTCTAGAAAGCTGTCTTGTCTTTTTTAAAAAAAGAAAGGAAAAAACCCCACCCAGACAGAAAATAAACATGTAGGTTGTGTTTCATGTCCACCAGCACCTGGCCAGGCAGGTGGGCATCCGTGTGGACAGGGGAGCATGAGGTGAAGAAGCGGCGATGGGCACAACACTATGGTAAGGGAGGCAGGCCTGGGTGCTAGCAAGGTTGGTTTCCTAGGCACGATGCTTCTGCTCCAGCTTAGTTGCTTTTAAATCAGGAAATGAAAATGTGGTGGGGAGGGAGAAAGGTTGCAGCAGTGGCCTTTGCCTGCATGGGGAGGGCCGAGGCCCTCAGCCTCGCCTTAGCTCGTGCAGCTTGTGGGCAACACGCTCCAGCTCAGCCTCGATGGCAGCCAGGCTCTCCAGTTCCTGGTCCTGCAATGAAAGTCCAGGACACATGTCAGTGGCCGCAGGTGGTAGCCCTTGTCCCCCAGACCCACATCTATGGAAAGCCTTGCCCAGGGCTAGCTGCCAATTGTGACCTGAGCTCAGCCATGTCTTGTCTCATCCCCTCAGCCCACTCCTGTATCTGCACCTCTGGACAGATATCTCTCAGCAATGCTAATTAGTCCTGTCCTAATATTAAATTGCTGCAGATGGTGTTGGAGACAAGACATTCAGCTACATCCTCTGACCTGCACTGCATATGGTTGGTGTGAAAAAAATTAAGTATGTAAAAAAAAAAGTCACTTTTCTCATCCCTGAGCTATTTTCCTGAAGAGGAAAAAGTCACACCATCCCTCCACAGAGTCCTTGGCTCAGCCCTTGGGTAAGCTCTGGCTACAGCAGTGTACTGCCAGCTCAGGGTGCCCACCAGTGCCCAAGGGATCCAGGCTGAGCACAAGTGACTGTTCCAGTGATTTTTGTATGAGGTGGGTCAGAAATCAGGCAGATGAGGCTCCCCTTGCTGGTAGAGAGCATTGGCTGCAATTGAGGCCTCCAGAAAGTGAGAGAGTAGCACTGTGTTGAGATCCTCCACAGCACCTGAAGAGAGGAAAGGTCAAACCCAAACCATTGCCTAACATCGTATGATGCATGTGCCCATGCATCCTGGCTTGTTCTGGTCCGACCCTGCAGGCTGGACCCTGGTGAGTGCAGAGGATAGCACTCTCAGCCCCCAGCTATGCCTGCATTGGTCTCTGGCCAAGCCACTCATCCACATGGCCTGAAAGTGAGGAGAGGGGACAGGATGGCAGCTGCTCTGGCAGAGCCAGAGCCTGTGCCTTCCCTTCTCTCACTGCCATGTGCCTTGTCTGATGTCTCCTCACTGACTCCCAGAGGCCCTGGTCCAACTGAAAAAAAAACTAAACCAGTAAGTCTGGTTGCTATGTAAACACAGCAGTTTTGCAGCCTCAGCAACCTCCTTCCCAGTTCCTGTTTGGAGGCTTACTCCACCACCTTGCAGACAAGGTTCACCTCAGAGCCTCTAGCAGGGGTGGATGGGGAGCAGCCTTCCAGAGGGAGAGACTTAGGATGTGAGCAAATGGTGGTGAGGAGGCAGATGGGGCAGGTATCTACCTCCTTGGCAGGCACCTGATACATCCCTGCTTGCAACTGAGACTTTTGGCTTTGCTTTGAACCAACATGACAGGAGAAACCCTCATAACGGGGGATGCTGATGGGCAATTTTTGAGCAATGTTCTGGTGTGTAACAGAGACAAGAGGGGTGTTTTGGAGGCAAGAGAGCTGGAGCAAACTGACTTCACTCACCTGTTGCCCCAGTCTGTTCCCAGGCACCTGATCATAGTTTGTCCCAGAGAAAACACCTGCAGAACCCATTCCCAGCCCCACAGTCCAGCCCCCTGCACTATCCCAAATAAACATCTGCACATGGAGCTTTGCTGCAGCATAAAGGCAAAACTGCCACTCCTGGCTGTCAAGGAGGTGCTGAGCTACCACATAGCATCATGTGAGGTACCAGGGAAGTAGGTCTCTAACTTTGGAAGCCTGGATCAGATGTATTTCCATATGTGTCAACACTTTTCACTCCAAGCCCCAAGCTCTCTTACCACATCTGTGACTCTGGTTTACCTCTGTAGATTTGACACTACTCACTCCATCCCTGAGCCAGGGAAAGCATCTCCTTTGTCTTGAAGGGGCTTTGGGACACAAATCCACCCCTAGGCTCCAGATATAGCTCTAGTCACCATGTCCAGCACAGGCAAACACAAAAGTCCTGTTGCATTTTTAAGACTCTGTAGGGCAGGGCATGTTTTTACACTAGTCACTAAAACAAAGATAAAACCCAAAGGCACAACCAGGTGATAATCTCAGGAATACCTAAGGCTGCATGACTAAAAGGTCACAAAGCATCTCCTTAAAGTCACGGACAACTGATGCTGGCTGCATAATGCTAAGGTACCATCCACATCTCCAAGCATAGTTTGGATTCCCAAGTAACAACTGCTCACAATTTATTCTTAAGCCTAGGTACACCAACCTCCGTTCTCCTGTTAGCACTGCCTTCCTCATCCTTCTTTTCTTCAGGCATGGGAGCAAGCGGGAAACCTCCTTCACTGCTGTCATCCTTCGAGTGATGCTTCCATGACCTTCTCATGTCTTCCTCTGGACTACTGAAGTCATACTTGCGGGACCTAAACGCCCTTTTCATGGACCTGTCTGGGTCTTCCTCACTATCATTTTCCTCCACACGCTTCTTTGATGTCAGCTGCTTAGCCAGCTCATCCATTTTGTTCCATCTCTTGGAGTCTTCCCACTCCCTGGAGGACTCCTCCTCCATCTCCTCGCTTTTGGAATTCCTGGACTGGAAGGTGTCCTCTTCCCCCTGCATCCCCTCATCCTCCAGGCGATGCCTTCCTCCTCTCAGTGCCTGGGGCTGCTCTTCCTCCTCCTCCTCCTCTTCTTCCTCCTCTGAGCTCCGCCCATCTTTCCCAAATCCCAGAGCATCATCATTATCTGAAAGAGCATTAAACACAACAGTGAGCACAAGTGTTAACCTGGTTACACTCCGCCTTTGAATAGAGCCCTCAGGAGTGATACAAGGTGGGGTTTCTGGCTAAGGCTCATTTTCCCAGTATTCTGGAAATACTCCCACATCACCATGTCAGAAACAAAGCTTACAGGCAGCAGTAAAAGACCATGTAGGAAGTTCAAGAAAAAAAGATTACTTGTCCCCAGATGCTATGAAAACTGAGCAGCAGGCAGCGAGGCAGCTGCCAGGCCTGTGTTACCTGCTGTGTAGTGGCCCACATGGTCAGGTGCTTGCAGGGGAGGTCTGGGTGGCTGTCAGCAGGGGTATTTCTGTAAACCCAGTAAGCACCTCCTGAACTTCCAGGCTTTAAAGCCTCTTATCTGTCTGTCTCAGTGCTCTCAGCTCACCCCAGGTAGGTATCAGTGCAGTTGTCTGGGATACGTACTGTCATCTCCCTGAATCTCCTCAGCCTCTTCATCCTCCTCAGCCAAATCAAGTGACCTCTCTGCTTCAGTAGGGTCCTCCTCTGCTGCATCATCTCCTCCATCATCCTCCCTTTCCACACGCTCCCCTGCCGATTCTTTGCTCTTCTTCTGGCCCTGCCTGGATGGCTGCTGTCCTTCATCCTCTAGTTCCAAGCTGTCCCTGGGGCCTCTTGGGTGCTCTTCTTCATCCTCTCGCTGCTGCTGCTCATCCTCACTGAAGTCTTTACTGATGCGGTTGTCCAAAGCTCCATCTCGCTGGACATCCTCTGTGTCCCTGATGTCATTGCTTTCTGTTTCCTCCACATCCTCTTTCTTTCCAGGGTCAGCATGCCGTGGCCTGGGCTCCCTCTCCTCCAGGCTGTTTTTTCCCTCTTCTCTTAAATCTTCATTTTGCTGGGGTTTCTGTGCTGCCAGCTCAGCTATGGACCCCGTGGGCTGCTCCCTTTCAGGGCTTTCCCCTGCCACATCTGCAGAGGAAGGAGCAAGAACCAACAGATCTCTTTAGAGTTCATTTTGCAACCAGCGAAGCCTGTACATTTCTTAGGGAGTTTCAGCCCCCCTCAGCAGTCTATTTAACCAGCATATGGATCCTTTTGCATGTCACTTCAGCATATGCTTGCACTTGAGCAGGCTGGTGCTCTCACTAGTGCCTGCTCTGGAGAGACTCACAAGGCTGAAGTTAAACATATGCTGAAGTGCTTTGCTCATCCTCATCTCTTGAGATGCCAGCAAGAAACTTGCCCCACGTGAGACCAGATCACATGTAAAACGAAAAGATGAAGGAGTATAATATGGCAGTTGCACAGCTCTCCCTACTCTGGCTGCTGCGGTAGCATAGCATCCATATTTCCCCCAGCAGGCTGAGGAGATAGCCAGCACTGCCTGCAGCTGAGCCAGGGGAGCAGGGCAGGTGGCTCAGCTTCCTCAAAGCAGCTACTCAGCAAGATCTTAATGCGGGTTGGGTATTTACCCTTGCTCATGTTAGAGACAGGCTTCTTTTAACATAATGAGCCACAGAATTCACTTTGGAGAAGATGGGGGGAGGGCTAAAGGGCAGTGGGAAAGGTAAGATGAGTGTGGAAAGGTGACCGCATCCCCAAGCAGGGCTGAGGAGTGTGCTGTGGTGAGGAGACAGAAAGAACTGGTCATGCTGGTGACCACCAGTGACACCACGCTCGTGACACTGAGCTGCCTGTGGGCCTGGATGGCCCAATGTGCCACACTTCATCCCCACTGCTGGAGCAAGAGGTTCAGGTCTGCCTTAGTGAGAGGGAGACCCAGTGCCATTCATCCCCTCTGTTGGCGTTTGGCCATGCTGGCTGCTGCAGCAGCTCCTGGGGGTATTGCTCCTCACTGTTGTGGGCAGCTTTGGGCTGACATCGTGGCATAGCTGCACTGCTGTCTCTCAGCCACCCACCCCAGAGCCCACTTGAGACCCTCTGCTGGGGTGCTGCTGCTGAAGGAGAAATAATCTTACCTAACACTGGCATCATTTCTTCCTGACGTGGAAAAGGGAAGGGGGTGAACTCTCCTTTCTGTTGTGCTGCCTGTCTCTAGCCAGGGCATTGAAACACAATGACAAGGGGAAATCCCAGCTGGACATGGTCTTTCCAAGATGCAGGTGTTCTGTGTGGATGAGGGCACTGTGTGTATCCCAAGTTCAATTTTCCTTTCAGAGACCCATGATCTAGGTCTTGGATGCCTGGAAACAAGGGTGGCAGGAGCAAGCCCAGATTGCTCTTGCCTTTATCACTGAGTCTTTCAGTAAGAGATTTCCCTGGCTGTGACTAATTTTCAGCATTAGGATTGAGTGGTGGTGTTGGCAGCAGGGTGGAAAAGATCAGTATCAGTTTGGTAACTTGCCCATCACCAGTTACTATAGCTCAGAAACTACATGTTAAACTCATAAATAAGAGCAAGGCAAACACTGGGTTGCTCTGTGTGTCAGCAAGTGGCATCAAAAATGATTCCTAAATGAGAGACAGATGGACACATCAAGGCTGTTAGAAAGAACATCCTTGTTTACAGCAAGACCTGGATTTCCTGGAGGTTGGAGGAAGGCTGGCACTGACCTCTCTGCTTGTTCTTGTCATTCTGACTTTCAAGGACTTCCGAAAGTTCATCTTCAAAGCCACTGTTTTTCTTCTGCTGCTGAGTTCTTTCATTGGCACCTGTGTCAAGTAACAAAAAGTAGGTAAAGGCAATAGTGCCTCCTGTGTTTCAGAAGGTAGAGGTAGGAAAACAGTTATGTGCCCTTTATCTATATCTCTCTATATATTCTACAATGGACAAATCTGCCAAAGGGGAGCTGCAAGGAGAGGTGAGACTGAAGGATACATGAATCAACTGCAGTAACAAAGCCACCATCAAAAACATCATCTCCAGGAAAGAAAAAAAATCTCTAAACAAACAGAGAAGAAGGGTTGCTAGGAAAAACAAGTACTGATGAAGAGCAAGGGAATAAGAGATGTTGAACTGCAGCACACTGAGGCCAAAAAAAGAATTCAGCATTGGAGCACTGAAGGATAAAAATTGCCTCCTGCCAGATGTAACACATACTTCTGTTGAGGTGAGTGCTGAGAGTCCCCGTGCCCCCTGGCCTGATTGTGGGCACCCCTCTCCCCAGGGCACTAGGAGGAAGAAGCAGCATTCATTCCTACTCTGAGGATAGTCCAGGGCTTCAAGTCCCCACACTTTAGCCTCTGAGATTATGGAACCAGCTCTACAAAAGGAACACCCCACAGATAGGTGTCTGAAGGCAGCAAAAGCTGGAGGTCAGAGCACAGCTATCCTGGCAATCAGGATTCCATCCCAATGGGATCTGCAGTCCAAGCAAGCCCTGTCTAACCCAGCTCACACACTCCTTCTATGCCTTAATGAAAAGGCAAGAGCCAACACTGCCAGCCCAGTGCTCTCTAGCCCTACACAGGGCAGAGCTGGATGGTGTGGGCTCTCCAGCCTGAGCAGGACCAGATGTAGACAGCACAGAGGAGCCCAAGATAAACATTTACTTTTCCCTTGGGCTACACAACTCTCTCACCTCCAGTGACTGTAATCTATAAATTAGAGACCATGTTACCCCGGGACAAAATAGTGTGATGGGATCAAGCCAAGGGAAGAGTGGAGTGAGATGCACCTCTGTGAAATGAGTTCCTTCACATGAACTCCATGCTATATGGCACAGCCTGCCTGATGTGTGTTGTCCTCACAGCCCTGGTGTGTCTGGGCAGCAGCACCAGCAGCACAGTACACTGAAAAGGCCCAGGTTTCTTTCTTCTGTTTCTTTATTCTGGATCATCAGAGCATCCGTGAAGCCCATCTGAGGTCACTGCCCAGCTGGCCCTCCACCAGTGGCATTTGGATAGCTACCAGGCTGTGGCTTTGGGGGCTGCATGAGGCTCTCTCCCAATCTTGACTTCATGAGTTTTTCCCTCTCCATTCCCCCTGTTACTTCTCTGGCTTCCCTGCTCTGAGAGCAATATTGTGGCACTGTCTTCCAGCCATCCCTGGCAGTTATGCTACCCGGGAGCAGGGCTTAGGGATGCCCTGGCAAGGAAGGGCTGCCATCTGGGTTACCCAAGGGAGAAGGTGGAGAGAAAGTTAAGAGCTGCTTTTCTTGCAGCCTAGAGGGGGCCCTGCTGCAACCTCAACGAGACCACCTGGGCAGAGGGACCTGCACTGGCTTTGAAGTAGTCTTGCCTGGGACCTGCACCTCAAGTCTGAAGACTTAGGCACCTAAGAATAGCCCTTTTTCCCCTTGCACAGTTCTGTGCTGCTGTTGCTCTCACGTCGACCCACAAGAACGCAGCAGAAATATTCCCAGTAGCTCAAAGATGTTTTCTCTGAGGTCCTTTAGGTGCAAGTTCTACCCTTCTGTCACACTTGGGTTTAGTGCTAGACTCCAGCTGCACAGTGAAGGTTTTCTTGCCTTCCATTCTAGTTTGGGAGCTGGTAGTTATTTGTTGAATTAAATTATGGTGTTTCCTTTTAAGGTCCTCCCACCCCAGAAAGCCTATTCTCTGTATCACCACCAAGTTACTTTGACAGTAATTTAACAATCAGATGCATATTAGAGTTATTATAAACAAAAGTCCTGCTCCCACTCACCCAGTCTCTCCTGGAAGTCCTAAAACCGTATTTCCCAGGGCACATTTAATGTAATGTAATGTAAAATACACCCACCTCCCCCCACAGTTACAGTTCCCAAATAACAGAGTAGTGACACTGTACCTTGAGCAGCAATTTCCTGAAGTTCCTTCAATAAGTTCTGGTGGCGAAGGATAGAAATGATTCGTTCATCTGCAATAGGGGAGACTTGGTACAGAAGGTGGTCAAAGAAAATATTGTCCCACCCCCAGGAAAAGAAAAAGAATCCCAAATGCCACATCCCTCTTCGTTTAGTCTTTTCTCTCCCTGGGCCTGATTTGCTGCCATATCTCTTAGCCATGTGGTTAAGATGATAAGGAGGTCCCATGAAAACCAGACAGCTTCACATCACCCAGCACTCCCCTGGCAATGGTACCAGCATGATGCATGGCCTGGGCATAGCAATGACTCCATCTCCCTCTTCTGGGGCATGGTGCAGCCCAATGGGAGAACCATGAGGAAGGTGAGTGCATAGGGGACACCTTGTCAGAGAGTATGTCAGGGCAGGATCAGCCCTTACTTGCCAGGTCTGGTATTGCTGATACCGAAGCATTAAATGTGATCCTGTACCTCCTCTGAGTGTTTCCAGGCATTCGTCACTGATTGGCAGGGGGTTTGGTTTCGATAAAGTGTCTGAGATGACCTCTACAATGCACTTCATCACCTACAAAGAGACCAAAATACAAATCAAAGCACAGGTTTTTGTCTTTTTCCTAAATCTATTTGTTACCAAGGCTAAAATGTAGTAGATGGTGGCACAGATCTTCTTGTTTTTCTGGCTGAGACAGAACTGAATGTTCAGTTCCTGTTTTACCTAATGCAGGAACAGAAGGTACCTCCTGAAACTGAGAAATGAGCCAGGGACACATGGCAATGGAAAGAGCTTCTTCAGCATCATGCACACTTCAGCTGGGGTTCTCACAACTCCAGAGGATCTCATGACTCCAGCCTAACCCAGAGGCTGGGCACATCAGGAGATTAAAAGGGATCCAGATATATACATAGAAAGCTCAAAATCATCTTCATTTAAGTCAACATATTTCAGCCTACATTTCATAAGAGGGCTCAGTAGGAGGTTGTGGAAAGCAACAGGTGTTCATAGCTGTTCAATGGGTGACTTTGAAATCTTGTAATCTATTCAAGCCCCAAGAAAAGCACCAGGCATGGAGGGTGAGGTGAGGCAAATGGCACTTTCAAACACAGATGAGGAACACTGCTCTCAAGCCCTAGATCCAGAAGAACAGGACACTCTGGAGAAGTGTTTGACCTTTAGTGTTCAATCTGTTATAGACTGGAAGAGCTGTACAGGAAGGTGGGTTATCCGAAAGCAGAGAAGTTCCCACATTTTTCTTGGAAACATTTGCAACAGTCTGAGGCAGCTTCTCAGGCAGGATGAACTCTGGGCCTGCCTTTTCCAGCAACCGTTTTCTTAGGTATAAAATCAGAAATATTATTTATCTAGTTTGTCACCTGTACTGAGATTGTAGATCTAGCTCTTCACCCATGCAACTGCAACACCACTTATCCCACAAGGATCACCCCATGCTGTACGTGTGGTAGGAGAATGAAAGTTGCAGGTGCAAAGGTAAGGTAGCACTTCTGGCAGGGGGGAAGGTGTCCTCACCACACAGACACACCACCAGGAGCCCTGCTGTATGATGGTGATAGACCCAAATCGTCACACAGGGGAGAAAACAACATTCAGTATAGTGAGATGCTGGTTAATAGTGCAGGAATCAGGCTGCCTAGTTCAAAAGGATGATTATTTATAAAGCAGTCTAGAAAGTATGTAAAGCTCACAGGTGCCTGTGGAAAAAGAGAGACTAAACTGAAAAAGAAAGAATACAAATAAGCCTTGGGGCCAACAAATTCAGTCACTAATGTTTTCTGCAGGCAGCTCTAAGAGTCCCAACTTCCCTCACCAGGTGCCATTCTCAGGAGAGCAGAGCACTGCGGCTGCAGTAGAAATTTAACACGTCAACAGTTTCCAGTCATCTACAATGCTGCCCATTCAAGCAATCAGATATGTTCATTAACCAGCTGGAATGGGCAAATTTTCGACCTGTGTAAGGACCGAATTCTACTTTAGCAAATTACAACCATAAAATGCTGAACCCTTATAACTACTTACACAGTTTTGGGGGATTGTCTGTTGGATTAAAATGTCACAGGAGACATCTAAGAAAAAGAAAGCAGGGGAATTTCCCTAATATCAGTCTCCTATACCACAAGCAATCCATTAATATAGCTTTTAGATGACTTTGAGTCACTTCACTCTACCATTAAATAGAACAAACCCCACATTCTGATACTTCCCTTCCTCATTTCCCAACATGTGAAGCTGCTTATTGCAGCAGTATTTGATGCAGCTTCAGAAGTAAGGACTTTCTCAGCATGAGAAATAATAATGTGGTCCAACAAAATACTCTACACAAGCTTTTCGAAGACTTCTAAGGTGATTCAAGGTCTTTGGCTGAACACAAAGAAACACATCAGTCACCGCAAAAACATGGTCAGCTCTGTGGATGAACTTTGTAATATAAAGAAGTGAAGAGTGCAGTCATTCCACAACATTTCCCTTGACTTTTTGTAAGAGCAAGTCTTACAGAGTGAGGCTTCACAAGGTCACGAAATAGCAGCCTGCACCAGGAAATGGAGGAAAACCTTTCCAAATGAGTGTAATTAATCCAGTGCAGAAACTCAGACTGGAATTTTGCCACAGCTATCCTCTAACTCTGAGCATGTAACTAGATCCTTTAGAGGTGCTTATACTGGCCTTACACAGAAATTTTCAAATGATCTTGTCATTACAAGGATAGACTTCACATGTTTGAGCTCAGCTATGACCAGGCTGTTCTGAAATGTATGACTGTAGGTGGGAAATAGTGTCCTTTAAGAACAAAAGTAGTCAAACACCAGAGATATTCTAAATGCATTGATTGTGTTCAGCTCCCCATGGAAAGCTCTTGGTGTAAGGAAAGTAGGATGAGCTGCTCAGGAGAGGCCTGCAAGTGCAGTCTACCCATCACACAGCCCTGAGCCACCCACAAATGCTAGTGGCACAGAACACGGAAGAGCAGTGGAGCTCACTGCTGTATACAACCCTGATCTGTTCTGTGAGATCAGGACTTCCTTCACTGACCCTGTGTTTCAGAGGATGGTGAAGACAGAAAAGCCTTAATGTTCCTTCCATTTCCAGGTGTGCTTTGATTTTGCTTTCAACTAGAACCTGTGCCAGTGTAGTACCTGGGGGCAGGGGTAGGCTTGTTAGAGAATCCTTCCTTGGTGGAAATATTTCCAAGGAGTTGCACCGGCTTCCATAAAAGTGCCATGTTTTACACATACAATATATTGGACATTAGATCTTACAAGGAAAACTGTGAAATTAATGTATTGTCATATCAGATGCCCAATGAGCATCCCTCTCTGGCATGGCCAGCTGAATGGGCAACTGCCTGCCCCAAGTCCCCTTTCTCAGTTAGCAGCATGCAGCCTGAAGCAGGCACCTAGTGGCTTGCAGCTCATGGCTCAGTCCCAGCAATGGTTAAGCAGACTAAAAGTCTTAACAAAGCAACTGCTCTCCATTCCTAGGCACATCTGAGAGGAGATGGTGAGGCATTTCTTTTTGCACTTGCCCTGTAGGTAACCACCAGAGATGCTATGATAGAGCCTGTGGCTGAGATTGACATGAATGTGCCCTCTTCTATTGCTGCCTGGGGAAAAGCATTACGTGACTAGAAGACTGCAGGAAACTAAGTGGTTCAGCAAGAAAGGGGAAAAAGGCTGGAGTTTCATTTCTGAACATTAATTTCTGCAGAAACCTTAATCTGGGAAGGGAAGAGATCAGCTAATCTAAAAGACTATAAATATATTATCAGTAAGTAGGAGGGTCTGTCACAGATCAACACAGGCAAACACATCTATCGAAGCATTTATGTACCAAAAGCCCAGGAAGAGTGTACACACTTGCGATGTGCAGCTATGAATATCAGAGAGGTGTGACACTGATGTATGCATGGAAGCCTACAAAAGAAAGCTGGAGAGGTCAACCAAGTCCCGCACTGCTTGAAGACATTCGGACAGGCTGAGCAGTAGCTGAGGATGGATTAGAAATCTGAGTAGCCAGTTGCCTGTTTTTCAGGAACATGCATGTTTAAGTAGCACACAGCACATGTACAAACACAAATGTATACACTCCCCCAAACACAGTTTTATCAATGCCTGTTCCTGAATCATACCTCCCCCCACTCTCCCCTGAGTCACTGTTGGGCTTTTTGGAAAGCTGAAAGTAGGAGGACTGGGGAGTCAACCTTCATCTCCAGCCTCACCATTCTCTAGACAAGCTTGTTTGATCCTTCTGGTACATCCTGAAGGAATTCCTTCTTGCCCAGGTGCCCGGAAGTGGATACACAAAGGGTAAATACTACTAGAAGAGGAGTGGGGATGGATTCTGCTGTAGGGTTCTCATACAAATCCCTGGCACTTCTTACCAGTATTTCGGCAGGAGCACCCCAAATCCAAACAGCTAGGTGGAGGTTAAACATAACCTCTTTCATATTCACTCACTCCTATCACCAGAGGCAATTCCTTACCTTAGTGTCGCCTTTATTCATATCATTTGTCACAGGAAGGGAGATGGCTGTGAGGGGAGGGGAAAAAAAAGAGAGCTTGTTATTCACCTCCTCCAAGAGACAAGCAGAGAAATCCTATTCTGATAAAAATGGGAGTGGAGAAGAGGGCATCTTTCTCTGGTAGAAGTGGTCCTTGAGTGCAGCAGCTGGATGTGTGCATTATGCCTCCCCGAAGGGAAGGGAAGGTCAGGTCCCCAGGCTAGCGGTGCCAAGGGCCGTGGGCAGGCAGGGCCCAGTGCGGCCCGCGGTCAGTGACCTTGCGGCAGTCGCTGTCCTAGCTGCTGAAGAGGTCGGAGCGCTCTCTGTCCGCGGTGCTGAAGGGGCCGCGGAAGAGATGGAGCTGTACGGGGACAGCATCGTCCGCCGGGGTGAAGGTCTCGGGAGTAGGGGCACAGGGACCCCAGCCCAGCCCCACTTACCGGGCACGACCAGGAGCAGGACGACGAGCAGCCCTGGACGGCTCATGGTGCTGGCGGGATGGAGGAGGGAGAAAGGGGTAGAGGAAGAGTCTGTCCCTGGCGTGACGATTCCAGGCGAGCTGCGGAGAGACCAGCACCGTGCGTGTCTACGCCAGTGCCCTGGCTGAAGATCCCAGATGGGGCACTGCAGTAACCGGCTCATTTATATATCTCAGCCCCTCGGAAATGGCGTCAGGAGGAAGCCACCTCCTCCTTTCCCCCCTCCCGTCGCACACAGCCTTCCCATCAGCCTCCACCAGTCTCCAGGTGTTGGAGGAGTGGCCACACTCCAGTATCCCCCAGGCACCCCTAGCTACCCAGGCAAAGGGTACCATTAGCAAGGTGTCTGGCTCCTGTTGCTCCATCTTCTGACACTCTGCAGGAGCAGGAAGGTTGTGAGGTGTGTTTCCTGTATATCACTGTCTCACCCAGCAATGGCAAAATACAAGCACCTCTGCATATGTGCCCTCTCTGTATGTACCAGTAGTCAATAGTGAGAGGCACTTAACGTATCTCAATCATCATATCCACCTGTGCCCTTGTCTTTCACTGACCATGAAAGTTTGGAACAGATGTTGAAGTTTTTAGATGCATGTTAAATGCCTTCACAGAAGTTAGGAGTGCCTGTAAGACTGGTCAAGAGCCAGAGAGCTGGTCATCATGGAATGGGTTTGCTAATGGAGATGTTAAGTTCCATCTCTTTTATGTAAGGATTTTAAGTAGTAGTATATAATTTCGGGTAAATAACAAAGGTTAGTTGGGGTAAATAGCAAAGGGTCTGTTGCTCAGCTATTGTGACTCCGCAAGCAACTTTAAATAGACTGCTATCCTTTGTTCAGTATTTCATAACAACCTATAGCATCACCCTACACCTTCACTGATAAGCACTCCTAAGTCAAAGTAACCAATATTACCTGGTCACTAGTTTCCATATACAAGGTAGGTAACAAATTGTACCATTCTCTTAGTCACAAGCATTTCCATGCTATTGAAAAAAATGGCTGTCTATTCTTTGGATGGAGTATCTGTCAGATCAACCATTATGATTCTCTTTTGAAAGAGATGCTAATACTCCTTCAGGGTAATGCTCCTTTAAGAGTAACACCTCTGCTATTTCATGCTATCCCTCAAGCAATTTCAAAGGTCACAAAAGTGAGGGAATTCTACTAGAAAAACAAATTCAGAAAAATGCACTGTTCTTCTTCCCCACACTACTGTACTCTGCTCACTAGGGAGTCCTGCACCCAAGGAGCTAGACAGAACATATTTGTTCTAAGATCAAGAATTTTCTATGAGACCAGGGAGTATAGACTGCACTGTATATGTTTCCACCTTCTCTTTCCACATACACATGGAAATTTGCTGCCAGTTATACTTCCAAATGTCCTTTAATGTCTACCTGATCTACATGCCTGTTTCAAAAAGCACAGGTGGATTGTAAAAGCCCACTCATACAAAATCAAAGCTCCCCTTGTCTGTTGCATTTTCTGTTAAATAGCAGAGAAAAGCTGGAAATAAATTGATCCTCTGAACAGTGCTTTGTCAATTACATTGATTGATGGCTAAATGTTTATAAGACCATGAAATGAACAACTATGACAGTTCTTGTTGTACAAGGAATCTACATCCTTGAGGAACAATAGATATCTTTCTTTTTGGTTGTTGAGTTGGGGAGTTTTGTGTATGTGCTGTTAAATTATTTACTGGGGAGTAGGAAAAGGGTTCATATACAATGGCCTTTTACTCCATGATACAGCAGAGCATTGTAGTCTCTGTGTTTGAAACATGGAACATTATTAAGCTTGTTAATTCCTATGCGTTCCTAAAAGAAAAACAGATTGATCTGCTTATCAGGCTACATTTACCTAGTCAATATTTACTTATCCTTGCATATAAATGTTGAACTTATTAGGGCAATCAATTATCTCAGTTGCAATCCAGTTTCTTACATTAAGCCCTTTCCTTCCCTGAAGCTTCTTTTTGCGAAATGTAACAGGATATGTAGTGCCAATGACTATATCTTTTTTCTCTTTTTCTCAAGCTGTGGTCTTGCATCTGTTAAGATCATTGTAAAGGAGAAACTAAATGTTTTCCAGGTATGGCATTCATTCTTCCACTGTAGTAGCATATGATGGATAATGATTTTTTCTATTTCTTGCCCCAGAAAAGTGGATATGAAACTGTTAATCTAGCAATCAGTACTTCTGCTATTGGAATTTGTCTCATTAGATACAGCTATATTAGGAACTGTCAAAGTAAAGCATGTCAGGGAAAGACTTACATCAAAAAGCCAAAGTGATCAAATAAAAAAGTGGAAAGTGTTCTCTTACTCAGAGAAGCAGACTTCAAGGGAAGAGCAGGTTTGTGAGTCTCTGATGTAGTTTATATTATTACAAGGAGAACAGGAGTAGACCTTTAGTGGGTAGTAAAGTGATGCAGGTGGACATTTCTGACCAGTTCCAGTCTTATTAAAAAAAAAAAAAAAGCCATTTATGCCTGTAGAAAGCAATCCCATTTTTCCTTAAAGCTGAATAATTTCTAGTGCATGAAGCGTGGTGAGAATGTAGAGAGCCATACACCACTAGCTGCCTGTAATGTAACATGTGCAGATGGACAAAAAGGTGAGTTATAATGATGGGAAAATTATATTTGCTTTCCTAGCCTGAAAAGTGATTTGAGAAGATGTAGACACCCTGCACTGCTGCATTACCCATGCTGTCAGCTGACTGAATAAGAGGGCCAGCCTGAAAACCATATGAACATCTTCGTAAGGTCATTTGCTCAAGAATCATGTGGCTTAAGTGCTATTCTCAATCAGTCCATGAGAGTGTCCTGGTTTTGGCTGGGATAGAACTAGTTTTCCTTCTTAGTAGCTAGAATAGTGCTGTGTTTTGGTGTTTTGGATTCAATACAGAATTTGGTATGAGAAGAATGCTGATAATGTACTGTAGTTTTTAGTTGGTGCTAAGAAATCAAAGACTTTTCAACTTTCCATGTCTTGTCATTATACAGGTGCACCAGTATCTGGGAGGGAGCATAGGGAAAGCAAGGGACATAAACTGACCAATGGAATATTCCTTATCATACAACTGAGCATATCATGCTCAGTGTATAGATGAGGGTTGGCCAGGAAGCTGGCTTTCCCTTCCAGGACTGTGCTTTCAGGATTTTCTCTCTTCTGGGATCAGTAGTTGGAAACAGAGTGAGCACTGGTCAGTGGGTGGTGAGCAATTGCATTGTGCATCACACATTTGTATAATCTATTATTACTATTAGTATCATTATTATTATTATTTCAATTATTAAATTGGTTTTATCTCAACCTATGAGTCTTCTTACCTTTACTCCTCCAGCTCTCTCCTCCATCCCCTGGGACAGGGTGAGGGGGAGCAAGCAGCTACATGGTGTTTGGCTGCCAGCTGGGTTGAAACCACAAAAAAGAGTCAATTTTTTAAATTTCAGAATTCATGAAATAAAACAAAAGGATCTGGGGTATGGCTCTGAGAGACTTGGAGAGCGTTGCTCTCTAATTACTTGGCTGAAACAAGAAAAATTTTTTTCACAATGAGGGTGCCAGGGCACTGGAACAGACTGCCCAGAGAGATTGTGGAGACTCCTCTGGAGATACTCAAAACCCATCTGGACACACTTCTCTGTGACCTGGTCTAGAGAATCCTGCTCTGGCAGGGGGGTTGGACTAGATGATCTTTTGAGGTCCCCTACAACTCCTAGCATTCTGTTATTCTGTGTGTGATTCTGTGAAACTGTGTTAACTCAACCCTTTCCTGCGCTTGGAAACACTGACACTTCATTTTAGATTTCTGTGATTTTACAGGTCTGGGAACCGAGGTACAGTAGGAGGAAAACTGCAATTTTCATGAGGATACCAAAGAGGCTTGAAGGCTAGTAAAAATGGGCAATGATTACCTTCTTGCTCATGAAATCAATGGATAACTAATTGACTGGAAAAATGAATGTAAGCTCACTGCCAAATTAATAGCAATGTCTATTAAAACCCCCACATCACACCTTTTCTTCATTCCCACATTAGTCAATCACACTCGCCTCTCAGTTCCCTCATACAAGCCTTGGTTGTCTGTCTGTAAATAGATGTGAGTTTCAAAGCTCAGATTGCTGTTGTGAACCTCCATGTATGCTGTTAAAAGGCAGTTTTCTTCTTTTTCAGGTCAGAGACAAAATGATGTTGATTTGCTTTGATTTTCTTAGTCTAGATTGTGCTTGAACCAACCTGAAATTAATTCTTTTTCCTTTTCAAAGGTTTACTTACACCCCATAAAAGAACCCAACATTGTGCCCAATCCTAACAGTAGCTACTGCTCCACTTTCATTCATGCCTAGCATATACAGCTCTCGCTGGGACAGATGAAGAGACTTCCGTGTAGTGATCACACAATACCATCTGGGCACCCTTATGAATAGCTTAGATCTCAATAGAACTTTTGTAAATGCTATTTACACATCAATCAGGAAAATGTCATACCCCTCCAATGCCTTGGTCACTTTGCCTAGAGATTACAGAAACCCGCACTGATTCCTGAGAGCCCCTGTATCATGTTAATGTGCATACTTAGTAAGACAAAACAATTCTAAGCTTTAGAATGGTCTAAAATGAGAACACAATCTAATGAGAACATCATTGATATTGTTTACTTAACTCCAATGTTAGAGACAGGTAATCCTTTTTATTGCCTTGCAGGCATTAATAGGGTTCATGAAACTTAAGAAAAAAAGTAATGACAAGAGTGACTCAGGTCTTTGGACCAGCACCCATCTTCCGAATATCTCTAAGCTCACCAGACTTTGTGTTGCCAGTCGCTCATAGCTAACACATGGGCCTTCGGTCAGCATCAGCATCATTCCAAATCTGCACATTAAATGACTGTCTGGTGTATTTTGTAGTGACTAATCTTAATTCTCATCTTCTGCCTTTAAACAACTGCTCCTTCATCCCTGAAGTGTCCCAAGCTGTTCATTCCCTCCAGGTCAGTTACTTAGTGACTACCAAAGGAGGCACAGGGATATGTGGATCTCCTTGAATCTCCTTTATGGCCAAAGTTCATAAACTGATCAAATGCTGTGAGCATGGTAGGAATCTTTTTTGAGATGTAAGTTAGATAGATGCACTTGCCCTAACTTCCCCAGTTCATGGAGGTGAAGTGACAAAATCCCTTATTAAAAAATAATTACAATTAAAAGGACAGTTTTTTCTAAAGGCAGGATTTAGGAGAGAGACACAGGAGCACTTTCTATTCTAGATGCTTTCTTTGATCTCCTTGGTTCACATTAGAAATCATGCACTTGAAGAGGTGAAGAGAAGACTGAACACAGCCTGTTTCCTTGCCGCTGTTGCAGAAGGATGGAGGAAAGCGTTGAGGATCTGGGCATCTGCTTCCTACATCCGTCTGACCCCAAAAGTACTATTTGGTGAGACTGCAAGGCGGCAGCGGCGGCGGCGGCGGCGGCGGCGGCGGNGGACACCCGTGCAGCCCAGCACCCTGTCCGGACCCGGGAGTCGACGACACCCAATCAGGAGAAGAGTGGGTGGAGCCTGGATCACCGCGGGGGTTTTAAACGCCGTGAAACCGTATCAACTAGTGAGTCTGCGCTCGACGACGACGACGACGACGACGACGACGACGACGACGACGACGACGACGACGACGACGACGACGACGACGACGACGACGACGACGACGACGACGACGACGACGACGACGAGGTGGGTGACCAGTANGACGACGACGAGCAGGTGGGTGACCAGTAAGGGTTCTTTCTGGACTTAGCCAGTAAGAGGCAGGAAACTGACTTTGCAGATGGTGAAGACTTGCACAAAGAGACCAGTCTTAGGTGATTTGTGTTAATTTCTTTAGTTATGGTTCTGACACACTACAGAGCTCAGTCCCCTGTAACTGAGGCACCTACTGAACCTGCTCAAGTCAGAGGCATCCACTCAGACAGACCTGCTAATTTTAGGTGCAGCTGTCCAGGTCCTAACAGGAGACAATTTTGAATGGAACAGGAAGGCTAATCAAATCAATATGTGGCTTTGCAGCTGGTGTAGTAGGAATGATCTTGGGTGTTTTGACCATGGGAAGATCTACTCAACACCTGGTCTACTGTCATGTAATGGGATTTCTCCCTTTCTCAGAGGGGAAAGGAGTTTTCACACAGGAGCTAGCAGGGCTCGTTGGTAGAGCTTTAAATTAGCTTGGAAGGGGGGAAGGCATGATACTGGTATTGCCAAGGATGTGCAATGGTGTGGCAGGCTAAAACATGAGGAATTGATTACTAATGGGATTCTCCAATCTGTTTCATGAGGCATTGATCACAATAAACCACAGATTAAATGATTCTATGTGAATGCATGTAGTTTGAGGAACAAACAAGATGAGCTTGAAGCTTTGTCCCAGACCCAAAAATTTGACATTATTGGTATTAGTGAAACCTGATGGGATGAGTCCTGTGATTGGAGTGCCTGATGTTAAAAGCTGGGAAAAACAAAAGTTCTCCTCTTTTTCCTAGTCCAGTGAGTGTTTCATGGGTACTTACACTTCTTCCTTACTGATCTCCTTTCTATGAGAAGCAATCCCAATCACCTGGTTCTCAGTTAGCTCCTTTAAACCTGGCTAGTAGCCAGTGAGTCCCACAGGCTAATTAACTATAGCATATAATTACCTACAGGGTGCTGCAAAGAGATCCAGGTGTATCCTGCTCTCACCAGGACTTTTCTAGTTTTCACTTTGTGTCCCAGAAACTTCCTAGGGAGACCTGAAACACTTGTTTTTAATTTTAGCAATGACCATACACACAGATGTCTCAGGAGTCAGTATCCTTCAAGATGTGTTTATTCTCTTATATAAAAGACATAGTGAAGAGGATAGGGAGGATCTCTGGAGGGTTCAGACATGCTCTATCAGTAAGTTAGTAGTAGAGAGTGGTCTCAGTTTGTATTAGACAATCAGATTCAGCCTGGATGAGGTAAGGAAAAAGACTCCTTCTGTGGCTTTGTTGGTCTCAGTTGGCACCTTGGTCCCTTCTCTCCATCCATTCATCCTGGTTTGGGTCAGGCTACTCTTTGCACAGCCTGAACAGAGCTGCAGGCAATGTTTGCAGTGCATATGACCCTTACCTCAGATGTTCTGTTGATAAGACAGTTTCTGAACACCAGATTGTATGTTAATGCCAATTAATCAATGTTCTCTTTACAGGCAAAGCAAACCTTTCCCTTCTGTACTAGGAATGGAACAAAAGGAGGTAGACTTGTAGATATTAAATTGCTTGAGGGCATCAGAACAGGGCAGCCTGAGGAACACAGACAGAATCTTAAATTTCTGTTACTGGGCTTTTCCTCACCCTGCAGAAGCTCAAATTTCTTTCCTGACCAATGCTATTTCTTCTCAGGAAAGTAGGTGCTGCAGTGTTTGCCCTTGAGGAGCAGCAATTACCTTCCTTGGAAAAAGGGATAGCACTATGAGGCACCTTCAAATACAGCAGAGCCTCTACTGAGCCCACCTCATTCACATAGTCTGCAGATAAAATGGCCCAGACAGGTTCCTCTGCATTGCAGGATGAACATGAAAAAAGGTTTGTGGGATCCTGGGGAAGCTCTCTGCCCCTTGGTTTGCTCTGTGAGGAGGGAAGGGTTTGGGCTTCTACCACTGACTTTGCAGAGATCTCCCCTCTGTGCTCAGCTGAATTCAGACTCAGCCTCTGCTACTGCTTATGGGAATGGCTCAGGATAAACCACACTTTCTACTCACAGAGGATTAAAGGAGAAAAAAAAAGAAAAGTCCAACCATGCTTCTCCCTATTCTTTCTGGTTTTTTTAGGATACTTTACTGAAACAATGCCTGGCTCAACAGTTTTTTGTTTTATGAAGGCAGCTAGGTAACCACAAATACAGTGAAATCTTTGTTTCATGCCATGTAATAGGCAATTGCTGTCATATGTAACCCCAGGGGAACAGAAATAGAAGGGTTGTCTCCAAGCACAAAGGATAAAATAGGTACTACCTTCACTTTGTGTTTAAAGCTTCAGTGAGTTACGTGACTTTCTGTACTGAGGGGAACACTGCAGCTGTTTTGCTTGACGTAAATTCACATAGTGAGAAACTGGAAGTGTAGGAGAAAATTTGTTTGCATTTCTAAACAAGTGATTCAGTAAGAGCCTGAACTCAAATATACTCAGGTCAATAGAAAGACTCTTACCTTTTTCAGTGAATTTTGATTTGTCTCCTAGATTTGGCTTATTTCCCTGAGTTTGGGATACATTTCCCAGAGGCAAAAATATCATTTAAATGTGCTCAGACAAGGACTAAAGGTGATAGAGAGGATATCAGCTACAAGAGGGGAATAACTTCTGTCAGAGCAAGTCTTAAAGGAAAAAAAAACAAAAAAACAAAAACAAACCAACAAACAACATATCAATGTTATTGCCGACTGAAACTAAAGATGGGAAATCAGTGTGAATTCTTCCCGTTTATTAGCAGACTTGACACTTTATTCCATCTAAATATCAATTTATAGCTGCCAAAGACTGATCATGTTTGCTTTGCTCAGCTGGAGATTTTTAGTAGACCTAAACCTGCAATAATATAAAAAAGTTAGAGTAAAATGCTCTAGAAAGTCTCCTGATTGCCCAGACAAATTCTGAACGGAAGCAGGCTCCTCATTACTGAAGCTGCATCTCATGGTGGCTGAGAAGGGTCAGTTCTTCTGGGTCACTAAGAGGTGAAATATTGTCCATGTCAGCCACTGCTTATTAAGCTTCATAATTCCTTGCTTGTGAGCAGATTTACTTGACCCAACTCTTGCCAATGGTTGCAAAACTTAGATCCTTACTCCAGGTTTCCCATACTCTTCTGTAGAAGAATGCAAGCACCACACAGACTGCCTATGGGTCTTTGGAAGAGTGGCATGGCCCCTCTTCCTTTGAGAGACTCTCGGGCTTGATCAGGGCTTGATCTTCATGCAGTGACTTTAGTGGGCTTGGATTTGAATGGTACAAGAGCAAACTCTTTGCGGATATAGATACCGGTAACACTGTTATTTATATTGGAAAACCATAATCATTTATGTTTTCAAAGCCCCAGAGCAACACTTCATAGATGAATCCAAGTGGAAGACCTACTTTTGCTTTGAAAGGAATTATCAGGTACCAGGGATCATGGAATTATAGAACCATCTAGGTTGGAAATGACCCTTAAGATCACTGAGTCCAACTGTAAACCTAATACTGACACGTCCACCACTAAAACATGTCCCTAAGCACCACATCCACATGTCTTTTAAACACCTTCCAGGGCTGTTGCCTCAGCCACTTCCCTGGGCAGCCTGTTCCAAAGTTAGACAACCCTTTCAGTGAAGAATTTTTTCATAATATCCAATCTAAACCTCCCCTGGTGCAACTTGAGGCCATTTCTTCTCATTCTATCACTTGGTACTTGAGAAAAGAAACATCTTTCAGGTGGTTGCAGAGAGAAGGAGGTTTCTAGGTCATTTGAATGTCCACAAATCAATATATTTGCCTGGGAACTCTTCTATATTTTGGGGATTTATTTTGGCTTGACCCCACTGTCGATGTATGTGTTGGATGGTTTCTCTTTCATCTGCTACCAGACATGGGGATGGTGCTCATTGTCCACTTCAACAGATTCAGCTTGACAAAGTCATATGCCTCCTTGTGTTTGCAGCTATGAAAAAACCAACAGGTGATGCTGCACACTTAAAAGGGGTATTTTAGAAGCCATAGCAATAGGAACAAGGGTATATAGATGCAGATCTAGCTTGCTTTGAATTTCTTATGAAACATTGAGGGGGGGAAAAAAAATGACCTAAATTATTTGTATAGAAACTTTCTGCAGGATCAGGGCCTCAGAGAACCACTCAATTCCCTACTTGAAAATTGTCTGGCAGTACATTTGACAGGGGTTTTAACAATACAAATTGTCAATATCTATGTTGTTAATATTTTTAGCAAATGAAAGCAGGAGTGAAATGGGATATTTTTGTCAAACTTTTTTTTAAATATAAGAACACATTTCAAACCCTTTGAACTGAAAAGAACTTTGGCTTATTGAAATATTTTTCAGAAACTCTTTTCCATATTTTGATCAGCTCTATTTATAACTGTGCTGAAGACCATTTATCACCATTAGCTGGTATGTTTATAGCCGTCTGGATCACAGGCTACTCATGTTTTTAACATACTTACTGCATCTTTTGATGATATGTTAACCCTTTATAAACAGCACATACACACTGTACAATAGCCACAAAGAGGAATCAAGTGTTCAGCCTTGACCTTCTCACCTCTGTTGGCATATTTCTGGGTATCACAAGCACTCCAGTTTAATTTAACTTTATTTTAAAATATGTGCTTCAAATCATTGACCTTTTGAGCTTTATTCCTTGACTTAGGCAAAAGAGTGAATTTTTAATATTCTGAGAACAGCTTCATTAATTGGAAGAGGTAGGTAAGCAGAGGGACCCACTGAAAATCCATACAGAAATGGGGAACCCAAGGCAGAACTCCCTCCTGCTCTGCTCTAAAGATGCTATCGGGAAAAACAGTGGCCCTGTTTGCTCTTGCAGAGGGCCTCAAACACAACACAATTAGAGCAACTGCTTGTATTCTGTGGTTAAAGGAAGTTCCCAGAGGACAACATTGCTGTTTGATTGGGAGAGAACTCAATTGTCTAATGAAGTGGTTATCCCATATTTAGCCAGAGATGAGAAAATGAAATCTTTATGTATCACTCCTATCTAACAAAAAAAGCTAATTAGAAAAGTTAGACCCTCAGGAGTAAAATAAAATTACCACAAAACAAGGCAACGGTGGCAGTAAGTAAAAGTGAACAGAAGCCTTGGCTCACCCTGTGTCAGCTGTTCTTTACTCAGCCCAGAGACTGACACCCATTCTGTGTCTTACTTTACCCCATCCACTGAGAGAAGATGCTTCCTCATTTTTGAGAGGTATTGATATATTTGTTTTCATCTTCCACATTAGAAGTAACTTCTTACCATGAGAAATTACCTTGGAATATATTGACTAGTCTTGACAAGATTATCAGGTGAACAATAGAAGTTTGATGTCCTATTTAACTTCCTTTTATGTTAAACCATAATGCTCACAGGCACTCCTCATTTCAGTAAAATTCATGTGGACTTTGGAATGACCCAGGAACAAGCCCCTTTTTTTCAGCAGGAGGAACAGGCTTTGCTTCAAAACCCTTACGTACATATTAGGTGCTTCTTCAAGAAAATACAGAGCTCCTTTGTATTACTGGGATGACCTTGCATGGTGTTTCTATTCCTATTAACATCCCAGGATGACACTGCCATCTTTCTTGGATGGATTAGTTTGAAACTTTTCTTTGGTTTATTAGAGCTGAATGATGAATTTGTACTCATAAGAAAGTTCATTCTGCAGTCACTGAATGTTTGCAGCCAATGATCCCTGCTACAGTGATAGATGGATGCTTAAAATTAAGAACTTCCCAAGACAGGCATTCATCCAGCAGAAAGCTGCCACTTTACTGCAGAGACTAAGTTTTATGAATCATTTTTAACCCCCTCAGTATCAATCACACTGCAATTATCTTCGCTTCATATCTCACATATACAGTAAAATTTTACTTTTGAACAAGAAATGAGAGAGCACAGAGTTTGCAGGACATGCCTACAAAGTGGGGAATAGGAATGACAAGATGATGGTTATCCTCAGTGCTATGGGAGGATACTCGGGGACCATGCTGGCTAAGCACCATGTCATCCACACACACTGAGATGCTGGGCAAGACCATCCAAGCTTCTCTGGTTTTTTTCAATGATGCCCATTATCTAGGTTTTCTTTTCTTCTCTCCAGAATATCCTACATGACATTATATTTGCCTCCTCCCCAATATCTTTTCTTGACTATTTTTCTTTAAAACTTCTGACCCTGTTCTTTTTTCATTCAGAGGGTTTTAATTTCATCCTGCTCTTGCCCTAAACACTGTCCCCACAACACCCTCACCAACATTAGACAAGTTTCATCTGGTTTAATATGCAACTTGGAATGTTCTGTTTTACATATTTGCCTGCTATAGGTATCCTCTCTAACCTACAGAAGGGTGGTGCTTATCCAAGCTTTTGCAGGAGGTCTGCAGTGTAAACAAGGACTCAGGTCAGCATTTTTTGAGCTTCAGATTTATCACCCTCTCCAGGAGGCTCCCTTGCTCTCCACTGTCAGTATTTCACCCCGTCTGCTGAATATCCACTTACTTTTTTGTTTTGCTTTGGCTAAAAAGCGGATGTTTCAATAGCAGTATCAACACAGATCTTTGTTTTCTGCTTAGTATTTTTATCTCCCTTTTTCTTCCTGCTAGGCTGAACCAAGGCCAGATTTCTTATGACAAATGCAGAACACAGCTTCCTAGTGCCAGCCCTTATCTTTATCAGGATTTCACACTGGAAATGTTTCTCACTAGATCCTTGACAGTCTCCATCTCCAGCACTGTTCATGAGACCTAACATTTTATAGAATTAGGTCTGCATTTACCTCTGGTTACATTGCTTGCGCAGAAGACACCTCAAAGCCAGTCTGTTAACCGAATTCCCTCTATGGCCTTTGAAATAACTGCTAGCAACACCTGAGCTACACAAATATTCAAGACAAATATTCTCTCTTCTTAGTCCAAGGAAAAACCTACTTAACTCATATTCCCATTGTCAGAAAGTTTCCTTCTGTTTTCTTGTGAATCCTACAGCTCATATTTCCTTTCTAACAGTCACACAGTCTGCCTCTGCTCACCTGTCAGCCAGCAGCTCCTACCATTGCTGCTGACAGCCAGGCCTGACAGGACTGGGCAGTAAGCAGGGGTGAAGGAGTCAGGCAACTCATTGCATAGTTGGGATTGATCCAGCACTAACTAAGCTGGACATGCTTAAATTGGGAAAACGTTTCAGTCTGTGATTAAAAACTTGGAGACTTGGTTTCTCTGCTCAGTTTTGCTATCTCCTTCCCACATGTCCACTGCAAGACATTTAACTGTTTTTCTGGCTTAGATAAAATCCCAATGATATGGCCTGTGTGTGGAGAGGTGCCTGGGACCTGGGAGTGAAAAACCCAGGAAAGTATTGATTATTCATTTTTATGATTTTCCTACTTTAAATGGATTCCTCATTCTGTCTTTTGGTCAAGAGGCAAAGGCAAAGACATGAACAGTTTTAGTGGTGATTTTGGTACACCAGCTGTTTCAGGAAGAGGTCATTTCAGTCCTGCACACTTGGTTCAAGCCAACATCTTTTTGAATGAAGAGGAGCTTTTCCTCCTTGCAATCAGCAGGACACAGGTCCCATGAAAGAGAAAGAAGAGGAATACCTAAACTTTTATTTAGCTGTACTTCTATCTCTTGCTGCTTCTTGCGCAGTCTAATTCATGTGACTACAGGGTCTGCATTCCAGCAAGCAGCTCTATCTCATTTCCACAAGACTTGTGAAAGAGAAACTCTGAACACCCCTGGGAGGGTTCCTCAGCTGCAATGAGTAAGCACAGCACCCCTGAGGTGGAGGGAGCTTTGCCAGAGGGCTGCAGGTGAGGATTCAGCCCTCTGGATTTTGAGGCTTGGGGAGGGAGTTGTCTGGGAAGAGAGCATGGAGCACTTTGATACGTATCATCTTTGACACCAAAGTCAACCATCTGTTCTGAGTTTATTAAAAGTGATGTACTCTGCTGGGAGGATCAGGAAGCATCTGCTAGTGTATTTACATTCAAATCCTCACAGCAATCCCATCCGTTCTCCTTTGGTAATTAATCAAACCTGCTTTTTGGTGAAACCACATAGATTAATGCTTCCTCTGGAAATGGGAGCACACACGATGCTAATGGCATTACATAGCTAATACACAGAAAAACAATCTAGTGCAAGTGGCAACATCCATCTCAGGATTTAAGAAAGCTATTCTGACAGATGCTTCCTGTTTAAAGAGATCACCATCTAAACCTGGCTTATGCAGCAGAGCAGTTTTGCTGCTGCGAATTTGCTAATTAGCTACTTGGGTCAAGACTAAACCCTGAAGTAATGAACTGAAGCACAGGTGCTTTGGAAGCCTGTCTGCAAGGGCTGGAGGGTGCTGAGGGGCCCAAGTTCCCTTCAGCAGAGCAGTATCCCAGGGAGTTTGGTGGAAGGCTCTGCAGAGCAAGTGTTTGTCTGGAGGGAGAGCAATGGGATGCTCTACCAGCATGGTAGCCTGCTTCACATTAGCATGGGCTGCTTTGAAAAAAGATGAGGAGCTGAAGATGCTTCTCATCACAGCCAGATTCTCTGAAGGATGGGGAGGAAGAGCAGGAGATGACAAGGCTGCTTGTCTCTCTGGTATCTCTGGGTGGTATTATGTGCCCAAGGCAGGAATGACCACTCCTGCTGGAGCTGCTGCCTGCACCAGCTACCCCAATGGTATTGTTTAGGTGCACAATGCTGTATGTGTCATCTTTCTGGGTTTCCACAGCAAGTTCAAAGCTGGGCTGCAGTGTCAGACAGGGACTCCTGAGGCACCACCAGCCAGGGTGCACGTTTCCTTTTAAAACCCTCTACCAGACAAACAAGTAACTTCTAATCTGACACTATTCCTGCAGTCCCTTGAGGTAATTAGAGAAGAAGAAAAATCCAAATATTTCAGGCAAAACTGGCCTATATATGAGTGATTATCTGCCTCTGGGTGCCACTGATGTGCATTTGGAATCATCTGGGTAGCTACTGGACAGCTGTTTTTGCTTTTTCTCCCTCATGACAGAGTCTGTTGTGGGAAAAGGTAGGAAAAGTGTCTTTAGCTAGCAGTGGTTATTGAACATATTCTTGGTTAAAAGGCAGAAAGCTTCCATTTCTTACAAACAAAGCACATCTGCTGAAGTTGAAACCTTTCTTCAAAGCCTGTGAGAAGATTAAGTGCTCCAAAAGAAAAAAGTTACCTTTTTGTGTAACAGGAACATGCTTGTAGTATTGGGGGGTTCAAAGAGAAGAGCCAATGCCTGCTTCACCTTCCAATTAAAGACCTCGGAATAATTAGCAGAAAAATCTTTTTAGAAATGCTCCAGTAACAGTGCCCCTGATTGTCAGATAAACAACTTCCTGGGGAGGGGAAAAGGGTGGCAGTGATGAACAGTTGCTTGAGGGAGCAGCAAGGTTACAAGTAGTCATGAAGCTGGGAGAACATTCATCAGCCCATTCAAAGGATCCAACAAGTCAGAGCTGTTTCACAGGGTAGGCTAACTGAAAAACAAGAGAAAAATTAAGAGAGTGGAGAGAGGTCATTGCACACTGAAGTCTGGCGTTAACACCCACTTTGGTTTCAGTCTTGCAAACAGTAATACAACAGTTTCCACTTAACTCTAATTTGCTGTTAAAACCTTAGTACCTTGTCTTTCCTCCTAAAATTTAGCCTCTGTGTGGGAAATTATCAGGAGCAGTGGCAGAGCACTCTGACCACAGGCACATATGCTGTGCCTTCCTCAACCACCATTTTTTTGTCTCTCATTTTGATGCCAATTATTACCCTTCTAGAAGAATTTATTTCAACACTACAGACTAAAATGTCACCCTGAGGTCCTGGGCAGGACTAAGGTTGATGTAGCTCTAAAAATGATTTCTAATGCAATAATTCTTCAAACCATGTCTGAAAGAAAATAGTGAAAGAAGTACCATGCTATTGCAGCTAAGGACTAGGAGCGTATTGGATTTTTACTGCCTGTGCATCTCTGGTGTATGAACAAATTTTGAGAAAATACCTCCTGATGCAGCTGTGGGATCAGAGGAAGTTGAAAGATATACTCCAAGTTCTCTGAGATCTCTCCTGTTGGCACTGTTATGGTTTCAGATATGTACCACACAACTTGATCCTGATTTGAACAAGATCACAAGAATCAGGCTGAAAGATCTCTCGAATACCATTGAACCTGTACTTGATGTCAGGGTGGCTTAGGTATTGCAGGACCTTCCTGCTGGAGGCAGTACCTCTGCTGCCCTTGACAGCCACGTCAAAGGAGCTCATCTGAATGTTTAGATATCCTTGTATTTTGAAAGCTGAAATTCTGGGTCACCCAACCTGGACCCATGCTTCTGCAGCCAACCTTAATAAGTCCTGCAGAAGTTGCTTATTTCTGCCTTGAATCCAGTAAGGTTTTCCTGACCTATTCACATCTATTAGAAAGCTATTTCAGAATTTCACCATCTGATATAGATATTCTAATTTCCAGCCTAAGTGTTTTCACAAGTAGTATAAACCCTTTTGTTTTTATTTTTTTTTCTGCAATAGCTGCACAAAATCCTTTCATACCCAGTTTGTTTCTACTGTTTCACTTGAACCTTCTTTGTATTGTTGTGCATGGATTTCCCTTTTTTGCTTGCAGTACTTTGCTCTTCTTCTTGCTCAGTTTCACCCTGAGGATTTCAGAGCACTTTTCTTAGTCATCAAATCATTTTGAAGTATGAGCATGCTTTCCAAATGTCTGGCAAGCTCTGGGAGCTTGGCTGTATTCAGACGTCTTATAACCACATTCTATTCACCATCATTCATTCTTTCTCATGCTGGGTAGACATGAGCTGAGCATGGATCCCCTGGGTCTTGCAATGCTTTGGCCCACCTTTTATTCTTCCAGTTTATTAGGTATCTGAACTTTGTTCTCACAGTGAAGTCTTGACCATGTTTCCCAGCTGCACACCTGTGCATGTTCTGTAGGAAAGTGTCCAAACCCTTTTTAGAATTAGGTTGTTTTCCCTTAACCACTAGACCAAAGAAGGAAAAATTAAACAAATTGGCATAGTTTACTCTTGACAAATCCCTGCAGTGTGTCTCAAATCAACTGGCTAACCTGTGGCTGATTATAAATTGAGGATTTCATAATTGGTTCTGGTAATCTTGTTTTTTCCTGCAAGGTAGGTACTGTGTTCCCCTCTTACTCCTTTCTTCTTCCCCAGCTACTAAAAAGCAATTGCTAATAGCTCAGAAATGTCTTGGGCAGGTCCTTAACACCCTTGCAGATGAATTTTGTCCGGTTCTGCAAGTTGGAACACATCTCACTAATGTAAATATTCTTTAAGCCCTTCTTTCCTTATTCCGCTCCATGATTCCAATCCTCTTGTTTCAGCTGTGTTCAACATCTGGGTATAATCAACCTTTCTAGGAAGTTTGAAGCAGAAAATGACAGTGGATGTTTTAGCCTCTGATGGATCCTTACCTCTCCAGAACACAACCTTCTTCTTTTGTTTTGTAGACCGTGGTGCTACATACCCTTTCCCTATGAGTTCCTCAGATCTCCTCTCAGGACATAAGAAAGGTGTGCTATTAATGTCATGCAATAGAAATTCCATTATCTTATTAACAAGCGTTACTCAGGAAAAGCCAAAATAGTCTAGGATCTCCCCCTGTTAATGCACCTCATCTCCCTGTCAGTAGGCTCAGAGCTGTATGTAGACATGTTTTAGGTAAGATGCATAGCTTGGTGTTTTGTGTTATACACTGATCCCAAAATGAAACCCAGAAGACAAAGATGGACTCCTGATGTTAAGTATGGGATGAGGGTTAGGTGTCTAAGGAGGGGTATGTGAAGCTTTGTTGAGAGACTCATCCCTGAATCACCTTGGTTACCTGAGTCTTAAGTTACCTTACTCCTATCTAGGTACCTAAGTTACCTTACTCATACCTTCATTATTTTACAGTGTACTTTTAACTGGTTCTTACAATGATGTCTTTACTGTTTGGGCCCAGGCTATTGGTGCAAATATATTGCTTGAAGTATATTACTTTGCATGCTTACAGCAGGATTTGGACAGATATGTTGACCAGCTGCATTTTGAAGCCTCTCCAAACAATACCTGTCTTGCAGTATTATTGTTTAAAGCAGATTTGTGAATCAGAGATGGAGATTCCTCATAGAGAGAGGACTTCCTTTTACCTTAACTCTGAAAAAATCTTTGCTATCTTTTGAAGAAGTTCTTCTCTCCAGTTGTCCTGCAAATTTGCTTCATGTCACAAGGGTCCCTGTGAGCTGTGCTATGGTTTCTGGGCAGAGGCATGCCAGCAGTTCCCCTTTTTAAGAAGTAGGTATAGAGAGGCAGATCTCAGTGCTGGGCACACTGTCTCCAAGTTTCACACCAGGATTTTGAAGCAATCTGCTAAGGAGTCACAAAATTCTGATTTGACTGAGGTTTCTAACCCTCCTTAGCATTCATAGCTAAAGATCTGAGAAAAGTCTCCCTGGTTTAAAACACTCCAGCTAAAACTAACAACTCTCCTAATTAGAAAACATGCATAGAGTATTTATTGAAAGATGTCTCTTTTATCCAGTCCAGTTGTTGTAACCTCATGGAGTTAAATACAACTAGGAATAAATCCAGCCTAGTAGGTTCACTTTATTTTTTTTGCTTCTAGTAAGATTCTTGGAGAAGAGTCTTTCCAGTATACGTCCACGTTCATTATTTTTATTGCCTATACAGTAAATATCAGCTAACAAAAAGGACCATCTAATTAAATCTCTTGCTTTATGAGTATCTGTGAAATTAATTGGGGGAGTGCAAAGAATACATATAAACTTTATTGGTTTTCAAAATCAAAGTCACTTGATTTGATCCACCTTTCACCGTTTATACAGATGCTATCAGGGAATGTTTACCCAATAAGCCTTTCAAATTCAGTAGCTACCATATACTTAGGGTCAAGCAAACACATAAAATGATTTTGAGAAACTAGGGCAAAAACCTCCTTGATGAGTAACCAGTTTGATGCACTTATCCCAACCCATATCTGATCAAACATTATCTACCACAAACAAAGCCTACTATAACAGTGGTTTTACAGTGTATTGCTGTGAATCTCCTTCCCAGGTGACAAGTGAGCTGAGAGGAAGGCCTGATGATGTTTTAATCAAGCCAGTGCCTGAAAGCACTTGTCCGTCCTGGCTCACATTCAGGTGTAGATGGCATGGATGGAGGTGTGCCAACAAAACTATGCCCTGGGATACAAACTGTGTTCTTCCACATGCTTTTCAGAGGAAGGATTAAAATAGGGCTACCCAGAATTAAATTATTTGACCCTGAGAAGTTTGGATGTTGCCCCGAGCTCCAGAGATAAACTGCATTGACCTCCACACTCTTTATGTACTGTATGTAAGGATATAGCTGAGGCTGTTACATCAGCATGGTGCAACAGCTCTGCAGAGGACACTCACACTTTGTTCTTCAGCAGATGTCCTGTAACTGTATCTGGCTACAGCCTTTCTTGAACCGTGCTGGGCATTGCAGGTGATACACCAGCAGCAGTAAGGAATAATGCCTTTTGAAAAGCATATCCTAATTAAATTTTTTATGCTAATTTTCCATAGCATCAGCCTCATAAGGTCTGGGTGTGTGAAATATTTGTTTAGCCAGGTATTATACTGTTAATCATGAAGACTAGCTTGTTGCCTGGTTACTTCACCCAAGCCACAATGTCATGACTACAAATGGAGAACAAAAAACCAAATCACTCCTTAATTTTCAAGATTATCTCACTGTGCTGATCCCTGCACTGCAGGTAACAATATTTTTTCAGCAATACAGAACAAGCTCCTTCTACATGTGATGCACTCATAACATATTCAGGTCATATTTTAAATTTATTATTCTGAAGTTGTGTTTTCTAATTTCTCTGAAGTTTGAAATGTTTATTTGTCTCTTGGGCACTTTATGAAATGGAACAAGTTCTAGCACACCAGTGCTGCAACCTAACAGTACTTAGACCTGTGCACTTTTACACAGCTTGGTAATTTGCCCAAACTCCCCATGAAAAGAAAAACTTATGCCTCAGTCCTTGTCTCATGCATGGGGAAACAGAAGGCCTCCATTGACCCTATTTCTGCATTCAGATCCACCAATTTGTAGCCACTCTATTCGCTAAGTGTGAGTGACATTGGAAAAAAAAGTGTGCTAAACAAGGGGAACCTCTGACTTCTGAGCTACGACTACACCACCCTTTCTTAGAGATGCCATTGGCATATGAACCCCCATATCATCCCAACTGTGCTCCCCCAGGGGCAGTGTATTAGATTTCCAAATCTGAGATTGCATTGCAGGGTCTTTCTCTTTTGTTACTATGCTTTAGTGTGTTTGGATAAACGTTTTTCAGTGAGGTGTTTTCCCTGAATGATGTTGTCCAGCCTCAACAGGCAGAACGACTGGAATACCACAAGGGACAAGGAGATGCTGTTAATGCATCATTTAAACAGCCTTTAGACATATGCAGTACTTGGTCCTTCAGAGGCTGATCCAGGCCTGATCTCAGCTAAGAGAAGGCTATACTGCTAGTCCAGCTCATGTTTTTCCATAAAGTCCATGTTGTCCCTGCCATTCCCTTTCACAGATGTGTGAAACTTTGTTGAAGCCATTAGCTCTGTTAATGGACTTACTCTTTACTGCTTTTATAACCATTTTGCTATAATTAAGTACTGTGGACAGTCATGACCTTCATCTACCCTCTGGGTATTTTCCACAAGTATGCACTTGAGTGTTCAACCAAGATCAGATCACTGCCAGGGTTGCTCTTTAGGAAGAGTTAGCTGAGGGATAATATAGCCACTAATGGCCAGCAATCTTCAAATCAGAATATGTTACTCCAGAAGGCAGATCTTTCAGGCCAATTCTGAGGTCTAAATTCCTAGTGTAACTTTGGACTGAGCCAGAGATGGAGGAGATTTTGGCACAAATAGAAAGAAGCCACACTCTGGATGGGGAATGGCAGTGGTCAGTCTTTGGGATGTGAGAAGCTAAATTTGTAAGTAGTTTTGTCTGCCTGATGTGCTGCTTTGGTGCTTTGGAAGAGCAGACAACACCTAGCTCAGCCACCTTGAGAGTGTGGGATAAATAAGCATAAAATACATCTAGAGTTTCTCTGGGCAGCCCAGTGCATCTGGACTCTTAAAGGGCTTGAGAGGCAAAGTGTCCCCGGGTGCACCTCATGCTAGGGCAGTGAGTCTGGACAAGCATGACTTCATGACTTCTCTTCTGCTCCTTGCAGCAAGAGGTAAGGGGTAAAAGTGTCCAAAGGGGCCAGACTTTGCATCCCTGGCTATTCGTGCTCTTTATGCTGTCAGAGGCTGGGTGCTCATTCAAGCAGGACCAAGCTCAGCTCAGGAAAGGTCAGTCAAGCTCACATTCTAAGAAGAGAAGGACAAATCATTTGATGACTTTGAAGTAGAACTGCATGAAAGAATAAAAAAGAGGCCATAACAGCTTTTTCTTAGCAGCTGATGAGGGAATTCTCAAAGCATGAGACAAACCTCACCTTAGGAAAGCCAGTTTTAATTTGTAAACATAAAATGACCTTTGGGTGGAGGCTTAAAGCTTCCCCATGTAACCAACAGCAAATAATAACATCTTCTCTGAGCGTCTCTTGTCTCAGCTACCAATTTACTTTATGAGGCTGGATGAGTAACTTAATTTCCCTTTATTTGTACCTATATCTAGGACCCTAAAAGCCTATGAATAAGTGGATATGTTGATACACAGACATATATCCCTTACATGTCCCTATAGTACAGTTTAATGTTTGACTTTTTAATGCAATAAGATTCAGTTCTTCATAATGAATAAAACACGGGGCTGTGTCAGTGCTTGGTGTCCTTGCAGAACAGAGGTGTCCTAATGCTTAATTCATACTTGCACAACAAACCAAAGGCAGATGCTGAAAGACATAAAGTGTTTAAGACTTCATTGAAGTTTTTTTGTGAAGGGGCTTTGTGGTGTCTGTGTCCCCATAGCTCAGCTGCTGGAGGATGCTCACTACCCCTTTGCATGGCTCCCTTCTGCCTGGAGGAGAGGAAGAGGCTCTGCCTCTGAGCCCCCGCAAGACAGGGGCCCCATAAGAAGCACTGGCAGCAGAAGAGAGCTTGGAGGAAAGCAGGAGGTGGGTGACCCATTCCCACCATGGCCCCCTGTCACACTGCAAAGGGTCTTCTCACCACAGACATAAAAATGCTGAGCTGACCCCACCAGTAATCAAAACCTGATTTCAACAAGGCAACTTTCCTGATGAAACTTGGCTGCATGCTGAATTAGCTTTGGCCCTGAAGCAATGTTTAGAAGGACAGAGCAAACGGGAGCACACTTAGTTAATGTTGACAGTCATAATGGCTCTGCCTGCAATAGTATCAGAAGATTATTGGTTGCAAGCCAGTGCTACAGGCTGCGTGATGTTCCTGCCAAGGTGTGACCCTTATGCCAACCCTGTCTGGCCAGATCTTAATTTTACTATTTAATGCTGAACATCTCTTTTTGAGAGAGAAGTGAAAACAGCTTTCTCCCTCCTCTTCTCCATCTCCAGCTGCTTTCTGTATCACAAAACCAGTGATTATTAAAAAATCCAAGTTAGGGTTTATCTAATTGATCTTATTGTAACAGCAAGTAAATGAATTAAGGTTAGAGGAAAAAACTTAGGAGGGAGGAGAAGGCATACGTTTTCTCTTTTAACTGGTTTAGTATTTTTGTGTTTACTTACTTAACCTATATCCAGGTTAAAACAATGGGGCATGGGTTGTCAGTGTGTCACTTTTGTGATAGGAGATCATCAGGTAAAGAAGCACTGTGATGTGCTGGGAGGTTGCACGTTCATAGCACCCAGTGTGGCCCAGAGCAGCCTGCTGGGACAGTGCCCCTGAGGGCAGCCCTGCCTGCAGCTGTCTGCTAGGCCTGTCTGCACAGATGTTCTCTGGCAGACAATCCCAGCTCTTCCCCAAGCCAGGTACAGTTCCACAAAGTGTATTGAAAAAAGGATAGTTCGGGACTTCAGGAAGAAGCTCAAATCAAGCACTTAGTGCAGGATAGCGAGGGATCTCAGTGAAAGGCTACGGGATGTCAACTTATCAAATACATCTCTCCCAATATTCACTGTTTCAGAGGTACTGCCCACATTTAATGCCCTCTGCAGCCTGGAAGACCATGCTGGAGGTAGGTAATTCAACCTGCCTCTGCAGTCTTTCCAGATCAACCACAAAGCTTCTGCAATATGGCCTGTTTTTAGAATTGATCTGCACAATCACTTGCAGGTAGATCTTCCTCATTGCACACACTGTACTGGTAAATAGATGTGCCTGATGGCTGCTCAGAGATCCTTGCCCAAATGCAAGTTCTCTCTTCATACCTCACTGTGGAGCAGAACTAACACACTGAAGGCAAGTACAAGCTTAGAAAATGAAAGAAAACTTGATGCTTCAAGAAAAAGTCTCTCTGAGATGACACTTCAAGACCTCAGCAACTGCACACTGGATTTTCTCCTTGAACTCATCACTAATTCACGTGACTGCCCTGTGTCTGGCTCTGTAACTTGCTTCCAAGCAATCAGTGATGTGAGTAAAGCACCACTCTTCTGGTTTAGCAGGAAAGTTAAATATAACAATGTTTCTTTACAGAAGTTCAGAGCAGGTCTTTTTCAGTTTATTTTGTTTCTACTCCTTTTTCTCAAAAAATCCTCCAGGATCTTAATTACACCAACTTTTCCCAGTGGAATGAGAGCACTTTGATTGAGTAGGGTAATGAGGTGCATAAATTAACTGTGACATCGACTCATGCTTCCAGTCAATACCTTAATATCTTATCAATTGAAGTAAGTACATTTTAACATTGCTCCCTGAGGAAGCTGATGTATGTGTGCACTGCAGCCTGAGGATCCAGCTAGATGGGTTCAAACCCTGTTCAAGGAACATGGGAATTCAAGTGAGAAAGGGGAAATTCCAGAGATTATCAAAAAAAGAAGTTAATAACTTTTGAGCTGGGCTTAACACTTCCTTGGAAATTCAATATAGTTCCTGCAAATGCAGAGATTTGGGTTTGTTTTTTTTTTGGTAATATTCAGGATCCCCAAATCAAATGACTAGCAACATGGTGGGAGAATAAGCTTCTTCCTGGCACAGCAGATAAATGTTGTATTTTGAGATTGAATGATGCATACAAGAAAGGGTGACAAATCAGTCTCTACTGGTAGAGTTCTTAGCTGGTTGCATGAATGTATTGATGATAACGTTCTAAGATTATCTGAAGAGTTTTAGCAGATCTATGGGATTCAAAAGACCCTTAAAGCTCACATCCTCCTTTGGCATCCTCATCCAGATACAAGCAATGCAGCTGCCTCTGACTTTGTTAAAGGGTTCAGAAAAGACAGGCTGTGCATGCTGCCAGGTAGTTTCAAGAGTGCAGCAGCTGGTGACAACACGTGAAATGCTGTAGCTGAGAGCATTTCTCAACTCTCATCCCAGGGGACATGTTCTAAACCCACTCTACCTCTCCCTGTGTGGGCATGCAAGAGGGAAACTCCAGAGTCCAAGCCAGAAAAGAGCCTTGGCCCTTGAGGTAGATAAAAAAACAAAAAGCAAGATCAAGCAGGAGATCTTTAAAGAATCATGCAGGAAAGACAGCCCCTGGGCAGAAGGTTTATTAGAAAGGAACCAGGAACTGCCAGTGAGAAAACTCTGTCCTGTGCCTTGCACTTGCTGCTGCTGTGGGGAGCAGAACACTGGGCATACTTGGAAAGCAGAGAAAGGCCAATCCTTAGTTCTTCCTCTAACAGAAACAACCTGAAATTTTAAAAGTAATTTGTTTTGAATATTACATTATTCAAATGTTATAGCAGCAGGAATTAACCATATCATTAGCATGCAGGTACCACAGTCCTTTCTGACATGTAGGGAACCTGGTGCAGGGAGGTCACTGTAGCTTAAAACGCATAGTTTTTGAAAATCAGCCTTGATTCTGTGTGCCTCCATTTCTGCACTCTGTGGCCAGGACCTTTTATGCCTGATGCTAAGCGGAGTCAGACAACCACCAGTCCAGAGGAGATGAACAGGAACCTCTACTGCACAGTGTTGCAAGATGTGCACTTCAGCTGGACACCACAAATTAGCAAAATGTCTTTACCTGTTTTCCTCAAAAAATATGGGCAATAAGCCTCTTAGCTCTTATCTTGGACATGTTGCTGCAGAAGTGGAATATCATTAATTTTTCCTATGAGAGATCCAGCAGGTAAGTGAACAGTTTTTTAAAATAGTTTAAAATACACAGGGAAAGGCTAAGTCTCAGTCATCGTAACTGCTCACATCCAGATCTCTGACCTTTGACCTTCTGGGGGCTGCTGGCACAGTAGCCAGTGTGATTTCCAAGGCCTGACTGAACTCTTGTACAACACGGGCAAGTCATGGTCCACATTTTTATTCAACTCTGCAGCAGTTGATTCTGTAAGGTGACTTTACTGGGTGAGTGTGGGACCCCATGTGTGGCAGACCCAGAGTGCTGGTTAATTTGGGGAATTTGAGTATTTCTGACAATCTGCCATTCAGTCCCTTCAAAATTGTGCTAGGCTCACTACCCTCTGTCCCGAATGTGGCTGAGCTACTATCAGCAAGTTACTAATGAGCTCATGCTTATGATGGTGAGTTTTCTTGTTTGCTTTAGCACTCCAGGTCTTACTTCTTCAGATCAAAGGTGGATTCCCAGCCATATAAAGCAATGCATTAGTTTTACAATCCTTTGAGAGCACAGCCTAATGGTTGTACCCTTCACCCACAACCTCCTCCTCTCTCCCACTGTGCATCAGCTTCCTATGGTCTGCCAGAAGCAAGTACTTAAAAGGATACATGTGGTAGGAGATGGGACAGCATGCTAATACCTGACACAGGGGCATGGCAAACCAGGGAGCAGAGCACTTACCACTTCTGCTAGTGGTGATGTCCTATAGCCTTTCATGCTAGGAGGCGGAAGGTAGCTAGTTCAACCAACCAGCCATGCTGAAAGTGGGCAGCTTGATACTGCTGGATGATAAATTATGCAGTCATGTGGGAGCCTGCCAAATGGCTCCATGGCTGCATCTGCCTTGTAGGCAGAGTGGGAGGCAGGACTCTGGCAAGGAGCAATGTGTGACAGGCAGCCCGGGGCTCATCAGCTTTGTACATCTACATGACCTGTTCCACCTGTAGCTGAGCAGACTGTCCTCTTGATCTGGTTTGGAAAGAGAAGATAGTGCAAGCACAGGAATGCACAGTGAAGAGACAGACTCCTGTTCTGAGTTTGGGGGTTGTTTCAAAAGAAAGTCTTTCTGTCTGTTTGCTTTGGAGTGGAGGAAAAAGCACTTCCAGCCTTATCAGATTCTGTGGCCCTGGAGCCCAAGACTCTTTCAGAGCTAGTGCAATGGTTAAGTGGCATATTGCTGGTTCTAGGCCACAGTTACGTGCTGCCATGCGGACAGGTGATGATGTGACTTAAGCCATTACATAGACATCTCATCATTGACTGCTCCACCTTTTTGTCAGGCCATTAGGTTAGAAGTCACAGCAATGAAGGCAGAATTTTTTCTAGGCCTGAGTTAAACTCAAGGACTTTTCCTAACTTTAGGCCATACATGAAAGAGAGAGGAGTACCTCAGAGAGAGAAGTACCTCAGAGAGAGAAGCTGCCCCCTGTATTGGTTTCAAAATGTTCCCAGACCAGCAAGCATCTATGTTTTGTCAACTTTCAATCCAGGCACTGGCAGATTTGAGAAAGTGTCCCTCTGAATTTTCCACACTTCTTCCTCGTGACCTGTCAAAATGAGAAAGTCCTTGAGAAACATAGAATCATAGAATTATCAGGGTTGGAAGGGACCTTAGAGGTCATCTAGTCCAACTCCCCTGCAGTGAGTAGGCACATCTCTAACTAAATCAGGTTGCCGAGCAACTTGTCCAGCCTCACCTTGAACACCTCCAGGGACAGGACCTCAACCACCTCCCTGGGCAACCTGTTCCAATGTTCCACTACCCTCATGGTAAGGAACTTTTNGAGCCCAGAATGTGATTCGCCTTCTGGGCCGCCAGCGCACACTTCTTGATCATGTCCAGCTTCTCATCAACCAACACCCCCAAGTCCTTTTCTGCAGGGCTACTCCCTACCTCCTCATCCCCCAGCCTGTATTGATAGTGGGGATTATTTTGCCCCAGATGCAGGACCCTGAACTTGGTCTTGTTAAACCTCATGAGGTTCATCTGGGCCCACCTCTCCACCCTGTCCAGGTCCTTCTAGATGACATCCTGACCCTCCAACTTATCAACAGCACCACACAGCTTAGTGTCATCAGCAAACTTGCTGATGGTGCACTCAATCCTGCTGTTGATATCATTTATAAAAATATTAAATAGGACAGGTCCCAGTACGGACCCCCAAAGGACACCACTTGTCACTGGTCTCCGTCTGGACTTTGAGCCATTGACTACTACCCTCTGGATGTGACCATCCAGCCAATTTCTTACCCACTGAACAGTCCACCCATCAAATCCGTAGTTCTCTAATTTGGTCAGTAAAATGTTGTGGGGGACTGAACATGGACATCTTCCTGCAAGATCTGGCCACCAGAGACCTTGCTGCAGCTCTATCTTAGGGCAGACCTGCTTCATCACCTGCTCTGGGGGCTTGTGTGGGCACCTCCAGATACAACCTAGCAATAGTTTCAGCACCATGAACTGCATCCAACAGGTATTTGCTGTTGCCAGCTTCTTCACCCACTACCTCATGGAAGTAGAGTGTGATCATCACATGGCCAGGAAAGGCTGCAGTGCCTCTCTGAGTCACAGCTCTCCTCTTGCTTTCGTAGACTTGTAAGGTATAAGATGCTCCTTCAGCACACGTGACTTGAGCCATGTAACACATTCAGACTTGCAGCTGAACTGCACCCTTCAGACTGCTCCACAATGGTGTGCTACTGGAAACCATTTCCCCTCACATTATTTGCTTCCCCAAGTAATCCAAGTGCTACCCTCTCTGTTTTTTTTTTCCCCATTGCAAGGGTCTGAACCCAGATCACTGTACGCACTGAGCTGCTGAAACTACTGGGCCATGAGGAGCTGTGGGTGCTCCTACTTTCCCATGTTTTCAAGGCTTCCTGGTAACCTAGGATGGGGGAGACCATGAGTCATCCAGCTGCTATGAGCACGTGGGTGGCAAATTTTGCAGAGATTATGACTAGAGTCTTAAGGCATGCGGTTTAAGGCATGTGGCTGCTGTTCAGTCAGCCGTTGCTGCAGCTCAGCATCAAAGGGAATCCTGGTCAAACCTCTTGTAGATATGCCCCTCTTTTTACCTGTCACTGTAATCACTGGTCATAAGATCAGCGTTCAAAAAGGGCAAGTGGTTGCTTTCAGCGGAATAGCTCCTTTCCATTTCATTTATTTAGGTGAAAATAAGAGCATCTAACTGCTTTTGCCATCACCGGTGTCTCTGCAGTAGTGGTGGATTTCCCACCAGCAGAGCTGTCAAGAGACGCACATGGGGCTGGTGGCCACTCAAGGCCTGAGACATCTACACACCTGGCCTGCCCCACAACCAGGCAGTTACCTGTAAAGTAACCAGGCAGAACTCTGCAGTGTCAAGGCCCATCCTAGCATTCTTGTTGTATAAGAGAAACTTTATTATATCAACTCAGAATTCTGTGTAACTCATTATGCTGGCCCCAGCACAGGCCAGGCAGGAAGATGCCCTTTGTGTGCACTGGCCACAGGACACTGGGCTGCACAGTTGGGTGCAGCACAAGCTCTCCCTAAGCAAAACTAAAGGCCCAGGCAACGACACAAACCAAATGCTCAAGGAAGCGTCTGAGACTGAACAACCACATGGTGACGCTGCCTTCAGTGATCAGCAGCTCAGAGGTTTCCTGCACAAGAGATGACATTATTTTGGTTTAAAAACCATGCTGGCTTTTTCTTCCAAGAATTATTTTAATCAAATTTTAAAGCCATGTAAAGTTTCAGCATCCCTAACATCCTGAGGAGTTCCACAATTTACCTCTGTGCTGTTTAAAGAATAATATGCTTGTGTTAGCCTTGAGTCCCCAGTGGCCAGGATAAATGTATTTCTGCGTGACAGTATGAGGGGGAGGGAGGGATCTGGAACTGGGGGGCTGGTTTTGAGAGGCAGAGCTCAAGCTAAATAGTATGATGTTTGGGGCTAAAAGATTCAAGGATTAGATAGAACTACTAAATGTGTCTTGGAGATGTAGGTTTTTTTAAAAAAAAATATGTAGGTTGCCCAAACTGGCTTGGCCAAGTCATGACTATTAGGACAAACAACCTGCCAGCATTAAATGGAACACTTTAGAATTAATTTGAAACTGGAATAGATAGCAGTGATCAGCAATAACATGTGCTTGACAGTCCTTCTGAAGGATATTAGAAGTCAGCTTCTCAGGAAAGCAGTGCTTCAGAATACCAGCTGCCAATGTCTCACCCCTCAAAGACAGCATAGGAGAAAGCTTGAGCTCTTTGGAAGTGTTTAATAATCTCGTGTTAACCAAGTATTCAGGGAAAAAATATCTTTTTCTGGGAAATTCTGCATCAAGGTACTTATTAAAAGCATAGAAAGTCATGTCCACCCTCTGTCTCATTTGTACTGTTAAATTTCAGGTTCTGCTACAAAAAACTAACAAACAGTAGCAGTTAGTAAGGCAAGCACCTGAATTTCCTGTCTGTGTCTTGACAAAGCTGCAGATTGAGTCGTGTTTCCTGACATATTAATAAAAAGGTTTGGTGCGTGGGAAAGGGGGACTGGATGGTGTTTGTTCCTGTAGAGGGAAAACAGAGAAGCAGCTTGGAGTCCACAGAATTTTCCAAGCCCAACCCTCTTTGCTTATTTAAGAGCTTTATATATTTTTTTAATAAAAGCAAGTTTACATAGATAGGAAGACAATAAGAGGCATGCCATTTCCTACCTTGTTAGTGCTGGATAAATGGGGCACAGGCTGAACAAAATCATCCCCATCCTTATAATTTTCCCTGTATGATTGCTTACAAATAAACCAGTTTAATAAAGGCTCTGAGATACAAATGCCACATGGCCATATTGACAAGAGAGAGCGAAAGAAGAACACAAGAATCATGTTAGCTCTGTCCCTCAGATTAATTAGTTAGATAAAATATGCATTAACCTCATTCTAGACAGAAAAATAACATTTACTGATCAGCAATTTAGGCAGGCACACTGCTGTTAAAAGCCAGACCTGGCTGATCCTAATTAGCTGGAAAAGATTAGACTCACAGCCCCATGAAGGATGGACTCCTTCTCCCCTCTGCAACAACAGCCCACCATGGTGAGGCTTGCACCCACTTCTGCTTCAGGTCCAGACAGGAGAGGTTCAGGAAACAGTGAATCCATTTGAGTCCTCCTCCTTAGTTTTCCTAGGAGGTAGCACACCCCTGTTTAAGAAAGTCCACGACTGCGAATGTTTTGTCACTGTAGTTTCACCATAACCCACAAAATTTTAGTTGCAGCAGAGGTCACAGCTGGAGGGTGAACATTTCTGAGTGGGTGCACCATCTCACCCCACTGCCTCTGGATGTGGGCACTGCACTGGAGGTGGGCAAAGCCAGGGCAGGGCAAAACTTGCCTGGGCATGGCAGCAATAGACCTTATCTCTGGCTGTTTGCAGCCCAGGCCAGGCTGTGAGTGAACAGCCCCTATCACAACAACAGCTGCACTGCTTGCTTTTATTAAACTCTTCTATTGCATAATTGGTCTCTGTGTGAACCCTTGGGAAGCAGCAGATGCAGGAAGTTCAAACCAATGCTTTCAATAGGCTTGGATTAATGATAAATAGTCACATATAAGTGATACAGGTGATCACACAGCTCCACTTTATGCCTATGGAAATGTCAGTTCTGGCTGCAAAAAAAAAACCCAACCAACCTTGGACAACCTTTACTTCCCTCTCTGACCCCTGCAGGCAGAGGTAGGATTTCTGGCCTGTAAATAGGCCCTGTGGCCCAGCAGCAGAGCAGCATCACCCCCATCTCCTCCACATGGAGCATTGCTTCGGTTTCCACCTTGGAAGCAGAAGTTTGGACAACTTCTCCTACTGCTATCCTGCAAAAAATGCCATGTGCAATTAGACCCTCCCCCCTTGCCATCTCTCATCCAGCAGAATATGTTTATTAATTATAAATTAAACACTAATTGTGAATCAGTATGTTTTCTTGCCACTACCAATATTGACACAAACACTTTCAACAAGCTTCTTTTTAAATAGGGCAATATAGGAATTAATTACTACTTGAATTTGCATACAAAAGTTATCTGTATTCCAGGTTGCTGCAATACACTAGTGTCATGGTGATATTTTCTTTATAACCTTTTGAGAAAACACATCAAGTACATTAGCACAAGACTGGAGAAAGTGCTGTCTTTGATAATGATCCTCTTCACTGTGATGCCAAAGTAAACTCCTTTTTGTGTGAAAGAAAACATTCACTCTATCCTATTCCTCCAGTGCCAGCTCTTTCCCATATTGTATCAGGTGTTTCACTGCAATTGATTAATTACAGCTTTTGTAGCTATAGCAAAAGTGAAAATAATTTTCTTATCACAGACACCCAAACACACCTCCTTGATTTTGCAGCACATTTGGAGCCCATCCAATTGCAGCTACAGAGCTCAAACTCCTGCTTATTTGTGTCCTCTTCCAGCTTCTCTTCAACAAGTGAGGACTCCAAATACAATTTGCCTGATTTGAACTGAACATGCAAACATGAAAAGCTGCACATACAATATCTGTCTGAAAAGAATTAAATTTCAGCACAGGAAGGGTCAAATTTTAGACAGAACATCCTACTATGCTTCTGATCCTTGATTAGAGAAGGTTAAATCATGACACAAAAAGGTCATTCCATTTTTTTATGTTTCACTTTCTCACAAGAAGTCTCTTACATGAGCATTAACCTGTCAAACTTTTAACCACATCATTAGCAGGTTTTTCAATCATAACTCAGTAACTTTTGGGTTTTTCCCTTCAACTTGAAAGAGACTTTGTGCTCCCAGCCCAAGCTTTTCACCTTGATTCACTTATGCTGTGGATCTATTCAATAGTCCATGATTCCTGCAGTTCCTTGAGCTGCCTGTAGCATTGGCTACTTTCTCTGAGCAGCTTGCACTTACTCCTTGCTGCACAATCATATAATTCAAGTGATATTAGGAGGAAGCAACATTATGTAGGGATTGCTTGGAAGGTTATTCCACTATTTGTGAAACTCAACGGTTGGGCCCAGTTCTGCTAGCAGCCCAACTGGGTGCTGTAAAATACACATTAAATTCATGAGTGCATATCTGAAAGGAAACTATACATCTAAGAGGATTATTTATATGAGTGCATGCATATGGATGCCTGTTAGAACAACACATATAGTGTTGGGAGCTGCTGCTCATCTCTCAATTTCTGGTTTGCTGACTTCTATCTCACTGTTTCCAAGTCAAGGCTTTCTAAACTCAAGTTTTAGGGTAAGGTAGTAACATACAGAGGGAAGCAATTTAAATTCTAAGTAATTGTCGGTATTATTCATAAAAATTGCCTTACAGTTTCATGGCTAAACACCTAGCAACATATTCACAGTAAATCTTACAGCCAGGTTGCACTTGGCCACTTTAACTGCCCAGTAGTTTGACAGTCCCTCAAGAACAGCCTTAGCACTTGGAATATTCTCCTGCTACCTAAGGCAGAGAACAACAGAAGCTTCTTGTTCACTCCAAAGCCATCTGTTCAGTAAGGCAACCTCCTGACACCATTAGGAGCTGCTTGTCGAAATGGTGTCCTTATGTCACCTTTGACCCGTAGCTGTGACACACACCACAAATCTGTAGATGCCATCAGATCCCAACATTGCTAATCAGAGGCACTCAAAAGTTGACATCTATATTCAGATAAACTCCATCACAGTCTTGTGTTCTTGCACTGCATCATGTGCAGTTTATTTAAATGAATTATGGGGGCAAAAATCCAGCTTGTTTAAACAAAAGCTTTAAGGAGTAGTTCTTTGTATTTCTAGTGTAACTCTGGAACAGTTACAAAACAATAATGGCTTTTCATACCCTTCTGTGCTTTAAAGAGAGCTTTGAAAGTGTTTGTATAAACCGTAGTATAGCCCTTAGAGGCACAGTAGCATGTATTTCCTCATCACCTTACTCTCCAGACTGAACAGCCCTTTGTCAAGCAAGGAATTCTGCCTGTAAGCATCCTACTTCCAGTCTTTAATAGGTGAAAACACACTGATTCAGTCTGGTTGTGAATATCACACCATATCATCAGGTACTCAAACAATTGTGCCCTTCTTTTACAAGTATCAAAAAAACCCCCAAAAGGAACAATTAAGAGATGGTAAAGATGGGAACAGAAGTTGCAACAATAAAGTATGTTAAACATCATCTCATGGCCAAGAAATGAAAACAGAAAAACCTTATCAATACACAGAGTTTAACAACACAAGGCTGATGCAACTCAAGTGCCCTGCACTAAAGACAGTGTTCTCAACTCCAAGACATGACAGGGTACAATACTATATAAGACAGAACTAATTCTGGAATACAAGAGCCTACTTCAAAGGTAAAAGTCAACAGGAACGTTTCCAGTGCTTACCCCTGTAAAATTTCTAGCATAAAATCTGGAAGAATTTAAGAATACTAATCTATGTTAAAGGATTCTAGAAGTATTGTAGTGCCTTTAGTAAGTTACAGAAAACAGAAAAGTACCTGTGAATTCCAAGAGGTGATCTCTACAAAAAAACAAATACAAAAAAAAGGAAAAGCATAAGGAGAAAGGAAGCAAGACTAGATGTGCAGTTAGTGTGATGTACAACAGAGCTGTAAGGGGTTTATACCACTAAGAATGTTCCCCTCAAATTGTCCCAATAGACTGGCACATCCGAAGATTCAGTGTTTGCAGGTTTTGAATAAAAAAACCCAATAAAATAAAGAGCATATGTATTGAAAAGATTGCACAAAGGACCTTATCTGATCTCCTCCTACAGCAACCAGCTCTCCCCAAGGTTCAAAAGCAGCTTTAGTATCAGAATTAAAAAGCAAACAGGCGATAAGAAGTACGCCAAGTGCAGCAAATGTGACAGAGGGTATGGACACAGCTTACAGGAAATGCTCTCTTTTACTACTTAGTTCAATCAAAACATTTCAGTTTTCTCCACAAGACCTGAATCTGAGCAGCAGTACAGTCATTTGTGTACTGTAACATATTCACAGGAGTTAGCATAGCATGCTTCACACTCAGGACCTAATGCTTCATGTGTGCAAGTCACATGAAAACTGAACCATATTCGTAAAAGCAGAAGTAACAAATTGCATGTGGTCATCTTTTCATTACTCAGCATTGAGCACCACCCAAGAAAACAAGAAATTTCCTTGGGGGAGAGGGGGAAGTGACCTTGTCTTATTATGTATTGAGAATTCATAACTACAGAATGCCACAGTCTAACAACAGAACTATTACAGTGGGTCTGCTTTGGTATTATGGGGTTTACAACAAATATTTGATGAGTTTTGTTTATGAATATATTTGTTAAGTGTTTAGACATAAGAAATTTTGTTTTGACAGACTTAGAATAGAAATACTTTTAATTTAAGTACCCAAAGCTTTAGAAAATAAGTATTTTGATGGCTATAAGATCTGATTAAGAGACAAAGTAATGAGAAAGGCATAATAAAATGCAGTTAATTATATAAATTTCAAGTGCAAAAAGAAAAACCATTCTTCCTAAAAAGTTAGAATTTTCTTTCTCATAACCATCTCTCTCTATTGCTAATAAAGCTAAAACACTAGCCTTTAAATAGGCAGTGCCACTGCTCAGTTGGTAGGGAAGAAAATATCTATTGCACTAGAAATACAAAGCTAAAAAGGATGCATAATATTTTATTTTTAAACTTATTTACAAAAAAATATTGCACCAGTCCTTTTTTCAGTTTAACATGTTAATGAAAAGCCCATTTATTTACAGAGTTAAAAAGAGAAGTGCAAAAGCAGACTGAAAGAAACCAGAAAGAATAAAGTTTATTTAAATTGCTAAGTACAGTATATTACCTGACCATAGCCCACATCCAGTATGATCATATATATCTGTAATTTCAGAAATCCTTGCATTTCTCTGCAGGTGCAACCCTTATCTTTTACACCAACCACCAGAAGGTCTACGTAAAATGTAAAGGCTAACCATAGCTTAACTTAATAGCTTTATTTCTCCAGGGAAGTGACACTCCTTTAGGTAAACTGAGAAAGCTACATAGTATTCCACATGAATTTGAAAAGTAGTGATATATCAGGCAAGATGGTTTTGATTCTTCCTAAAAACCATGAGGAAAAGTTTACTGATATTTCAGGACTCATTATTCTGAAGACATGACCAGTCCAAATTACATTAGCACAGCATATGGTCCTGTCTCAGTTTATCTGCCACTGGGACTTTCATGATGCATTTCTGGGGTATAGGTAAGTAGAACAATCATGACCCAGAGATGAAGCAATGCCTGGGAAATAAAAGGAAGAATTAGTTTATCAGCAGTGACAATCATAGTTCACAGCAGCAGTAAATACGAGAACATTCAATAAGAGCTAATAAAACCTAGCTTTGTAGAAATATATTATTTTTTGTATTATTCAGATACTCCTAAAAAAAATTTTCTTATTAGCACAATGAAATGCTGAGTCTGACTCTGAAGAAGCCATTTGGAGAAAATGAAAGATTTTACACAAACAGCAAAACTAAAGCAGCTTGGTTTCCCACAGACTTATGTCCTCTGGCCTCTCTTTCCTTCCATGCCCCAGTAATACCAGCTGTTCTTTCTGATTTCCAGTCCTCAGCCAGTATAGTATATGACTTGCCTTGAGTGACCAGTAAGCCACTACTGTGCCAACTGGCTGATATCATACTGTAAAACAGCTAAGTTCTGCTTTCCTTACCACAGACACTGATCTGAGGCATTTTAATGAACTTTTTAGGAATGTTAATTCTCCTGTCAATTTTGCTGAAATCATCCAATTAGAATAGAAGTTGCTGTGGGTGCAACAAGAGTGGTAAGTGACAGAATACGTAAGACACATTTCTTAAAGAAAATAAAATAAATTCAAGTTACAATATTCATAGTCAAGGTAACTGACTGCCCAATACACAGCTCCTATGCAACCATCATTGAATTTCACTTCAGACAGCAGCTTAGGTGGTAGAAGTCTTCAGTGTTTTGCTACAAAGCATTTTATTCATACATTGATAACTGTAAGTCATGAACAGGAAGAAAATGAGAGGCTAGGAATTAAGCAGCCCCATTCCTTGCAGTGACTAACAGGCTGGAAGAAGCAACTGCAGGTAGAAACTGTCGTTTCCTTTATTTATGTGTGTCTGTGCTTTATATCCTGAAATAGTGACAGCTGTTCTCAGAAACTCTGTTCAGAAGAATCATTATGCCTTCTCAAGCGACATTCTTTTTCATTTCTAAGACTCAAAGGCTCAATTAGTGGAATATTTTCAAGCAGGGTAGCCTGAACACCTACCTTACCACAGGTCACTTAAACCAACAGACATCTGCCCTCCAGTGGAAAACGGAGGAATTTAACTTTTATCAACTGCAGCTCTGACAATCTTTCTTGGTATGGATGAGCAACTATCTGCCATTTGCTTAAGCCTAGCAAAAAACCCCTTTTCTTGTTACTTTTTCAGGTACAACAGCAGTTTGATTATTAGTCACGTGCCAGATATTAAAAAAGCTACAACAGATGGCATTTTCCTAAATGCAGTGCACACAGCGGTGGTGGGTTAACTGTGGCAACAAGTCACTACTATTCTGTGTTTTAGTACTAAAACTCTACTTTTGCAGTCTTTTAAATAGAACTTACAAAAACATCTCTAAGACTGCTATACTAAGAATTCCTGGGAAAAAATGGAGAACTGCCAAGTAACATGACTCCAAAATGCAAGTACTATTTAGTCTGCTTTATCAAGAAAATATTTTGAGGAGTTAATTATATAGCCTTTTGAACAATGACCATCTTACAATTTAAGATGTATTATTAAACTAGCTATAGAAACCTTGTGTTAAACCTCTTACTTTAAAGAAAGCTTACTCACCATGTAAATGATTACAAAGACTCTTGCTATGGGATATCGCCTTAGAAAGATTCCCAGCCGAATGCTACACAAGTACAAGAGAAAAACAGAATGTACAAGTTAGCACTGAGCAATAAATTCCTGTTCTTCTCATTCCAAACACCACAAACTCAAACATCAGCTGACAAACACATGGCTTTGTTTCTGACTTGAATTTTGCTTAATCTATTCAAGACATTAAATGCAGTGAGAAAACTTGGGACCATAAAACATTCTCCTAAGTTCAGAGCTTGTGAAAAAAATGAAGACTCAAGAGTTATACAGGTATTGTAAGACTCACAAATACAGAGCATATTTGTCAAGTTTTGTTACTTAAGCCATCATGAATCTCTTCAAATGATTTAAGCAACTAAACCCTTGGATTCCTCAGGAAAAACTGACAGATCACTACCATTCTTTTATTTCATTAGATGAAAGACATGGGTTCTCCAATCTCACTGCTACAGTGCTACAAAGCATATGTGTCAGAGGTGTGCTCAGTAATAATGTCAGTTTGAAAAAAACTCATGTACATACTGAAGAGAGCATGACACCACCAAAGAAAGCTTAATAGTAAGACATCACATGGAAATTAAGACAACATGGAAATGTTGATGTTCTTCACAACAAAACTAAAGTACCAGGGAAGCACAAAGGACTTTCTATCAAGGTATCTTGCTTTCAAAGGATTAAAAAGTATTACATAATTGATTCAAGGTTTGGATCAGACTTTTGTTGTGAATATTAACAATTAACCTAACTGCTCAGAAATGGGATCAAAGCAAGTCTTTTGCTGGATCCAGAAGCATTTTTATTTATTAACTCCTGGAACAGATTATCTATCAAGGTAAACAGCTACACTGGGTCAGAATCCAGAATCTTGTCTTCATCAGGACACCAACACAGGAGTAAAAGAATACACATGAAACTCCCCCACTAATACACTCTTACAGTGTTTATCGCAGACACAGTCAAAAACTCTTAAGTGAAAAAGGTAGAAGATCGTAATGAAAAAGGTTAGATTTTTCTGTAACCAGTTCAGTGATTCTCTTCTATCAAAATCTACAAGAGAGTTATTTAAATAATTGACTGGAATTTGCAAAATTTTAAGGATATTAATATCACAGGAAAGCACAAATGAATTAAGTTAATATTTAGTAACTTAGACTGTACTTTAGCTTCATTATTTTTTATTATACTGTACTTTAGCTTCATTATTTTTTACTTTTACCTTCATAGAAGCAATTCAAACTAGAAGGCATGCCACTTGAAAACTGTAAAAGGATCCCAGCAATTAGAAAGTCTATTCCTTTAGGACACTCTTACCTAAACTGATCTATACTACTGGCAGCTTTGCGAACTCTCCCATACATTCCTGCCACATTAGTATCCACATCGTTAAACAGGACAGGAACATTTCGCATACGAGCACCTACGTGAGGGGGAAAAAAGGCAAAATATTAGTCTAAAACAAACACTGTATAACAAAGATACCAAAATAAGATGAAATAGTGATTAACCTGTTTATTTAGTGTGGTTTTGGTGGGGGCAGAAGAGCATGCTTTGAGGGCAGGAGTCTGGATAATCTTAAAATAAGGACAAATGTTTCTTCAACTTGGTGTATTTTTAAAATTATTGTAGTTCACAAGATGGACATCTGGATATTCAGTTCTAGCATGTAATACTAATTCTATCATTAGGTGTATAAAATGATGGGTTTGATACCATCAGTTTCTCCATTTCTTTTATTTCTCATACAGTAAAACTTCTATAGCATTTCTAATTTGGATATTTGAAAAAATTCTACTTTATTTGCATTTTTACTATGTATCAACTTTATTAAAAAAAATATTCTCAGCTAATGTTACATTTGAGCAACTAAAGTTTACTGAAGTTGCTACTTAAAAACAAGACAAACGGAAATATATTTCAAATCTGCCTTTTTTTTTTTTAAAGCCTTTCATAAGCAGAGAAACTGAAGTCTGGATTGTTATTTTACACCTCTTAGTAATGGTACATTGCTTTGAAATTTACCTCCCATATATACAAAACTACAAGCTTTGACTTTGAAAAGTAACATCTCAAAACTGTGGATCAACTGCTGAGGTTCTCCTAGAGATACAGGATGATCACTGCACACTACAGACAAACTAACCTCACCAGAACCACCAGATTTTAAGCTGCTTTTCAAGAAAAACAGAAAACTAGGAAGAAACAGATTTCAACCAGAGTCTGATCAACTCTCAGAAGGAAGTATTCCATTCATGCACATTTCCCAAACCCTTTTTACAAGAGAAGACTAAAATCCTGCTTCTGACATTCAGTTTAAACCCAAAAGACAGATATATTTCCACCTGTAACAGGATCTGTAAATATGAGTGTTCCAATGGTGCCATAACATTGTGAATTAATGAAGTCAGCTTTAAGTTTATTTAAAGTCACTTACACACAAAAAGGAGCCTCTACATAATTAATTTTTATGATATTTGCTGCGGTTGACAAGGTCTCTGGCATAAATAAGCTGCATATTTTCAGCAATTTTTACCTTATAAACTCAGACCTTCAGGGAAAGGCATTAGGAAATCTGAAAGCCTGAACTGCAGAGTAGACAGAGTTTTAAGTATTGTATTTCCTTTTTACCTTCAGCACCATCAATGCCTGCCATATTAATGGAAGGTCCATTAGCACTAGTGCCTTGGGTAGCCTTCAGCTGTTGCTCAAGTCGTTCCAGTTGATAAACAAGTGAGTTTTTCTCTGTGCTCAGGCTCTCTAACATGGTTTGCTTCTGAATGAGTGTTTCTGTCAGCTGATGAAGGCGATTTTCTAGTTCTGTCTGACTACTACTACTTAGAGCCTTGTTTGTGAGCTAAAAAGCAAAGCAAAGAGAAAAATTGTAAGTTCAAAGTCTGACCAACTGACACAATACAGAATTCTAAAAATTTAAGCCCTCCAGGGACCAAGTTGCCCCATCACAGAATGTTTATAGGATAATACTATTAAAATGATCATCAGTTCATACAATAAAAGATGACAATTTCAACAGTTGCTAAAATAAGACTTTTCATGACAGAAAAAACTCTTTTTCTATGTTTTCCACCTCTAATCATATAAGCATCTCTGTACAGTCATAAGTTTGATCACAAAAATCAATGCTATGCCTCAGAACTAAGTTTAAATTGTAGGCATGACAATAGCAAGACAACCCAGTCTGGCTGTCATAAGTTGCAACTTCACAAAACAAGTAGGTAAGTAAAATGTTTTCAAAACTAGGAAGGATAAACACAGTACAAATGGGGAGAATCTGATACCATTCTACAGGAAAATCTGAATGAAAATGGTGAAAATGCAGGATACATTGCAGAAGAATACAGAGCACTGAGGCAGAAAACGTGATTGTACTAGGAAACAGAAACTGCAGGACAGCAAATTACAGAATCATAGAATGCTTACGATTGGAAGGGACCACCAGAGGTCATCTAGTCCAACCTCCCTGCTCTAGCAAGGCCCTCTAGAGCACATTACTCAGGATTACGTCCAGATAGTAAAAAACCCAATCTCCACTGGAGGGAAGGAGACTCCATAACCTATCTGGGCAACCTACTCCAGTGCTCAGCCACCCTCACAGTAGAGTTCTTCCTCATGTGTAGGTGGAACTTCCTGTGTTCCAGTTTGTGCTTGTTGCCTTGTGTCCTATTGCTTGGCACCATCAAGAAGAGCTGGGCTCCATCCTCTTGACATCCTCCTGCCTTCAGATACTTATATACACTGATAAAGTCCAGGAAGATATGTATCACATCATTTAATTTGCAGAACATATTTAAAGTAAATGGGAATCTTCGGATTAGCCAAATATGCAATCACTTGTCTATTCACTACAGTCTTGGACCTCTGCTACTTGTGGCATCATTTATCACAAAAATGTAGCTTCAATGATGAAAAATTAGAATCAGCAGGAACCACAGGCAGTAAGATATCAAACCCACAAATTAGATGTGATGCACCAGGGCAGGTGTAGGTAGGCCCGAAGCCACTGTTACCAGAAGAGTCATCTGCCAACAGGCTCAAGAAATTTCTATCACAACACAATTTCCAAATCCTCTGACACTAACTGTACAGCTGACCATAGGTGACTCTGCACTATGAATTTCTCTAATTTTCATTATGCTAAGATAATTTACACAAAATGAGGCCTATGCCTTCATGCTGCCCAAGGAGACTGTGGGAGCTGACAAGTATCAACAAGGTTCCAAAAGGGATTAGATTGATTCATGGAAAATCGGTCCATGAACACAGGGGTGGGACTTAGTAGGGATTAACATCCTTAATTCTACTGCTGATGCTGAGCAGCTACAAGGGAGTGAAGAAAGCAGCCAGGCTCACAAGTCAGGCACACTGCCACTGTCCAAGACAGAACAGTGGGCTGTTCAGATCATTGAGTCTGTAGGATATTACTTATGCTCTTCTGCCCAGTTCAAAGGATCTTTGTAGAAATCATGATGACCTAATCAAGCACCAATCACTTTTTTTACGTTTTCAAAAGACAAATACTGATTCGGCACGACCCTATCAGGTCGAGTTGGACACACTGATTCTTTTCCCCACAAAGACAAAATCATATGTAATTATAAATGAGGCTATTTACTACTTCACAATTCCCTTCTTATAATCCCTCCATTCAATACTCTATGCTGTCTTTAAAACAAGTACACTGTAACTCATTAGTAGAGCTTTTATTTTGCTTTTTGTACAGTTTAATCAAATTACTAGTTCTCATCATTGTTTTCATAACTGAAGGTGATAGTTATTTTCTATATAGACAGTACCTGATTTCTGAGCTTCTGAATTTCTTCCTCTCTGTCCTTTATTCTGCTTTGCAAAGTATTCTTTGTTCGGTACAATTCTTCTTCAGTATAACAGAGTTCCTAGAAGATGAATCACAATCACAAAATATTTTACATGTATGTTTGAGAGACACTCTCTCACCTGGAGTTTCACAGCAGAAGGCAATATGCTGCAATCCCATACGAACTGAAATTTAATCTTAGTTAGGTGTCTGGCTAGGATGGGGAAAAAGAGCTGAGTACAAACACATGATCTGCAAGATTTACAAAGTTCTTTTGTGGAGACTGTCCTACGATAAATATTAGCCCAGACTAGTTTACTCAGTCACAATTTCACTGGAACCATGATTCATCCTTCCTCATACTCTCATTGTTCATTATATAGCTATCTTGAAATTATGTCAATAATGTAACAATTAGAAAATACTTTGGAGGGGAATCTGTATTCCTAAAATAAACCTATCAATCTGAAATATTTTCAAAAAATGTTTAAAACCCCTTGGCATATCTATCTTTAACTCACACACAGACCTCCCTTTGAAGTTCTGGATAAATTAACACAATGGCTGTGAAAGGGGAAGGAATAATAGTAAGGGACAACTTACTAAACAGCAAATCCAACCTGAAGTTTTGTTACTTTCATGATTTAGAGGCTATTTTAACTGACTTAATGATGTGTCACGCTTATCTTTTAAATTAAGACAGTCTTCAAATCACTATTTTACATCAGCTGCCAGTTGCTATAGAAAACAAATTATCCTATTCTCCCTTCAAACCATCAGATGTACAAGAAGTAACACCTCTACTTATCTTCTGTCTTTAGTCTCAGAAACCTTACGGAAATAGTTAAAGAAACTCCCAGACAGAACAGACCATAATTGTATTAAATATCAATGCATACAATTACTATAAAAGCATATGTGAACGTGTGGCATCAAAAGGAATACTTCGGTTTCTGTAATAACTGATAATGCCTTTTTCTTTTTAAATTCATTTCAATTTTCTCTGTGTAGTATTGACTTAAAATGTACTCCTCAGCAGAGGGGAAAAAAATACAATCTACCATCTGCTTTAGTACAATAAACATCAGCTATCCATCATGTGCAGACCTCAACTTCTGCCTTTTAATTAGTTAAAGCTTCTAGCATCTCATTAAAATGCAATTTTTGGAAGGACAGATAATCCTGTAAGATAAATTGTTCCTAGCAGATACAGTGTACTCTCCTGTTCTCCTCATCATTAATTCTCTTTACATCAGCTTTTTCTCTTAACAGAGAAATTTTTTAATAGCATTTAAAAGCATTCATCTGATTTCTATTGAATAATAAGTTTGGTCACATGAAATATGAGTGCCTTTTTCCCCCTCTCTCTTTTTTAGCACAAAAGTGCTCAAATCAAGGGGGAGTTTGCTTAAAAAGATGACTATAATTTTGTCAGCAATTTATCTTATAAAGCAGTTTGGAATTAACAACATTTAGACTCAGAATTGAGTAACACATGGATTTTTTAAAAAAAAATCTATAAATTGTTACTAAAACAACATTGTTTTTTGAGCTAAATCTTATCTAGTAATTGAGCACAGGAAATTTCACAGTAACCATTTTTAATATTTGAGTTTTTTGATACAAACAACAGTTAAGAATGTTACTATTTGGTAACTATTTTGGCCCTATTGTTTGCTTGTTACTTTCCTGAATAAAATTTAAGATCATGATCAATTTTGTGCACTCCCTAGGGTCAAGTTTATTCTTTAATACATCAGCAAGATCTCTGTTTACTAGGAGTTTCCAGAAGGCCCTGTCCCCATTGCTTAGTAATGGTTGTGTGTTGTTTATCCCTCGTGACAGTCATTAACCTTTCGGGAATTTCTTTGGAATATTAGATAAAAAAATAACCCAAATACTGTATAAACTACTCTCTTATTGAGCCAAATGCTTTAGTGATTACACCATGTGAGGCCTAAAATAAGAACAATCAGCTTTTAAGACCTCCTTACCTGTTTTTGCCGTTCTAGTTCAGCTTCTGCCTCTTGTTTGGCCATTTTATGTGCTGCTATTTGCTCTTGTAGGTCTTGAAGCTGCTCTCTCACTGACTCAGCCTCATTTACCTGCTGAGTCTCCATATCCTGAAATGAACAGAAAATGTTACTGTTTCACTAACATTTCAACAACACTGCAGTCTGTCACAGGTAACAGCAAAAAAAAGTTGTACTTGCAACATCACTTCAAAGGCAAATGAAAGCAAGTGTGTATGGACTGAATGACATTTGGTTGTTTCATACAGACTAGATGATCTTGAGGGTCCTTTCCAACCGTAATGATTCTGTGATTCTGTGAATAATTTTACTAATATAGCAATACAATAAATACATTTTGTGAACAGGAAAATCCTCCAGTTCTTCCCTTCTACTGTTTACAGGCTAAAACTGTGTAAAGTAGGCTTGCGTGCAACTGCTGGGCTGAGCCAATTATGCCAACAGACAACTTGGATTACAGCTGCTTCAGGGATTAGCAGCCCTTACAGAAAAGGATCTGGGTGATCGCTACAGAAATCAGCATGCTTGTTTGGTAAGAAATGCTTCCCTCAAAAGGAGAACACAGTAGTGAGGGAAGAGAGGAGTGGTACCTATAGTATTCTTTGCACGTAACCTGAAGTGGTGACAGAGAACAAGGAAAGAAATTGGGTAAAAGTTGGCTTATTTTAATACTAGGCCAAACAAACACTAGAAGCAAGAGAAAAGAGTTTTTTGTGCATGTTTAACAACAAACACATGTACATAATCATAGCTACCTGCAGCTCTGTTCTCATCTGTTGTATTTGCCCCATTAGTTTTTGTATTTCTTCTCTCTGAGTGTCTCGCTCATGTCTCAGTTCTTCCAGTTCCATTGTGCTTGCAGTGTTGCTATCCAGGCCTTCAATACCAGAGCCTTCTTTTAAGCTGTTTATCAACTTTTCTTTAGACTGAAATAATAAATCAGTATATTATTTATTGTAGTATTTAACAACTGCTCAACTAGAATATACCAAAATTACATTGCTCTAAAAATCAAACATAGACATTCAGTAAAAGAACTGCTCTATCTGTTCTTTTAGCCAAGTTAATAATGACCCTACACATTCTAAAATGAAAATGCTTCCCTAATGGTAATTTTTCTGACTTCCTGTACAGCACAAGACTGGATTTACTGAAAGCCTGTGTTATCTGAGGAAGAGTACAGCTTTTCTCTTTAGAAAGGCCTGCAATGTTAAACATGTCATGGATAACAATTCTGGCTTTCCAGCTGTCGTAAGTCCATCCTTTTTCCCGTCAGGAAAGTCAAATAAGAGACAAACACAGAAATAACTTCTCTGGGAAAGAGGACAAACCATTTTATTCAGAGCAAACATAATGTTTGCTCAGCATTGACTTTTGATCTCGTGCTTCTCCCATTTACCAAGATGATTTAAACCCTGTCCTTGGACTGAATTAATTATTCTAAACAGACACCTTTCTCTTCAGTATTTTGTTATCTTTTATAAACAAGTTTTAAATTGACCCCGTTTAGATTCATTACTTTTGACAACTGAAGTAGCTCAGAACTGTGCACAAAATACCTAATTTTGTCATTGTTTATACAATGTTGATCACATGCAACCTTTCAGAATATATATAAGTGTTTTCTTTGGTTTACACATAAGCATCCACTATATGCTAAGCTTCAGCCTCAAGCAGAACAGAGCAATATTCTTGACGCAAAAATACTGGGTGGGGAACAAATTGCAGGTTACATCTATTTATCTGTCTGCCCAAGACTGGACTCTTGGATGTGGAACACACTCTTAGAGGTTGCACAGGAAGCACAATGGTTCTCTTGGATTCTTCTTTAAGTTCAGGACCTGAACTTCCATTTATTTACTTCATCTGTAAGCTTAAGTTCAGAAAATACAGACTGGTAGGTGTTCTGTCTAGATATCATTGTAGATATGGCCCAAAATATATTACAGGCCACATAAAAAACCCCACAAATTAGATTATTTGCAGGATAACACCTTAAAAAGTTAAGCGGGCAAATCAAACTGTATTTCTTCACAGAAATGCTTACTTGGAGTATGCGAGTAGCCTTCTGCTTATAGTCTGTCAGTTCCTGTTTTGCAGATTCTAGGTGGTTTTTAGCCACTTTGACTTGCTGCTGAAGCTCATCAGCTCGCCTCTTTTCGTCTAAATACTTTCTTTCTGCTACAGTTATTCCTTCTGCCAAGTTCTGACGTTCTGCTTCCATTTTGCTTAGACGAGCTGCAAACTCACTCTATTAGCAATAAAGAAATGATACTTGGTGTTTAACCACAGTCTACACTTTAACTTAGCAAGGAAAAAAAGAAAGTCTAAAAGCAACTGCGTGACAACACCTCTATCTACTGCCTCCAACTTCAAGATGCATTAGTACTATTTGCAAAGTAATCCTGCTTGCTTAAGCAAGTGCTAAATAGTATCAGTACAAATATGCATTTTCTTTCCATCACCTGAAATAGTGAGGGAATAACAATCTTCCTATTATTTACATTTATTTGGTAAACAAAAAGCAAGCTTTCCCCTCCAAAACTACTATCAAATGTAGTCCGCCACATTTTGATGTACTTTAAAAAAAAACCCAGACATTGACAAAGATTTCAAAAGACAGTATTACACATAACAAAGGCCAAGCTAAGTGTGGAAAGCAGCATCTAGTAATGATGTACTCACATCTTTACCACAGAACTGAGTGTCCAGCTTACACTCTTAAGATCACCTAGTAAAATAATGTAATAATTTCTTGTGTAACATCACAGCATGAAAAATCAAATTAATTACCGATTTATTTTGAAACTGTTTTAATATTAAAGTTATCATGAAAAAAAACAGTAACATTATCAGCATTAATCCTCAAAAACTTTCAGCCAGGAATCTTTCAAAATAACAGGAAAAGTAAAATAGCATCACAAGGATACTTAGTGCAGCAGACAGCACATCCTTCCAAGCACTTAAAACCCTGAACAGGAACCGAAGTCAAGGGAAAGAGAGCGCAGTTGGAATCTCACGGATTTGGTCTCAAAAGTAGAGTCTGAAACTCTTCCTTACTCTTCATGTCTAACCTGCATTTGTTTGTAACTTTCTTGCTCTCGCTTGAGTGCGGAGTCTGCATCACGCAGCCTCTCTTGAAGAGTTTGAAGGGCTTGATTTTGCAAACTGCTCCCTTCACTGTGGTCTTGTATTATCCTGAAAGAGTGATAGATATATATATCTACGTATTAATTGAGAAAGAAGAAATCTAGTGTGATTTTCAGGTAGAAATATGACTACCTGGTTTTCAAAACAGCTTTCAAAATTCACCTAATAAATTGCAGACTGTGGCTGACTACAAGTGAGGCCTAGAGTTAATGACTCACATACCTACACCCTGATCTGTATTCTGGAGTACGCAGTTGCTGATTCATAATCCCAGTGCTCAAATAAATCATAGTTGTGGATAAGCAAATGTACTTTTCAAGACAAACCCCATTTTTCTTGAGATTTTCAGCTTCAAGCCTCAAATACAAACAAAAATACCTTATACAAAATAGATTCCAACAATCAGGTGACAGTTGCTCCTATTTAATACTCATTTGCCCTGTTCCCACTGCCAGCTATGATATAGTGGGCTCGGAGCAAACTTTAATCCTCGTATTTCAAACCTTGACACAATTCCTTTCACCACTAGTTTATTCACTTTCATTCTTAAAGAGACTAAATTATCTACCTGGAACTTTCACACATTACTGCTTGCAGAATTATGAAATAGGAAATCATGAAATACCGTGACTTTTCGCACTGCAATGCTTCCAAAGCTTCTGTCCGAGTGCTTAAGAGCTGATCAGCTTCTTGCAACCGTACTTTCAGCACAGCTAGCTGTGAATCCTTGGCACCAACAGCTTCTGTCAGATCATCAACTCGAGCTTGAAGTTCTCTAACCATCCTGTCACTCTTTGAATGGTCAACATTCCATTTCTCGACCCTTTCTCGGGATTTGTTCAGTTCTACAAAACAAGAAGTTTCTCTGAAGTTTATAAAAGTTGGGAGTGCATGGCTTTGTAAATGGCCAGGATGCACACACTGCATTTCTTAAAGAAATTAAATACAACCAACTTGAATCAACACTGAAACTTTATGAGCTACCAAGTAGTAACAAATGCCAGATTGGCTATCGGGGCACAACCCATACAATTTTGCAGGTGATTTCAAAACAGGCATTTAATTCTGTGTCACACTGCAGATGACAAATGTTACCTGCCCTACCAATGGCCTACTGTTGAAAACCTCTGCGCAAACAAGTCATTGGAAACCTATCCATAAAGCATCTTGTTCAACTCGCTATGACAATAAGCTTAACCTAAAACACTGTAGAAAAATACACCAGTGTTGAAATAATGCCTGAATACTTACACAGGCTTCTAGTTTTAATCACACATCACTCACTAAACATCAGCAGAAATTAGAATTCTCTGGCTCATATGGTTACTTTGGAAAAATGCCGTCCCTCAGCTGTATACCTACCAGCAGAAGTTTGCTCAAGGTTTTATCATTTAAGTTTTTAATGTATATTCACATTTTTCACATTTGTAATTTCATTTGGCTTTGAAAAAGCTAGTGAAGTCATACAAAAATACTAAATTTTTTATTTGTACTGTCAGTTTCTAGGCATCAGAGACTACAGCCTACAGCTACAAAGTAGACAGATTTTGAAGTATCTAATGGAATTTACTCACTTAAAAATAAGTATTTTGCAACAGCCAATAAAATACAGGAAAAGTATTTTAATATTTTTAACACTTGCTAACACTTTTAATAAGATGTTATGTTTTGGAATTAACTCTTGCATCATTTTAATCAACATTTGTGTCATCTCTGTAGCTGAAGAAGCCTTTTAGTTTCTCCCACCTCCTTATGCTTAAACCAAGAATCATTTTGCTTGGTAACTCATACATGCTAATTTAACTAGAAAGATTTTATTGTAAATACAGGACACTCAACAGAAACAGCATTGGTTTCTAGACCACTAGCATTTTACTAATATGTTACAGCTGAGTTTCCAAACCACAGTACCTTCTTGTGTTTCTTTGGACCTCTGAATTAATGAAGCCATTTCTTGATTTAAAGACTGAACTTCATTTCGCAGCAGCTGATTCTCCAGGCGAAGATTGGACAGCTCATGTGATCTGCAATCATCATTAGCTGGAAGGCTAGGATTAGTCACTGTACTTAGTGATGAATCCTTTGTGCCATTTCCTTGTGCTCCCAGTCCAGAATCTGAACTGTCTAGAGTTTCTGTACAGAGAGATATAAGTTAGAACATACAAATATGTTTCCTTGATATAAACAGCAATTCCATGTTCTGCATCAGTGGTTAAAGGCACCATCATCAATCAAAACAGCTTATACTGAAATGGAATATAGAGCTGCTTCTTCCAAGTGACTTGCACAAAAGGGGACCATTCCTACAGTATACATGCACCGTGCAGCATTTTTGTTAGCTCTGCAACACATGGAAGTTATAAAACTTATTACATGAATGTCAAATTTAGAATTCCCAAATATTAATACTTTTTTATGATTATATTGTCCAGAGGTGTCTTCAGAAGCTGAGAGAGTAACAGAAGAGATTTAAATACAGCAACTAACTAGAGGAATTTTTAGTACAAGTTCATTCTGGTTTTCCATTAAAATTTTTATTTCAAAGATGTAACCTTTATTAAAAAATATGTTCAGGTGACTATTGAAATGATTGAGTCAGTCATTTTGCTATCAAACCTAAATACATAACTCATCCACACAGCTATGTATTTTAGTTATTGTTATGTAAAAAAAAAACCATTTTAAGAACAATTTGGGTCAAACATCAATCCTACTGATAATTCTGCATTAATAATGTTCTCAAAGTATTTTTTCAAAAGCTCTTTTACTATGAGAAATCAAGTTGCAGTGAGTTGAAGCAGAAGCATGATCTCTCCTTTTTCTAATGAAAAAATTGAAAGTAGCTACACTGTCAAACTGTATCAGCTCTCTAATACAAACTGATACAAACGATAACTCTCTAGATTATGGAAACCAAAATATTTTTTTTCTTTTCTTTTTTTTTTTTTTTTCCAAATCTTAGAACCTCGGTGAGAACAGTAAGAGAACTCCTGGCAGTATTCTGAACAGTCCCTTAAAGGGCAGGAAGAAGCAATAGCCTTTCCCCATCATGCACAAGCACACAGAGCATCCTGGATTAACGCTGTAAAATTGATATATTCACTGTAACAGTCTCATTTCCAGCATGCAGATAGCTGGTAGCTTTGCAGCGATGTTAAGATACAGCAACACAGCACACAACGAGAAAACAAACAGGTGATCCAAAAATAATACTTTTGAATTCAGTATGTCCCAGAGGAGTAACTGCTGAAAATTCAGGGAGACAGACTGCAACTAATTCCAAGACGACAGTTTAACTATCACAATGTTATTTACTTCACCTTGCCATCACAAAGCAACCTGGTTCCACTTTCCTTGTTACCACAGCAACAGCTCCTATTAGCCAGAGCGCAGGGAGCTGAGGCAGACTACTAATTCTGAACACCACACTGACAAGTAGCAGCAGTGACAGCAACGTTTCTTCCACATTTCACCAAACACTTCTCCTGTTTAAATGGTTCTAAGAAGTGTTACTTCCTTTCTTTTGATTTATTTACACAATTTATCAAACAATTTATCCTCATTACTTTGTCTGGAAAACTTACAAGATTAATGAAGTGAGAAATCAGCCATTTATAGCACATATTGGTGCAATGTACAAAGTATAACATGAGTTAGTTTTGTCTATAGCTAATGTATCAGAAGCTACTTCAACAGATGCTACACAGAACATTCAAATGACACAGATATATCTATATCATCAACTTTCATTGTGTGCCTCCTCGTTTGGCAGTGCTCCAATGAAAATTCTAATCAAAAATCCTCAGAAGAAAATTCAACAGGCTGCACTGAGCAAAAGTATTATGTTCCCTAATCACCAATAAACTAGGCCATATTGCCAGGTCTAATGTATTTGAATCATTATTAGCAGTAGTAAAACTTATTGAAAAGTCAGAGAAATACAAAAATAATTCACATCTTTGTAAATGATCCCGTTTTCCATCTAAAACTTTTCAGCATACTTAACATATTAATTAAAAACCTGGCATTTACAATGCTTGATACGCTCAAAGTACTGAACAAATAATAAAGTATTCTAAATATATTAAGACATAATATAACTGCTTGCTTCAATAGAGCAACAGCAAGGACTGAGTACAGACTGGACAGTCTGACAAAAAGCACAAGTTCCTGACACCTCCCAGCTGCATTCTCCTTTGCATGTACTTGACAACAGCCCCAACTTTTGACCATCTGGCCTGAAGACTCTTTCAGGCATCTACATTTAGATTGAAGTAATGAACTGCTTCTGGCAAACCCCAAAGGCTTTATCTATCTAGCTCTCTTGTATCTGTAGCTCTACAACAGCCTACACACATCCAACTTCTCACTCTGCAGGACAAGCAAGCTTTAACAGCTTACCCCTCCTCCATGGTGGAATAGAGAAAACCTCACATGGTACCTCGGGAAACAGCCAACACCATCTACCAGCCAGTGAAAATCACTCACCCTCCTATGTGGCAACAACTTGCAAGGGCCTCTGGGTGATCAAACAAATGCAGCAGCACCTGTGCTTCCAAGTATGGATGTATGGGGGCTGATGCAAGGCTAGGCCATAGCTCAGGGAAGTCAAGGTGTATAGTAGCAGGGAGGTAGATCAAGAATACAGAAGATTTACAAGTTAATTAGCAAGACCTTTAAGATTATCTCAGTGACAAAAAAACTTTAAAGACTCTGCTGTACTCCACACATTTTACATACTGTTACCACTAAATGTTTCATGAAGTAAAACCATTACCTAGCCTTACCCTAGACATACTTGGGTATAAATATCTCTAGGTTCAATAGTATTTAACTACCATTGTCTTGGCTCCTGATGGAATTATCTTCAGTAGTTTTTGCACTCTGTGTACTGGTAGAAACAGAACTAATGCTTGAAGTCCGAGAGTGATTTTGAGGAACAAGTGTCTTGCTCTTCTCTTTTTTAGAGTCCTTCCTTCCATTAGGCTCTTTCTCTGAACTGTTGAGAAAATCAAAGAGCAACTCATCATCAGGTTCTGACTTTTTTCTTCTCACAAAATGTGAGGCAGCTCTGGTTGTGGAACCACCTTCTGCTGGAGAAGCAGTCTCCGAAGATGTCCTACGTGCTGGTTTAACATTTGCTGTTCCTGCTAGGATTGTGGCCTTCTGATGTTTAATATTATCAGCTGCTGAGGAGATGTAGGCTGCTTTAGATGATGTCTGATATTTCAGTTCTCCAGTATGCTGGCACAATTCAGAATATTCATTGGCAGGGTTCAAATTCTTATTATCATAAGCTGCACTGCTTGCTGTGTCTTTTTTGCTCAGAGCTGATGCAGCTCCTTGATCAACTCTGTTGAGTAGATCCTCTGCCTTTCCGGCAAGATCAGCAAGCCAAGACATGATAGGTATCTGTTGATAAACTCTGTAAAATTAGTTTCAGGACCATACGCTGCAAAAGACATAGAATGAATACAGATCAGGCTGGTGTTGATAAGACAAGATGTACAGGTTATCTAAACAACTGTTGTGTTAATCTATTAGCACTGTAACTATTTTAATACTTTTCTCCTACTCACTTGGTATTTCATTGTTTTGGTAACTGATGGAAACAAACCGAATCAGTTTCTGAGGAAAACAGACAAAACCAATGCTTAGCTATCAGACCATCATACTTGTTTCTGGCATCCGCAGAATCAAAACAGAGCAAGCATCGAGTCTGCTAGCCATCAGAAAATACACCTGGACCTACACTTGCACCTGACACAGCCAAACTTAGTGGCCAGATGCTTATTGTAGTAACAGATAACAAAGCCCTAGATGTTTGGCCTGCAAATTCATAATCTAGGTCAGACAGAGGAGCTTCTCCCCAACAAACTGCAGCCTGTTGTCCCTTCTGTGACACTAACATGGGGGAACAGGTTCATGCCTTCACTTGCACCAAGGGCCTGTGAGATTACACTAGCAACGTATGCCTCTCTCCCAGGTCCTGGGAAGGGCTCCTTCACCCCAGAGCAGGCTTGTGGAGCATCCCTGGGCCGAGCACACCCACAGCGGGAAGGGAGAAGCGCAGAGGCAGGCGAGACCGGGCAGGAGAGCAATGTTCAAGGTGGCCACTGTCCCCCCCTCCCTGCCCACCCTTACCACGGCTGACATCCCCCGACCTTTCCCCGGCTCGGTCCCCCCGCCCACAGCCGACGGCCCTCGGAAGCGGCGGAGGCCTCAGCACAGCCCGGCCTCACCTCCTCCCAGCGCGGGAGACCCCCGGCCTGAGGGGAGCCGTGAGGAGGATAAAGGGGGTTAAAAAGGGATGGAAAGGGAAGGTGGCGCCAGGCGGCAACAATCACTGTGAAGCCCCCGGACAGGCTCGACGGCACGACCCCATCTTCCGGCAGACGTGGCCCCTTCCGGGATGCGTGGCGCATACGCAGGAGACAACGCGAGCTCGCAGCTGGGCCTCGGCGCGTCCAGTCCCATCCCACAGTGGGCGGGGCCGGGGCAGGGCGGAGCGTCGGAGGAGGAGCTGAATGAGCAGGGAGATGCGGTCCGGAGTGCTGGTGTCTCTTCCACTTCTGGCGGCAGGAGGCGCTCAGGCCCCTCAGAGAAAGGGGTCAAGGAAGGTGTGCGGCGTGGCTGGCGGAAAGAGTGAAGCGTCATTTTACCATTCCCTAAACACAGGGTTTACGGATGGTGGTTTGATAAATGGCTGCTTGACCTGACAGAAACTGTCTTGCTGCCTCTGCCCTGAAATGGCAGCTGAGCCATTCTGCTCCAAAACCCGGGGAGCCCTTCTCCTTGTCTCTGCTGTTCAGATCAGGATGGCAGACCGTTATAAAGGCCCACTGGAAAAAGTGCCTCAGCCTTGATATTGTCAATAAATCACAGGAATTTCACCAGAAGAAGCTACATGGGGCATATATATTCTGTTTTTCGCAACCTGGGGAAGATTGAAAGGGAATGACCTCCTGATCCCCAAGGGCAACTGTAAGATACCAAGGAACACGGGGACCCCTGCAGATATAAACCTCTTACCCCCCTGCACAACAAATACAAATAACTAAAGGTGTCCTTTTAACCTCCTGGATTCACAAAACCTTGATCAGAACCTTTAATGTCCAGGCTTACCCTTATTGCAACAATCCTTCCCATGCATTTGTCCTGTACGATGACATAAATACCTCCTTGTTTCTGCTGAACATATTGAAAGGTTTTGTGCAAGCAAAAGTGACTCTTACTTGGGTAAAAGGTAAATATACTGAGGCTGTCTTAATTTTTTTTTCAGATTAAGATCATATAAGGTATTATAACCTGTTTAGAAGTGATGTTAGTTGAGGACACAAGGACTTCCCACATCCTTAGGGACTCCTTTAAAAGACAATTGCAGAATCACAGAATCATTAGTTGGAAAAGACCTCTAAAATCAACAAGTCCAACTGTCAACCCATCACCACCATGGCACTAAACCATGTCCCTAAGCACCATACCTAAACACCTCCAGGGACGGGGACTCCACCACTTCCCTGGGCAACCTGTTCTAATGCCTAACAACTCTTTCAGTGAAGAAATTTTTCCTGATATCCAATCTAAACCTCCTCTGATGGAGCTTGAGGCCATTTCCCAGGACTAGCAAAGAAATAATAGAAGATCTAAAATCCCATTTTCTTCAGTCTTCAGTTTCTTTTCCACAAAAACTCTCAGGATTTTCTGGGGCCATTTCCTGATGATCAGTTCAAGTGGCCCATTTCCTCTTTCAAAGCCCCATGATTTAGTTTGCACGACAAGGAGAAGAAAAAAAAAAAAGGCACTTGCAGACACTGAAACCAAGGGTCTTGGCATTAAGAGCATGCTCAGCACTCTTTTTTGCTCTTTTTTGGAAGATTTGTGCTATTTGGCAAGTTATGCCTCCACACAAAGAGAAAAAAATACTTTAAAATTACTTTTGTTAAGTGAAAACTACTAATGTTCTATAAGGAATAAAATACTCCTCCAACAATGAGTGATACTTATGAATATTTATTATCATTAATTATATAAAAGGAACATTCAGGAGGAAGGAAGGATTCTGGCTTTTCTGACAAACAGAAGACTTTCACTATGGCTTTATGTGTATGGGGTTGAAGTAAACAGCAAGTAACTTTTTGGTAATTTCATAACAATTTTTAGAGTAGAGTAAGAAAAAAAGAATACTTCTGTGATGTTGTTTCATGTGTCTCAAAATTACTGTATTCATTAGCTGAAAGGGAAAATGGAGCCCCTGGCATCTACTTTGCATATAAAGCACATGATGGTCAGTGAAGAAGAAAACCAAAACTTTTTGTGGAACCCTACCTTGCAATTTCAGTTACCTGACAGGTCAGCTAAAGAAAACATTGGAAGAGATAGCTTCAGGAATATAGCTCGTGTCACACTCAAAAGAATACAAATGGATCTTCTTTCACAGTTGCTCCAGTCATAAAAGCAAATGTGTAATACAGGAAATTCCCTTGACAAAATGAACTTCAACTTTACTTACTCTTAACAAGCAAGTCTACTCTAACTGGTTTCAGTGATTTTCAGTCACTGTTTCAAGTCAAAACCTTTTGGCTGATGTCAGATTTATACAGGAGAGCTCAAGATCCCTCTCACATTTTGATCCATACACGCTTTACTATTTAGACTCTGTTTCAAATGAGGTGTTTGAGTGAAGACACTTAGTAAGCATTGTTTAGAGGGACTCCTGTAGTGTGGATGTCCCCATACTTGTGACCCTCATCATCTGTGACTCAGTGTCCCAAACCTGCAGTACTTGAACTCCTTCGAGCTTTATCGCTCTTCTCTCTCTTCTGTAAATGCTTATTCTTAGCAACAAATAGCTGTTAAAGTGTATGTAATATCAGGCCACAGTGTCCTAGAGCTAAAGGCATTTGTGGTATGTGGTAGGATTTTTTTTTAATGTTATAATACCATCTGTTCTGATTTCAACTGGCAATGAAACAATTTTAATGTAAAAAGGGTTTTTTAAAGAGATTGTATTACTTACAAATTAATTCTAGTTTTATTTCACTTATTTGGTCTTCAAAATACATTACAAATCCCCTCAGTGGAAAATTCACATGTGACTTTTATTGTTTGAAGTATTAGACCATTGAATACCAAAGTGACATGAACACATCTATTCCTAATGTTGGAAAGAAACAAGAAGGGCCAAAGCCAGTACTCTAGGTTTTCTGTTTTATACAGATAGGATACAGACAAAGCATATTTAAATCCAGAAAATATCTAATTGTACCACTGCAACTAAAAAGCTTTTCTCTGCATTAGAGTCTGAATACCTTTTTAGGAAATGTACCCACAGTAGAGACATATAAGCAGCAAATGACATTCAACACACATTTTAATGTGTCCTATTCCACTTCACAGCCATTGCATGGTGCTTGTTTGACCAGATCATGTTACAGATGTAATCTAGTTTAGATGAATAAATTATAGGAAACAAGTGTCTTTCATTCAGTATTACGTAGGCAGACTCCTAGGACCATGTCTATACTGCCTGCAGGCTGAGACTTACTGGTTCTTTCAGATGACATAGTTATTTACCTTGAAGTTAACTGAATGGCAACCTTTTTTTTCTCTTCACACAAAAGACTAAGAACTGGGTTCCCATATGGATTAAGGGACTGGATGAAGGTGGAGATAACCCAGTCTTAGAAGTCCTTTACAGATTTTACATTGAATAGTTGGGTTATAGAATCATTCCATAAAAACAGTCATGTTTCTGTATAACCTGGAAAGCACATTTACTAACTCTGAGTGCTCTGATACTATTTTTACCCATATTTAGTGTCTCAGTATGATGTGTAATCTTTGCAATTGCCTGATCTTCAAGAAGCCATAAAGTTTACATCACCATTATTAAAGTTTGTTCCCATTTAGAAAACCAGACAAATAAAATAAAGCAGAAAGATTACCAGTTTAGACCTTGAGTAATACAGAGAAATCTAGAGTAGTGGTATCTCTTTCTTTGGTGATTCTTTGAGGTCTGTATTTTTATTCCAATAATTGATGTTCTCAGGCTGCAAGTATTTGCAAGGTGGCAGAGAAGAAAGAAGAAAAGACAACTTGCTGACTGTTTCACTGACTTATTTAAAACGTCCTTTACGTCTGCTATATTGACAGCTGCTTCCAAGCATCCTGTGACTGTGAGGCTGAATGGTGAGAATATTTAATTCTGTCACAAGAGACATAAGGCTTCATTAACTACCACTGAAAACTTTACAGGTACCTTCTCAGTTTACAGGTGTCCTCCCCAGAGTCCAGGACTTGATCTGATATGCTACACGGGCTGCTTCATGGTTTGAAAGGTTCTGGCTGCAATTCTCTGTCTGTAAGCCTGAAAAGTAAGAGATTAATATCAAGCTGTAGATGAAAAATTAGACTCTCTTTACAAAGCTTTTAGATCCCTATTCATATTCTAAGTAGATGAAATTTTTAGCAAGAATTTGCACATATTAATTTTTCCTACTATAGCTCTCATTGTAAGATTATTTAAATAACAAAGCCAGAAGACATCTGCCACAATAACTATATCACAGCAGGATTAAACCACTTCCTCAAAGTTCATAGCAAGAAAACACCTGAGCCTTTACTTTTGTTTTTTTCAATGAAAAAAGGCAGGTTTTGCAGTTGACAAAATGATTTCTTTTTAAAAATTACTGTTTTCCACTTTGAGGAGATTCCCAGGTTTTTCATTGTTCATGAAGGCGCATTGTTAGATAGCAGAGGCAAAACACACAAAACTTGTACTTAGGAAGTTAATGATTCTCTTTTCTAAGTATATTGAAATAAGGTTTTGGCAGTAATTTTCTATACTAAAATGCACTGAAATTGCAAAATATAGAAAAAAAGAAGTTTGGTTATGTCATCTTAATTCAACCTTCTTTTGTATATGTGTCATGATATACTATTACAGAACTACATGTCCAGACTAAAGTCTCTGCTGCATGCAGTATATTGAAAATATACCAAATGCCAAGGATTGGAAAATAAAGTGATGGCCACTGGATGAGTTGTCATTTAAACTTTTATTTAATCTCAACATTCAGTATATGGCCTCATGCCATTCATCACTTAAACGTATCACTGAATAAAATAATATGATCTTGCCCCATAAGTTTGTATGACTGTTACCTGTAACTTTGCATGACAGAGTATGGGCAGAGAAATTGGTTACAGCAGGAAAAGCTAAGGTGGAAAGTTACAGCTCTATGCTATCTGCCCATGTGCCCACATTTACTCCATGGGAAATGAAGGTACTTAACCTGTTCCTTTAGTTACTTTGCATGAACTCACCAACATTCCCGAGTAAGTCTACCTTTACTCAAGCTGTCACATTAGCTCATTACACATGGTTCACACACCCACAGCCTCTGAGGCAAGTGGTGTTACTATCTTCACTTTCCAGGTGGGAACTGAGGTGCAGCAAGGATGAACAAAAGAGGAAGAACTTAGAATCATATAATCATAGATCGTCCTGAGTTGGGAGGGACCCACATGGATCATCGAGTTTGACTCCTGTCGACACACAGGACAATCTCAGAAGTCACACTGTGTGTCTAAGAGCATTGTCTAGATGCTTTTTGAATTCTGTCAATCTTGTTGCTGTGATAACTTCCCTGGGGAGCCTATTCCAGAGTTCCACCACCCTCTGGGTGAAAAATTTTTTCCCAGTATCTAACCTAAACATCCCCCAGCAGAGCTTCATGTCATTCCCTTGGGCTCTATTGCAGGTCACCAGAGAGAAGAGATCAGCTCCTGCTCCTCCAGTTCCCCTCACAAGAAAGTTATAGATTGTGATGAGGTCTCCCTTCAGTCTCCTCTGCTTCAGGCTAAACAAACCAAATCCTTCTTTTATTGTGGTCCCCAAAAATGCACACAGTACTCGAGGTGAGGCATCAGAGCTGAGTGGAACTATTGCCTCCCTTGACCAGGTAACAATGCAGTGCTTGACGCTCTCCAGGACATGGTTGGCCCTTTTGGCTGCCAGGGCACACTGTTGACTGATATTCAACTTTCCATCAATCAGAACACCAGATCCCTTTCTGCAGGGCTGCTCTCCAGCCTCCTGTTCCCACGTCTGTATGTACATCCATAGTTGCCCCATCCCAAGTGCAAAATCTAGCACTTGCCCTTGTTAAACTTCATATGGTTGGTGACTGCCCAGCACTCTAATCTGTCAAAATCTCTCTGCAGGTTCTCTTTGTCTTCTAGGGAGTCAACAGCTCCTCCCAATTTAGTATCTAATGGCTAGAATGGCTTTCCTCTACATTTTTATAAATATCTTTCCTGGCAGATTAAAAGAAAAAACAATAGCTTTTCAGTCCAAATTTCATCAGCTGCAAGGTTAGTGACACGGTACCATAAATACCTGTGTTAAAACATCTCCAGAGTTCTGCCAGAAATCTGGAAAATCTCGTTTGGGAAACCTGTGCTTTACAAGAACTACTATCACCACTTTAAGCCAGCCTGATGTGAGCCATGTTGGAGGTAGGAGTGAGAATCTTCTCAGAGCACTCTTAATAAAACAGAGATAAACTACCCAACCTTACTGTATGGCAGCCTTGCAGTCTGTAGAACTTCCCATCCTTGCTTGGGAAAAGCTATGCAGAAAAATCCCACCTTATCTGCAGTTTTCAAATTTCACATTTGGGTTGGTTTTTTTTCTTTTCATATGGTCAACACTTTCAGAGTTTACTAGTGTCTCAGTTCTCATTTGCAGTGTGTGGCTTTGGTGGGTAAGCAGAACTGCACTATAGAGTGGAAGTTTTGTTATGAGGTGGGTGATGGTTACTTTTGCTTTTTAGCAGCCAGAGAAAGGAGCAAAATGCTTCACAAATTCATCATGTTTTTACCTCCATATGTGCTTTTCTCTTTTAAAAAAATATTACATATGTGTTTGTTTATATAGCCAATCACACTGTTTGTGTAATTGATGAAACACTATTTCATTTATCTTCCACGGTAGCAGTGGTCACAAGGATCATGCTGGATTCCTGCTGCAGGAGATGTAGCAACTTCTGTTTGAGACTCCCCACAACTGCATCTTAGCAATGTCTCTGCTTACTTCAGCCCACATACCCCGTATCTCCATTCATCTCTTTCTCTTAGACAATCATTCTATCTGATTCACTAAGGCTTGACAAAAATAAATAATTACATTCAGTAGTAAAAACCTGAGTATTACTTCAGTGTCTTCAAGTACCTGTCTGATACATTTTGCTTGAGATGGATTCCTGTAGTGGTCTTCCTATCTATTATTTTTCACAGTAAGAAACATCCTGCTCAATCAATTTATAGACAGGTTATTTGGCAATTATATTATTCGACTTTTTAGAAGTGACAGCTGACACAAGGTATACTCACCTCATGTTGCCCAGCTATGACAAACAATATGAAAAACACCTTTGGACTGGGATGACAAGTCAGCAATGCTTTTAACTGCTCTAAGGCAACTTTTAGGACAGGAGGATAATACTGGAAACATAAGCATAACGCACATGGCTACTAAGCTTAAATTAAATTGAGGGGAAAGAAAGGTTTAGGGCTTGTTTTTTCCTGTTGGATAATCAGCATGATGGACTTTGTCAGTTCATAAAGGTCATTTCTGAACCAAACCAAATTTTATCAGCTTGACTGTGTCAGGAGGCATGATGAGTTACTGGAGACTCCAAATTCTAGGTAAGTACTGATGATTAACCGATAATGACCTTTTACATTTATGATCATAAGCAAAGCTGACACAGTGAAAATAACGCAAACTGCAAACTCAGGAGCAAAACTATGGCCTTCTGCAGACATTCAAAAACACAGACGGTAACAAAATGCAAACTTGTGTGTTTTTTAACTTTGTCCGTCATGCTGCTGATAGCATGCAAGGGGAAGCTGGTGTGTGCCTTTCTGTATGGTTTGTTAGGCAAAGAGCATGTGCCTCTACTATTCACAAAAGATCTTTGTTTCTCTTTCTCTCATTAAAAATGGGGAAGACTTTACAGCAGCACTTCTCAGGCTTTTTCGTAGCACATAACCAAACCCCCTTGACACCTCTCTCTACTGGTACATGCAGATTCCAGCACCGTTCCAGAGCCGCACCTGCGCAGCTGGGAACAGGTGTTAAACAAGGGCTGGCACAGTCTGCAGCCATCGTCGTTCTGCTGGCCATCGTCGGTGAAATACATAAGGATGATGTGGGAGCATTAGTTTTCTTCCCTCATGTCATGTACAACCCTTCGACACATTTCTCTACCTTTCCGTTCTGGGCCTCCGGCCTCCATCCTGTCCCGAAACTACAGGAGAGCAGTTCCGACGGGAAGGCACAGTTGGTGCCAACCCGCTCCCACCCACCGCATAACACGGAGAAGCGCCAAAGGCGGGCACAACCTCTGCAGCTCTCCGCAGCCGCGGCCCAGCAACCGGCACCACGCGAAACACGCTCTCCACCTGCACCCGGGCCACACCGCCCACTGCGGACGGGAGACTACAACTGGCACCGTGCTTTGCGCGCAAGGCCCCGCTGTCTTTGGGGGCGGGAGAGCGCCGGGCTTGCTGGGGCACGTAGTGCAGTCGGGCGAGGGGAGGGCGGCCCCGCCTCGGCCTGGCCGCGATTGGCCCCGGGTCAGTCTCCGCCTGCCGTGTCCCGCGGTCGCCTGTCTCCGCACGGCGCCTGCCGCAATCACAGCGGCCGCAGCGGCGACACCTCCGCAGGCGGCGCGGTAAGGGCCGGCTGGGGCCGTGCTTGACGCTGCGCTGCGGGAGCCGCGGGATCGCGTTGTCTGGGGAGGGTTCTGTCACCGTCGGCTGCTTGCTTACGGCGGGGAGGAGTCAGGAGTGCGCCTGAGTGAGGGGAACGGAGAGGAGGTGCCGGCCCCGGCGACGGAGCTCCCCGGGATAGGGGCGAGGGGCCTCGCCGGCTTTCAGGAAGGGGACGAGGGGCGCCTGGCTCCGAGCTCTGCCTAGTCCCCCTCGGCCGTCCTGGCGCCCCGCCGCCCCTGGCTGGTGGGAGCTGTTTGGGGCCCGACCGTTAGTCAGCGCTGGGGCTGACAGGGGGACACGCTTCGGTCGATTTGCAGAGCTTTTCCCCCGGCCCTACCTGCCCATGGTGCCACCTCTGCGTCTTGGGCATGGCTGCAGAGCGCCGAGCAGCATCGCCGGTGCTGCCCGGCGTAAGAGGGGTTTGGGCCCAGTTGTTGACCCCCTGTCCTGTCACGGGGCCGTTTTGGCTCGGGAGGTGTGTCTTCTGGAAGGGCTTCACCGGGGAGAGGGCTCAAAGCGACTCTTTCAGGGGACATCGCTCAGCCCTGGCATAGGAGAGGAGGGAGATCTGGGGCAGCACAGATTAGTCCCTGGTCGTACGGTTTTAACGGGGGAAAACGATGGAGTAAGAATTTATGGGTTTCCTGTAACGAGCTGATGATACCTGAGAGGTGCTGCACTGTGGCTAGATGGTTATAGCTGGTAGACAACCTTGCTATACATGAAGGTCTGCTTGGTGTTAGTAGCACCACTAGTTTCTTGTTAAGTCAAACAACACTGTTGTGTGTTTTTATTTGTGGGTTAAAACAAATACTGCAGTGAAGATCTGTAATTCTTTAAGATAAACCATAGTAAAAGGCACATGGAATGCAGGTATCTCAGACTTTTTCTGTAATCACTTTTCCAAAGTGTCATTCTATGCATACTCTAAACATTTCCACGTTTGTTGGGCAGACGCGCTTACCTTTGTCTGCTTTATTTTTATACCCTCAACCCCACCCTCCTACTCCAAATCATACAATGTAACTAATTACAGTTATTTATGCAGTGTTGCAGTAGCTGCTTTTGCCACCCTCAGAATGTCATTGCAGAGGCTTTGTATATTTCCAGGAAGATGTGAAAGTAAATGGCAGAAGCAGTTTTACTGTAGCCTTACAACCTGCCAGGTTTGAATCTGGGCTTTTCAAAGCGTGTATTAAAAAATAATCCTCTAAACCATATGTATTAGATTGTCACCATCCCAGGAAGCATAAGCAGTGACTATTTTTTTCACCCCTGATAGATGGTGCCATCTCTCTGCTGCTGAGAAAGACAAATCTGTGAACAGTAGAGTGAATGTTATTTTAAATGACTTTAGAATACCTTTTTGAACATTTAAAATGCTTGAAACCATTTTGAGTTAACATAATTACGAATTCTTGTTTTTACTGTAAAAGTGACATACAACTTCAGTAGCTATACTAAACTATTTTACTGCAGGTTCTAATCAAATTAGGCTGATTCATTAATAGTAGACTTTGTAAAGAATAGTTTTGCAACAGAGACCATAATCTCCTTCAGAAAGGATCTTATCAGAGTTCACAGTGATAAAGACTTTTTCTTTCTACCACACAAGTAGATAAAGAAAATCAGACTAATTCCGCAACAGCTAAATCACGGGTTTAGGTGCTTCAGTTTGCACAGCAGCCAGCACAACATGTAGGCAGAACATTGCTGACAGCAAACTGCAGACATTGGTTTCCTGTGAGGAGAGCTATCGCTAGTCACATATTTTGTGTGAATCAGCATCTAAATATTACTGTGACTGGCGGTATGGAAGCACAGTGTGGGAAAAGGAATTGGGTCTTGATTCTGAAAATTGAAAGGCTAGTAGTCATAAGAAGAGCAGCAGAGAAGAAATACAGATTTTCAAGAGGAACAGGCATGATCAGCTGATGAGCTTAAGGCTCTTATTTTTGCCCAAAATTACTGTTAATTCATTTATTTCACACGAAGGGAAAATGGATATATGGTTTGTGTTTATATAGCTCTTAGAGGCTGTGCTTGAGGTATTTGGAGTTTAAGCTACTGAAGTGTCATCAACATTGCTGTGAACACTAGTGGAAAATACTTTGATCAACTCAAACTCCACCAAACAAGAGGTATCTTGTTGTTTTGAGATTTTTTATCTTAGTGGACTGTTTTCCCAAAGCAAAGCTGGAAGCTCAGGGAGCAGGCTGTTGGTCAGAAAAGTTGTTCTAGCAGCAGCCAGCCATTTCCAGATGTGGCCTTTCTTAAGCATCCCTGTCTTATCAACTCAGATGTGTGCTAGCCATGTAATGGGAAGTGGTCAAGGTACCTCTGTCAGCAAAAACAGGTTTTAAGAACTGAGTGTATTGGTCTGGCAAGAGCTACCCAGTTCTAGCCACGCTTCTTCCTGGAACTCTGCAAACTCGGCAAATGTGCTTTGGTTCCACACATGTAGGTCTGATACTGAATGCAGTGTGCCTGTGAGATGTTCCTTTTTCCTGACATGGTCTCCAAAGTCTCCAAAGCAAAGTTAATTAACTCTTCTACCAGAAAGACTAGGCATAGCTGATCAAATCTCATATTTTTGGGGGGGTTGCCAAAGCTCTAAGATGAACTTGTAGTGAATTTTCAGTTCTTCCATGTAGTCTCACTCTGCATGCGTTTGGGATTACCTGTGACAGATTTTTGATTCCTTGCTCTCAGAAAAAGGCTTTTTGTGTACATGTGGTCAACCAGTCAGCTGAGCTGGTTTCTCTTCCAATATGATCTGAAGGCATAGCATGCAATGGAAACTTTCTCTTCTTGACTGTAGGTCAATACAACCCAGAAAAACAGTCTTTTAAATTGCTTGTCTGAGCACTCAAAGGCTGTCTTTAAAAAAAAAAAGCAGAAATATGTTGGGGTTTGTTTAGTTGGTTGGTTGGTGGAAACAATGAATGACTTACTTCCACTCCAGTGTGAAACTCAGTTAAGATTTCTAAGCAGGTCATCTAAAATACATTGATTTTCTTTTGTTGTCTAATATTTCAGGGATTAGATACACCTGAAACTGAATATTGGGAATGATAGGCTCTTTGGTCTGTGGTGTATTGTGGCACTCTACAAAAGTTTTAAACAACTTGGTCTAAATCTTAGCTGTGCTGTTAGCAACAGAATAGGCAGGTTTTGTGGATGTTGTAATCACGTTTTATCTTCAGCGCAGTTGTTAGTAAGTTATTTGTCTTAATCATGTGAAGAAGCGATAAGATAGACAAGGCAGAGTTGCCATACAAAGCCACCTGTCACTGGTGGCAAAAATGACAAGGATTTGCTCAACATGAGAGATTGTAACTGCAGAAAACTTCCTTTTTCCTTAATATCCACTTAACTGCTAAAGTAGTTTATAATTCAACAAACCCTAAATTGTTAGATTATAATGTATTGTTCTCGCTCTCAAATTTCATGCTTGCAGGCTCTGACAGGAGTGGCTTATTCCTGATAGAGAAGTTTCCTAGATTCAAATGAGTTTTGGAAGAAGCAGTGTCATAGCACTTAACATTTGGTTCTGTCTTTTCTGTTCAGATCTGGAGTTTTTCTGTGTGGTAACATCTCTTTCTGTAGGACCTGATATGCTAACGTGACTTCCTTTACTTTGTTCTAGAAACCCCCCCCCCCCCACTTCCAAATATATATATATATTTTTTCATACTACAGCCTGCAATACTTCATTTTAGTGACTAGAAGCCTTGGAAAGACCTTTACTACATGCTACACTAGCAGTCTTCACTGTATACAGCTGCTTTGGAGGTGAACTTGCTACTTCACTGTTTCAGCCTCCTTTGAGGGAATGCAGATGGGTGGTTTTGACTGTCAGGAACTGAGACTGTCTTAGATAAAGTTATTTGGTTTAGTGGCAGCTTTGACATTATACCTTGTGACCATGTCATATGGCTTGGGAGTTTCCAGCTTTTATTCCAGAGAAAACCATACTAAGGTAGACTGCTCCACCTCTTACTGCAACACCTTTTCCTAGCAGTGATCAACCTCCAGAATCTCTTTTTTTGCTAGGAGGCCAGTGTAAAAACCTATCTCTCAGTGCATGAGGAGATATGTAATCTTTGTGCATGTGCCCAGTGAATACAGTTCTTCAAGAGAATTTGCTTTATGAGTTAAACACTGGATGCAGCAGACCATGACCAATATATATAACCTGCTCCCCACCCCCAAGGAAGAAAAATACAAAAAGCAAACCTTTGATTAGATATGGCCAGCTTGTTTGCATTTAGAGCAAACACTTCATCAGACAATCAAGGTGCTCAGGAAGTTCAATAGTGGGGCCACTGCTTCTGGTCCTCTCAAGGAAGTATAAAGAGCCATTTCTGCATGGGCTTAAACCTCCTCTCTGGTTCTGCTTAGCTAAATTTGGCGTCCACAGGCTCAGACCCGAATCTTTCACTGTGCACCTTGGGCAAACACTTAACCATTGTGCAAAAGAGATGAGAATGCTACTCTTTCATGTGGTACCAGTTCACATTTGCTCTCCACTAGCATAAGAGGGTGCACAAATAGCGTGAGGCTCTCACAGGCTGCACTTCCCCCCTAGCCCCAACAGATAGGGCTGTATCTTGTGCAGAACAGCAGCACGGCCTCTCACCACCCTCTCTGGCTTTGTGGGCACAGAGAGCTTTTGTGACACTCTGGCCATCCAACTCCCAAGCAGTTCTCCATGTCTGTGCATCCTTGTGCCTACATTACCCAGGATTTGACTTAATAATAAGGGGTAAATTGCCAGTGAGTGCCAGGAAACTATGTAAGCAGAGACCAAGAGAATAGTATTAGTCTGAAAAAGTTTTATCTATGGAATGTTTCATAGAGAGGCTTGCTCTGTATTTGAGGCTTATTCATTACCAGCTATTACAGAACAAAACAAGTGGAGGGAGCTGAAAGACTTGGTTGTCCTATTCAGAATTGCATTCAGTCACATTTGAAAGCTGACAGAAAACTCCTGTAACTAGTAGCAGCTTGGTGCTAAAGGAAGATATGACTAGAAATTGTGATATGGTTTGAATTGTCTGTAAAACACAAAAAACATCAATGGGCAAGAGAAACTTGTGGTTGTGGTACTACAGATGTTTGGATTGCATTTGTTTTATTTTTGACTAATGTGCTCTGACCTATTTCTCTCAAACTTCTCCATTAGGGATTTTTCTTTTCTCCTGTTTGTGGAGTAAATAAAGAAGAGAGATGATATTGAAAGCACTTGTGCTACTGGGCTGCGCTCTGGGCATCAGCACATTCCCCATGGAAGAACCTGAAGATGGAGGCAAGCACTGGGTGGTGATTGTTGCAGGTTCAAATGGCTGGTACAACTATCGACACCAGGTAAGGACCACAGGCCCCACAGGCTGATGCTGGCCACGCTCCAGAAAATGTCTGCTCTGGGTCTTGCAGGGAGATGGTAGCTGCCTAGACTAGTTCAGCCCTTCTGTTGTTTGGGTGGGTGCTTCTACTTCTAGACTTCCACGAGTCTGTGAAGTTTTCAAACTGAACAGCAACAAGATTCACTCAGAACCTAGTCTTAATTTTTGTTATTCTCACCCAAAGAATTCCCCTCCCCTGCTCTTTTCACTTCCTTTTTTTTTTTTTTCTTGCTTACAACTTTTATCCAGTCTTTCATCTTTTGAAAAGCTGTCATTAGCAGGAGGAGCAACATTCTTCCTCTAATCAACCTTCTGCATCTTGGGAGACCTGTAGCATTTAAGCTAAATATTCTATTACTAGGCTAGAGGATCTGACCCCAACTTGTACTTGAACAAATGATGTCTACGATTAAAGCTCAGTTAGAGACACATGTATGTTTCTTTCGTTTTCCTTTTTTCTGTATGTTACAAAAAAGCTCCCTTTCTTCTCTCCAGTTAAGAGAATCTGAGAAGGTTGCAAGTGCACAGTGTGCTTTTTCTGGGGCAAAGGACATGCAGAAGGGGGTTCTTTTAACCTGAATCAGCTTGCTCTCACTGTGTTTGACAGCATGGCCTTAAGAGTTGTGTTGGCATAACAAGGATACAGTGCATCAGCGTGCAGGGATCAGATGAATGGCAGAAAGAGGAAAAAAGGGAACAGGAACTCCTGAGCTGACACTGCTGTCCAAGACAGTGTGTTGTGGAATTGTGGTCTGAGTGTGAGTGTCAGGATGGACAGGATGAAATCCAAGTGACTTAACTCTGATTAAGTTCAAGAATTATAATTAGCGGTCAGGAGACTATGGCAGTTTTTCCCTTTGGGGAATTCTTGGGCTATTCCTTAAACAGATTAATCTACACTTAAACACAGTCTTTGCTCTAAACTTGAAACTACCTCTTGCTTTTCTGGAGAACAGGGTTCAGTTAATTATGATTTATGTATATATTTGTGTATTTCTAAATGTTAGAAAAATAGTTTACTAGTCTATTGTTGTTTAAGGTGAACTCAAACAGAAATATACAGTGTACAAACCCAACATTTAAGAAGTCAAACTGGATTAAGTGTACTGGGTACAGCTGATTTGCTGAACACTGACATTTTTAAAGTATTTATTATTTAATGTATTAAATGTATTAATAATGTAAACTAATGTAAAATCTGGAGGGGCTTCATCCTCTCTATTTGTGTTGAGTGGGGAAGAAATGAGCCTTCTATGTGTTGGGCATGCTGGGTTTTATGTTTATGTTTCTCTCCTACCTCTCAGCTCAATCTATAATTTTCAGCATAGTGAAGAGCTTAAAACTGAATGAACCAGACTGACAACCTTGTTGCATCTGGAGAAGTACCTGTTGCTGTCAAATGCTAAGTCAACACTTTGCCGAACTGGTTTTAGGGATTTTGCCAGCTTCTTGCACTGTAGCTGTCACCTAATAACTGTAGTTGGACTATTACAGCCTTAAGATAAACTATTTCTATTTCAAATTAAATCTTAAAAAAGAGATTTTTAAAGTTGAAATTGGAAACCAGTTATATAAATAGTAATGTTGTAGTTGATCACTGCCTGCCCTGGAGTATCTGAATAGAATTACTGAGTTGTACTCTGGTTGTTGCTATTGCTGTATAACCAGTCTTACTGGCTCCCTTCCACTCTAGGAGGAGTTAATACCACAACATTCATTTTTAAAATATGACTACATTTTTGAAGCTGTGGCTCATGAGAATTCCTTTTCTACAGTTGCCCCAAAATACAGTTTTTAACCTTTCTGTCAGTGAGCCTTCAATGACAAATATATCTGTCAGGTACAAATGGCATTACAAAGAACACAAGATGCACACTTACATATTTATGTCCCAACAGTGAAGTCTTTTGAAGATGCCAGTTCCATAGGAGCAGATTAACTTCTGAGCATGGACATGCTTTGCAGACAGTTACTAAGTAATTGCTTTTCAAATCTAGAAAAATGACAAGAAATTTTTTACCACCTTCATTTTGAAGATAATGTCTACTAACAATGCAAAATATCTGCAATGTCAAATTGTTCTTACTTTCAGTTTTAGAATTTTCTGTATTTTAACTTCTATTGCTTGGTTACAGTACAGTATTAACATTTAGAAAAAATCCTTAAAGTTAGAAGAGCACTAATAGTCCTATTGAAGTCATGAAATCAAGAGTCACAAAATGGAGTATGTGTGAAGGACCCTTCAGAATGGGGTTGAGCTCTTGATTGCCTGTCTTGGGCAAGATACTCTTAAGTTTCCAGAAGTTGCAGTGTATCAGGAGCCTATGCTGTCTTGCTTCGTAGCCTTTTGTGAGCAACCTGACAGGAGTAAGCACCCATGGGTGGAGGGTGTACTATGAGACAGAGCCAGTAGTTAGTCATGGAAAACCTACAATGTGTGTGCCACCAAGTGTAATCCAGAGGAGGGTGCCTTGGGTATCAAAAAATTGGGAAAATTTGTTCACAGCAAAACTGGCCTAACTGTAGTCTTTTGGGAAAGTCACACAGAAGGAGGAAAGGTACTGTAGAAACCTCAGAAGTTAAGAGATTTTTGGAAACAATATGTGGACTGTTCTCCATGTCTTTGCACATTAGTGCTCCCTAACTTTCAGCAGTGGGAGCAAAAGCAGTGTGAGTATTTAAATTAGTTGCTCAAGTCACTTGCAGTGGAACCAAGGAACAGGACTTGGTTTTCCAGTTCTGTCCTTCATTCATCATGAAAGTCACTCCATTGTGAACACATGCAGAAACACGTGTTATTTTTCAGTAGAAGAATACCTGTACTGTCAGAAAGCAAAGCAGTACTCCAGGATAGCAGAGTTGTGTAATTCTTTGCAGGGAGAAACTGCAGAGGAAAACAGGTTGTACCCAATTCACTTTCCTCCTGCCAATACCTTATTTTCTCAGAACTTCTCTGATCTAGCCTGTGTACAAAAGAATTTGTAGATGTGAATGTTGCTTTAAGTAGTTACTCCATGTGACTTTTTTTATTACTGGACTAGTTGCTATTCCCTGCATGCAACTAAGCATTTGTAATAAACCTTTGTAATTTGAGACCCCAGCAGACACATATCTCTAGAGTTGCAATTGCCCAGTTCAGCTGTTCAGGGTACAGTTAATACATGATGTTGCATGTTTGGACTACAGTTATATTTTGTGAGCCCTGTTTGTTTTGTATGGTATCTGCACATAACACAAAACGTACTTTGTTGTGACTACAAAATCGTTTCCTGATGGCAGGATGTGTTCATCTGACTAAAAAACCATAAAAGGAGGAAAAGTATATTACACCTTCAAAAATGGCTATAATTTCACACATGAAAATTTGTGGAACCACATGACCAATAAGTTTGTAAAGACAGTGCAGACCCTGTAAATGCTGAGTTTGTACCTGTAACCTCAAGGAATCTGAAACTCCTTCTAAGACTTGTAATTCAGCTGTCAGTGGTGAGGATCCACTATCAATGGTGAAAACCACACATGTAGACAAGATAAAACCCACGGTTTGCACTTACCTATGAGTGAGGTTCACACCTTGCAGGTGTGATGCCTGAACTGGGACTATTTCCTAATCAGGAAGACAAGAAATAGGAAACACATTTGTCTCATCAAGTTCCTAAAATAAGTTTTAGGTGTTTTGAATAGAATACAGCCCAATGTGATAGACTTACTGTCACTGCAGAACTAGCTCATGTATACTCTCATGCTTGTGGCTTCTCAGTGCTTTGGGGGTTTTACCCATATCTTTGTGTTTTTTAGTAGAGTTGTTTGGTCTGTGGAAGGAGTTACCAATGTTCTGTCTGCTCCTCATCAGTTATTCTGACTTCTCTATAGCAGCTTTTTTTGTTACCAGACTGGCTGCTATTCTCTAAATGCAACTAAGCACTCATAGCGTATACCAGAAAGAGTACTGTCCCCATTGCCTGGGAAAGTGGCTCAGCTCTCTGCTCTGCAAAGAGCTAGATGATGTATCTCTGGAAAGCTTAGTGACATACTTGAGCAAATACAGCGCTAAATGCTACTGGTTGGTAGATTTAGAGAATAAGCCAATAAACTAGTTCTTCTTAAGAGAAAGAGAGTTTTGTATCTACTTCTACCTCTCCTGGGAGATGACTGTACCAGCTAACTCAAACCTAACACTGGCTTCACAAGCAGATCAAAGAGACAAGCCAATACTTTCGGGATACTTGAAAAGACATAGTGAAAGGAAAAGCCTGATGTGAAACATCGTGTCGATAAAGGTGGAGTACGCACTTGAGGAGAAAAATTGTCTGGCAAAATGAAAATGCTGAAAATAAAAACATTTGAGTTTGCATACATGGATCTGTTTTCAGTTATTGTTTTTTAGTCTTACACTAACTGAGCCTTATGGTCCAGGGACTGTGTTTATTCAGGGTTTTGGGCAGTACCAAACAGAGCAGTATCTTATGCCAGGATAGTCCTAAACTGTGCAGTCTTAGGATATTCTCTGTCTCCTAATTTAACAGACATTAAGGATTCTTTGGCTTCAATTAACATTGCCTCACTGTGCTTACAAAATTGTAACTGAAACTACGGGAAAACCTTTCCAAAGTTCTTAACACAGTTACAGTTTTTGACTGATTTCCTTGATGTATGTTTAAACAAGAAAATGAAACATGGCTGGCATTTGAAATGTATTCTTCTACCATGCTTATATATTCAAGCTCATTCTTTTTTAGGCTGTGGCATTTCAGTGTGCCTGTAACAGCAGCAGCTGCAATGAAGCTGATAGTTCATTACATATGCTTTTTACCCATGAACCTAGCAGTCACAAGATCAGAAGTAACCAATTTCACAGAAGTCTAAGCATTTTCCTTGGGAACTATTTATGTATGCATGTGTCATAAAGCAGCTTGTTTTTTCCAAAAATCCCTGCCCCAAGCAGTCTACTTGAAAGCTATGTCACTCAAACATTTAACAGCTGTATGGTTGAGGAAAATTGGGATGGTTTGGTTCTTTTCCTTTTAGAATTTCACCCAAATGTACATTTTTGGGAAACAAAGTGCCCATTTCAGGAAAATAGGAGAATTCCACCTCTGCTCTCCATGCTCTCAAAATCTAGGAGTTGGTTAAGCAGATTTAAGCATAGATGTTCCAAAGATTTGCTGATGTGGCAACAGGTTTAGACTAACCTGTGGATGAAAGGTCTGCCCCATGCTATTAACAGTGTCCACTTTGGAGCTGCTTTATGAGGTCAGTTGTGCAGTAGTAGCTGTGCAGCTACACCTTCTCCTATTCTTTTGTGGAGGGCAGCTGCTGCTCACCCCAAATCATGGCCACAAAAGTGTGACTTCCATTTAGTGGTGATTTATCCAGTAAATGTTTATAGCATTCATTTCACATATTAAATCAACAAGAAAAATAACAAGAGATCTGGAACAATATTAGCTGTCTTTTAATAGGGTGGTTTACAGGTCCAGACATGCCAGAAATATTTCAGGAAGAAACAAGGCTCAAATAGCAGCATTTTGAGAGGCAGTTACACATCAACAGGAAATACTCTAGATTCATATACACCTCCCTACACTAGCAGCAGACTCTTTCTATTCTGGTTTTATAGAGTTTGTTTTTTTTTTTATGTGGAGGAGCATGTGACCAATATCAAAGGTGGCTAGTCAAGGCAGCTAATTCTATGCAAAAAACTCCAGCCATTTACTCAGAGCTGTCTTACTTTAGCCAATAGAGTTTTGGCAGCAAAACATGCTCTTGCTATTCCAGCCTGTATTGGTGATATCATCATGCTACCAGCAGGTACAGCTGCCTTAGCAAAAGTCTTAAAATGCTGGGTCTATCCCCAAACAGGCATCAGTTAAGGTTGATAGAATTTGATTATGTTATCTGTTTCCCTCCACACTAGGGAATTTAACCCATTTAAATTTACCACCAATGTCTACTGTTTACTTAGACAGGACATAGTGAACAAACAGTCAAGTGAATCCTTAGAGGAGACAAAAAAGCTGATAATAGGTATTTACAAAGCTTAACTAATTTGGGGTACTTAAGTTTTGATTCACGTGGCTGTGAGACCACAGCCACTTGCTGGTTGATACTGTATCACTATAGCATGCCTAAGCATTTCCCTCTGTTGCCAGCCTATATCTGTTTCTGTCAGAATGGCAGAAGTGTATTATGTCTTGAGAGTGAGAGGGGATCTACAATCTACTCACCAGTCAGGTTAGAGAAGCCCTGATTCTTGTTTCCTTCTACTTCTGCTTGGCTTGCTTCTGAAAATTAAATATGTGTTTAGTCAAATCTGCACTCTGCTGTTTCATAATATTTGTGATGCCTTTATCACAGAATCACAGAACCACAAAGGTTGGAAGCAACCTCCAAAATCATCAAGTCCGACCATACCTATTACTAACATACCACTAAACCATGTCCCTAAATACCATATCTAAATGTTCTTAAACACTTCCAGGGACAGTGACTCCACCACCTCCCTGGGCAGCCTATTCCAAGACTTTACAACCCTTTCAGTAAAGAAATTTCTCCTTATATCTAAGGTTCTAATGGTGTTTAACCTCTGCCTTTTGACTTGTTGAGGCAGCAGCTGGTATAATGACATACAAGGAAAAGGAGAACTGTAAACAGTGGAGATTGTCTGGGATAGGTGGAAGAGAACATAGGCTGACCTGTGTAGTAGGAAATTAAAGAGCTTTTAGTAAGTACAATTTAATGTTTAGGGTTAGTCACATGAACAGATGTTGCTGTGAGAGAGTTCACTGATAGTAAATGTGCCTCACCCTTCCTAGAATCTTGCACAACTGCCTTTTCTTTTCAGCATCAGCTACACTTACAAGATTAGGGATTGTAAAATGACAGGATTTTACGGTGTCCTTTCAGTTAAAGTAGTTGAAGTCACCAGTACTCCTAAGTCATCTGAACTTACTTAGTGGCAGGGGGGTTGGACTAGATCTTTCAAGGTCCCTTCCAACTCCTAATATTCTGTGATTCTGTGAGGTCCACTTAAACCACTTCAATTTGGTTTACCAACTAGCTAATTAGATTATTTCAACAGAAGTAAGCTTTAAAGCTTGCTTCTTGCCTGTATTTTGACTGTGTCTTTATTAGATGAGACTTCTTCCAATAAATCTGCACAGCTTTTTCTAGCATGTTGTAGATTGTAGTTCCAGAGTTTAGGAATGATTGTTACTATCCCATTAGGTCATTCACAGATTGCAAGTCTAAAAGAAGGGAATTATTTGGGCTGGAGTTACAAAGAATTTAGTATTCTGGTAGACATTGGTGTTTACTGTAATATCATTTTGATGAGTATTGCTGTTTCTGCATTGTGGGAAGATGATTCTGTAAAGAAAATCTGCTTATTCATATCCTGTATAGATGGAATAGAAATTGTGCAGTTCTGTTTTCCACTAAAATCTGTTTACTTGCACTGAAGTTTCTTCAGTGTTACTCTACAAAAACGCATGAAAAGGAAATCGTCCTTAACTAAACTTCTCATCTGGTAAAATAAATTATAGTAAAATCTTTGCAGAGATGAGGTTGGTAAACCATACTTGCTTAAGCCAAGGACAATCTTTGTTGCTTAATCATGCAGGCTTGGTGTAGAACTAATTGAAGTTGGTGGAAATCCAACTCTTTTCTTCTGCTGCTTGGCATACTTTGGATTTGTCTGTCAGTGCACAAAGTTTTCATTTAGATTTTCTCACAGAACGCAGAATGTTGCTGAGAACCTGTTGTTAAATTTTGTTCAGTGTACCAAATCTGAAGTAACTTGTAGTTTCTGTTTCAATAAGAAATCAAAATAGATTTCTCAAAATGAGAGAGATTATTTTAATTATAGTCTCTATTATTAATGCAACTACCTCTAGTTAGAGAAAAGCATTGAGTTTTTGGTTTAACCTGTGCATTTCAGCCCTCTAGCAACCCTCAGTCTCTTACATTTCAATGCAGTTTCTTTTGGACAATAGCCTGCTCTTAGGCCTGCAAAGCTGTTTTTCTTCTGGTCTCAAAGATAAAATCTCTGTTAAAGCTAGTAATGGAAATCTGCTTAATTTCAGGCAGATGTGTGCCATGCATACCAGATTGTACACCGAAATGGAATTCCAGATGAACAGATCATTGTCATGATGTATGATGACATTGCTGATAATGATGAGTAAGTGATGAACATGCACTGGTCACAAACTATATGGTTACTACAATATAACCATTGTGTTTTGAGTTTGTAGTAGTTTTGTAAGAAAAGCCTTTAAAACCAGCTGTGGTATGCATAGAGACATTTTATCCATCAGCACAGTAATTCTCCTTTCAAATGTGCTCATGAGTTTTGTAAGCCTTACTCCACAACTCAGCCTCAGCTGGGGCAGTGAGAGCTGCAGAGCTTTGTTGTTACGAGTAAGTGACCTTAACTCCCAGGTGTAACAGTTACAGCAGATAAACAGCCTGAAATGACAAACCTAGGAAAACTACATGTATGACTCAGTGCTGTTCTGAAAGGACATTATCAGATTAATTCCCAGAATGTACATTCAGCATAGGTGTACATGTCCCATTCTTGGTGACTGTTTAGAGCATATCTTTGCTTTCTATATGAAACAGTTCAGTTGTACAGCCTCTCATTCTGAGACAACTTCAGCAGAAATCAGCAGACTTCACATGCACAGCAGCACTGGGAGCAAGGAGCAAAGGGGTCTAAAGGCAAGACTGAAAGTAGAGAGATAATAGTATAAAAGATTAATTCAGATTCATTAACATGATCTGAGGTGGGATACTCCATTGTACACTGAGGGTAAGGACACCTTTCAGTATGTGACTAAAGCAAAGAGGTCTTTTTAATCTGAGATCGCTTAATGACACACAGTGCAAGTACCCATACTCTTAGGCAAGCTGGTTGGTCAGGACAGTTTAAATGCTTTCCTAGTTGTTCTGTGGTCATTGTGTGGCACATGGCTAATTCTTCATATTTATGTTCCATTTAACCTCCAGAAATCCAACAAAAGGCATTGTCATCAATAGACCTAATGGCACAGATGTGTATGCTGGAGTGCCCAAGGACTATACAAAGGAGGTAGGAGCAAAACAGCTTTCTCCAGAGAAGGTTCAGCATTAGCCAGTCTTCTGAATACATCCTTTCAGCCTGTAGCTTACACTCCAAAATGCACATAGTATAAAGCCTCCAGTTTATGTGTCTCCATGGTTTGCATGAGCTTGGTGTTCATAAGATGAATGTAAAGAAGAGATGATTTGAAGTGAAGCAGTGGTCATAGAAGTAAACCTTTACCCTGTTTCTCTGCTGGTACACAAAATAAAAGAAGGGAAAGTTTTGCATTCATAAACGTTGTAACTCAATCTGAAGAACAACTGTGTAAGACTAATTGTTTTATTAAATCAGAACAGTAATCCAATCACTTGGTGATTTCTTGCTCCAGTATCCAAGTGAGTAATCAGTGGCTAACACAGTCTGTAATGGTAGACTGAAAAGTCTGGCCAGCTAAACTAGCCATCCATGCATGGATTCTGATTTTCAGAGGCCATCTTTCTAAATGAAGAATTTCTTGTTTTTATTATGATCAGATTTAACTTTAATTCTCTCAAATCCTTAGGATGTTACTCCAAAGAATTTCCTTGCTGTTCTCAGAGGGGATGCAGAAGCAGTGAAGGGGGTGGGATCAGGAAAAGTGTTGAAAAGGTAAGAGAAGTTTAATTTAGAAAATAATTACATGTATAGTTGTATATTAGAAGTGATTTCAACAAAATAAGGTAAATTAGAGCAATCTGAGAACCCAGCAAGACTAATGATAGCATTTTCAGGTCTGAAATACAGTGGTTCTAATTTCTTAAACCGTCCTAAACTTAAGAACTTAAAAAACTTAACTTACACTTCTTATTTCTTAAACTTAAAATATTTGATTGGTATAGAGTCCAGTATAGATTAAGGTATAAAGAGTCTAGATGATAGTGTCAACTGTATTAAGGTATTTGTTACTTAGAGTATTGTCTTTTGCAAGAATGGCTGTTCAAAGAGGCTTTTAGTAAGGTTTGGAGACCTCTAGAAAGGGTTTGCTAAGGTTTGACTAAATGTATACGAACAGTTTTATTAAGTCACCTGAAGTCATAGAGGGACAGAGAGCTTAAACAGCTCATCAGATGGAAGAATTGCATATCTAATCTCAGCCTTGGTCTCTGGCAGGTGGAAGGTTATTCAGGCTTTGAATGTAATGAAATGAAATTATGGTTTATATTTAATGCAAAAAACCATCTTTGTGATTGAAAAAGTAGTATAAGTAATGAACCTTACAATTGATGTAAGGTATTTGTAAAATAAGTTACACAAATGATTGTAAGTTTGGCAATAATCTAATATATGAACCAGAGTTAATAGTAGACTGCCCAAGTAGAATGTAAGATCTACAATTGATGGGTCTAGTTTATAAAGGCTTATATAATTTAGATGATTCAAGAATAAAAGCAGTATATTTGAGGACCTAATTAGACAACCTCTTGGAAAGATACCTTGTGTCAGTTATTCATCTTGCTTCTACAGAGTTTGAGATAAGAACATATGATTCCTCTCACGCCAAGGTGTTATATTTCTAATACTGCTGGTAAAGAGTTGTATCATGTTATATTTTTCTATGCACAGTATTTCGTGTACAACTTTTTAGAATTTAAATTTAACTATTTGGAAGAGCTAACCTACTTAGACTTGTGTAAGTGCCTATCTTCGTCTGACAGTTTCATTTTAGAGGCAAAGCAATGAAACAGAACCACCCTGCCCTGGCATTGGGGAGAATGAAAAAAAAGAAGCAGCAGGACACTAGTCAAATAAGCTATCGCTCTCAATTGTTTCACTGTATCCTGAAAAGCTGAGATAGAAAATGATACATGCAAGGCATATAAGCAAAAAGTCAATAAATTGCTGCATAGTTACTAGATTGATCTCTTCTCATAGCTAGAATAAAAGTCATGAGGTGACTATAAAACATTTCTCATTAAAAGTACTTAAGAGCACACCTCACCGGCGATAGCTTGATGTTACAAGTCAAATAAGGGAGCGGCTATGCAGAGAGTGAAAGCCTCTTAGCTACTCAGGAAGACAGCTTGAACCCACATATGAAAGTCTTAATTATTTACATTTCACCATAGTCTAAATTTTTGCACTTAGGTTCAAGAGTGTGAGCCAGAAAAATAACAAGTCAGTCTTTCTTTGTTAGGCTCTGTTGTGTGAATTTCCAAGTGGGCTGACTTCTGTTACTGCCTGGGACAAGAACTTTATCCTCTGCGCTAAAGGCTTCTAGATTGTCTTCCAGATTGTTCCCTAACCAGCAGGTTATTGGCCAGGCAGAAGGCTGCACAATGTCCTGCTGAGCTGCTGCAGTTGTACCTCTTTGCAGTCAGGAAAGAGCAAGATTTCTATGGATGACTCTACAGAGGAAGAGAGGAGGACTTGTGGACTCCTTCCAATCCGTTCCCATTATTTTATATTTCATTGTCCCCGAATACAGTTTAAAAGAAAAATCTGTTGCAGATCTGTTTTAGAATGCAATAAAAACCTCAGGCAAACAGTATACTACACAGATGTTAGGGAGTCAAATCTGTGAGCATGCAGTGCTCAGCCAACTGCAGAGCCACTTAGTGCAAATACCAATGTAGCCTAATGGGCAAGTTTGTATACGCATCAGTTCTTCATGGAGATGTAGGCTGACACTGGTTTGGAGGAGTGTGGCTGTACAGATCACAGCAAGATAAACATACTTAAGGATCTTGAAGACGTTTTTATGGTTTATGCCTGTGTTATTGGTACCTTGGTATAACTTAGTTTAAAAGCATTCCTTTTGTTACCAGGCTGCTACAAATGCCTACATTATAACAGATTCCTCAGATAGACATTAAAAACCAATTATTAAAATACACTTATCAAGTATTGCTCCTACTTGATATTACAGCTCCTGCCTAACCAGCAGTTTACACTGTGTAATTGCTGAATTCCCCATGCTTGAGGGACTAGTCTGTCTCCCTAGTTTCACTCCTCTTGCAGATGCTTATCTCCTTTCATAAACTCCCAAAGCATATGCTTTTTGATAACAGCATCTGCTTTGGGAGGAAAAAAATACTACCAAGAGGAGGAGGTGGTGCTTCAGCTGTATTATTTTCAAATAGTAACATGTCTTGGCATTGGGAAGCAGGTGATTGGTATTGTAATGAAGATTAGGTTAGAGTGACTAGAAAGAATTTGTTTGCAATTTTTCATTACAGTGGCCCCAAGGATCATGTTTTTGTTTATTTCACTGACCATGGAGCTCCAGGACTTCTGGCTTTTCCTGATGATGATGTAAGCATTTTTGGGGAGTACTTTGTCATAAACCCTATCCCTTTAGTGACATACTAAAATAATAAGTAATAAATGTAAAACACAAAAATATTTGATGCACTGCTATATTAAGGGAGGAAGCAGAAAAAGAGCACTAATATTCTCATCACTGCAATTTGAGGTTTTTTTCCACTTTGGATCTGAAGCATTTAGTTGAAATTAAGTTATGTCATTTAATATTTCATTGGACTTTGGTGGTCCAAGCAGACTGCTGGCTTTCTGATGCACTCTATTTCATCTGGGACCATTACTTAACTTTTCTGGAGTGGTAAATACTAGAACATTGTATTTCAGAAGGGCAAAGCACTGGATATATTTAACGGGAAACTGTATATGTATTCACAACAGTGAGTCTGTTTAGAAACATCATCACGGTTGGAAAGGACATTCAGGATCATCAAGTCCAGCTGAAAGCCTTACACTACTGTTATCCCTAAACCATCCCCCTAAGTGCCGCATTTACCTGTTTTTTGAAAACCTCCAGAGATGGTGACTCCAGCAAAATTATTCCTATTAAGTGAACTGTGTGTCTATTAAACATAAGTGGTTTTAATACAAGCATTCCTCTTTTACAGCTTCATGTCAAGGACCTGAATAAGACTATTTGGTATATGTACCATCACAAAAAATACCGGAAGGTAAACATGCATGTCAGAAGTTGTGAGATTAAAAGAGCAGCTGGTATGGAAGAGAGACTTGTCTTCACTTTGAGAGTTGTTTAAAACAGGAAGTTGTTGCCATGCAATGAAATTTGGTTTAGGATTTCGCACTTTAAAAGGATTGATCCTCTCCAAATTTTCTGTTTCCATTTTTTAGTTTACTGCATATTTGCAGTCATTGTTGAGATGTAGTATACTGCCTTTTGATAACAGTATATATATTCTGACAATGGTGGAGAAAACATCTGTTAACTACTGCACCCTTTTAATAAGGACCTGACTTTCTTCCTGTGCTTTGTTCACTTCAGACTGCACTGTTACTAGAGGAAGTTTGTATCTACCTTACAGATTTCTCGTACAGATACTAATATAGTTTAAGAGACTGTACCTTTTGTCAGAAAATTTTAAGCAGAAAACCTCAAAATTTAGAACACTTTAGTAGCTTGCCTTTTTAAATCAACTTCCTGTGGTAGTCTTGTTTATTATGACTGGCTATGTTTAGGAACATATAAGCAGGCATTGGTTCCACAGGTGGTACACTGCTGTGCCTAAAGAGTGACTTTATATTTAATTTGTGCCTTGTACATTAGTCAGGAGATTCCTGTGGATTCTATAGAGATTAATAGCATCTTCTCATTGTGATAGTTTCCACTTTACACATAGTTTAGTTCCCAAAAAAGAAAAATGGATCTTTTTGCTTTTGTGTTTTATTTTGTAGCATTATGGATAGCTTTTGTTTCAGGGGTAGCAGTACAGCCCAGCTACCTACAGCTGAAAAGCACTTTTCTCTTTCCTCATGGAATTTCTTAAGGTCTCCAATTTATTTTATAGATGGTGTTTTACATTGAAGCATGTGAGTCTGGATCTATGATGAATCATTTGGCTGATAATATCAATGGTGAGCAATCTGTTAGCTTACTGGACTTAAGTATCAACTTGCCACAGGTGTAAACACACACTGTGTCAAGGATAGTTTCAAGGCACTTACACGTACAGTTTTAGCAGGGGAGCAATAGGAATAGAGAAAATAGTATACTTCATTTATAGGAATTTCCTTTTAAAGACTTCAGTGGAGTCTTATAGAGTCTGCCAGAGCTTTCAGTTCCTTGCAGATGTGAAGTTGAAAAATTCTTTTCAGGAACTGTGGTTTCCCTTAACTGGTATCAGTTAAGTTATATTGACGTTTCTCAGCCTCAGCACTGCTAAGAGCAGGTGTGAAGTTCCTGCTGTCAGTTTCATTGAGCAGCAAAGGCACTTGAGACACAGTTGCCAGGCAACTTTTCTATACTCATTTGCACAATAACCCAGGACTTGGAACTCAGATTCAGGGTTTCTAAACTCTGCTGCAGAGCTGTGAGCTCATCCTTATTAGGATGAGGAATCACAGTCTGTTCGAACTCCTGTTGCATGGCAGGGAGACCAAGTTGCTGTGGCTTTCTTGTAGTTTCAAAGCTATGGTTCCAGGGAGGACCAACCATGTGCCTATCCATGCCTCCCTGGGTGTCTGGCCCTGGAGTACACAGCTTTGCACCCTCCTAGACTTCTTATAGCCCTATCAAGGATCTAGAGAAATTCCACAGAGTACTTCATATTGGCAGTTGTTCAAAATAAATGCTCAGTGAACCAGCATTTTTCAGAGTTTGTTCTGTTAGAAATTTCTAGTCTGAGAACTCTGGTTTTACCACTAACTCTACTACAGAGATGGAAAATTGACAATATATGCTATGAAACTGCCTTTGCCAGCCTTTAATGGTGAACTACAAAACTTAACTTAGTAAGCATTTTAAAGAATGCTAAGAACAGCACTTTACTACAAAGACAAGGTTTAAGACTTTTTTTGCTTTTGAACTTCAGTGCACTCTGAAAAAGCATGCCTAACACTTCCTCATTTTGAAACTTGGACTTCCCTTCAGTAAGGGAAACATGCCATGAGTTGACTTTGGCAAAAAGATGAATTAGCTTTTGTCTTAAGAATACCTGTAAAGACATGTTTACAGTATTTCTGTGGAGTTAGAGATGACTTACTGGAAACAGTGTGCTTGGGGTAGATGTTGTAGAGGTTTGTTTTGCTTTTCTGTCTGTGTAGAGTGTTATCAATGGAAGGATATTACTTGGTGGCATTTTCTGGAAGACATGAATATTTCGGGAGCTTACTCCAAGTTAGGGAAAAAGTCCTCATTATTTTAATAAAGGAAAAGAATGGTTGTCAGTGCAAAGTGTTCTCAGGCAGTTCTTTCAATAGTAGATTTTTCCCTCAGAAGTTCATATTCTTCTTTAAACACCCCAGACCACATTTGGCAGCAAGGAAGGAACTCCTGTAACAGCATTGTGGCTGACTGAGCAGAATGATAAACAGTATTCTTTCCTTCCTGCTATTTAGAAGTAAATGATTGAAAGCCAATATACTTAAACATATCACATGCAGCTAGGTACTAAAATACATGGAGGGATTATTAAAAAATACTTTGTGTGTCTTACAGTTTATGCAACAACAGCTGCCAATCCCAGAGAGTCATCTTACGCATGTTACTACGATGATGAAAGGCAGACTTATCTTGGGGACTGGTACAGTGTGAATTGGATGGAAGATTCAGATATGGTAGGTTACTCAGCTGAAGTTTTGGCATTTCCATGCATGAAAAAAATCACTAGGCTTTTTAAAATGGCTCTTTTACAGGATTTGTGAAAACATCTGGTTTTATGTGAGACTGAAACCAAGAAATAGAGTTGGTAAAAGTATTTATCTACTACTCAGAACCTTATATGATCCTTACTCATTTGGGCTGCTAAATTTATTTCTGAAACTACTTTTCAGAAACATCATGTTCTTTTGTTATTTGTAAAATTAGAAAGTGTCTAATCTCTACTTTCAAATTCATTTAATCTTATTTGCTAATCTGAGACCACATCTCCAAATTTGTTAAACAAATTGGTCATTTCAGTAATTAGTACCTCTGCTTCAGGGATCCTTGAAATACTGAACTGTGGCTAACCGATTTGTTACCATAATGAAAAACAGTATTAATGAAACAAATCTGGGATTTGTATGCTAGCCCACTCCCTTCTTGCCCATTTGTTGGGAGATTAGGAGATCATAGGATCATAAGATTGTCAGAGTTGGAAGGGACCTCAAAGATCATCCAGTTCCAAACCCCTGCCTGGCAGGGACACCATCCACTAGATCAGTTTGCCCAGGGCCCCGTCAAGCCTTAAGAACTTCCAGGGTTGAGGCTTCCACAGCCTCTCTGGGCAACCTGTTCCACTGCCTAACCACCCTCATAGTGAAGAGCTTCTTCCTAATATCCAGCCTAAATCTACCCTCCTCTAGCTTACACCCATTTCCCCTGGTTCTATCACTGTCTGACCTCCTAAAAAGTCCCTCCCCAGCTTTCTTGTAGGCCCCCTTCAGATACTGGAAGACTACAATAAGGTCCCCTCAGAGCCTTCTCCTCTGCAGACTGAACAATCCCAACTCTTCCAGTCTGCCCTCGTCACTAAAAGTACTTTGAGAATATGCTGTCAAATTTTCCTTTCAATTTTTACTTCACTTTCTTTCAATAGCTCTTGCCCTACCCTTCCTTCCACATACTAGCAGCTAATATCCTTTCCAGGTGTCCTTGCATTCTTAGAATAGCTGAATTTAAGTATCTGTAAACATCTGTAAGTTTCTTCATGCAGGAGGATCTACGAAAAGAAACACTCCACAAGCAGTTTCAGCTGGTGAAGAAACGCACCAACACCAGCCATGTGATGCAGTATGGAAACAGAGTATGTATTTGAGTGGACCTCTTGGTCAGATAGATCTTGAAACATTTTGGGCACTATTCTTTCATCCCTTAAAAATTCACTGTAAAATGGCAGGGTTGATGTAGAAAATGAAACCATTCATCTCAGACGACCACTTCGCATTTAAGAGACAGTGGTCCTGATAATAAAGGACCTATGGCCTTGTATAATGCTTTAATCCAAGAAGTGCAAGGACCTGAGTTGTGCTTTAAGCTCTGTCAGTGATTTTATGTTTCACTTCAATCAAGTATAACAAGAGTGTTTACCACTTCCAGGTGTGTTATGAATATTAATGAAAAGTTAATAAGTACATTATCCCTCAAATGGGAAGAAGAGGTGCTATATAATTTATAATAGTCTCATCATTCAACAGACTAAATATTTGTTCAAAAAAAAAAAAGTCAGCTTACTTAACTTAATGGTCTTTTTCCCTACAGTGAGTTTTGGAAATCAAAATTCCCCAATATTTGGCAGCCTTGACCTTATATTAAAAGCCTAAGGCATATGGACACACACACTTACAACCCTATGATCTCCTTTACTTTCTCTAATAGGGCAAGTTTAGAGAGTAAGGTTTGCATGGCAAAGCAAGACAGACTGCCTGCTGAAGGTGACTGACAGCTTCCATTTATTTACTCTCTAACCTTCAGAGCATCTCCTCCATGAAAGTGATGCAGTTTCAGGGCATGGGGAAGAAATCTGTCCCCATTTCTCTGCCACCTATAGAACACTATGACCTGACACCTAGTCCTGATGTGCCTTTTGCAATCCTGAAACGAAAGCTGATGGCGACTAATGACGTTTTTGAGGCTAAGAAGATTGCTGCAGAGATGAAAGCGCACCTGGAGGTAAGCAAAAAAAAAAAAAATCAAATTACACATTGGGTCAGATTCATTTCATCATAAGGAGTGGCAGAAGTAACACCCCTGAAGCCAATGGCTTGCTTCTGTTTTTTGCAAACTGCAACAAAATTACTCTTCAGACTGATGGTTTACTCTTCCTTTAAAATTCAAAGGTCTGTTTCAGAAGTTAAATTCAGTAGTGATTATCTAGGCAAATGTAAGCAAATGCAAAAATATGTCTTACAGCTTTTATTGCCTGGAAATTCATCATCTGCATCCACTGGATTTTTTTTGTTGGAAGGACTATCTCTCTGGTATTACGGAAACTCTCGTCTCAGTAGAACTGAAGCCTCCCAAATCAAATTGCTCCTGCAGAATTGCAGTCAGTATTAGTGTTGTTGGTCTTTACTTTCTTCTGGCAGAACACCAGGACTGAGTGCTTTCAGGTACTGGGAGCCTGACTGTCTCCCTAGTTTTCATTTATGTGTTAAGAGACAGGTCCAAAACATTGTGCTTAAAATAAATGGCAAAATTGAATCCCTTAAAGAGTGCAAGATTTGAGGAAGATTTAAAGAGAAATTTCATTCAAAGTCTTAAAAATAGTTTAGAAAAAGCATGTTTAAAGTTCTTCTTTTATGTGCAGGTGAAAGAGTTTATCCAAGAATCCATGCGAAAGATAATCACTATAGTAACAGGATCAAAAGAGCAGACCAACCAAATTCTGTCAGACAGATTGACCATCAGCAATTATGACTGCTACCAGTCAGCGGTGAACCACTTCAAAGCTCATTGCTTCAACTGGCACTTGCCTCTGGTAAGTCAAGCACTAGATATAACCTGATAAACTTACTGGTAAAACAAGCACAGTAGTCATAGGCATGTCTGCCAAATCAGCTTCTATTAAAAAGCTAGCTTTGGGGCAGTCATACAGCTTAGTTTTGGAGAAAAAGCAAGTAGCTTTTTTCAAAGCACGAAACTACTTCCATTATACCTGTAGATAAGCAAGAAGATTACCAAAAGTATTTTTTGTAAAAACAAAAATAATCCCTATTTTTTACTAGTCAGGGCTGCCCCTTCATCCACTCCCTCCTCAGAAATCCCAGTGTTAAGTCAAGCAGAAATGCAACATGACTGAAGTGTCTCTACAGTCAGACTAGAAACACACTGCCTCTGTGAATTTGTAATCCCAGTACATTCAGATTTCTGTACTATGATTGTGTTGCGTAGTTCATTGCAATGGCCTAGCTACTACTTCTGTAGTCATGCTGAATTCCTGAGAGCTACTTTTTATTTTAGGGGGTTTATTACTGTATACTTTTTCTGGCATCACAGTTAAGGACCAAATCCTGTTGTGCTAAGCACTGCTTAGACAAGAACAAAAGAGGTCAATTCCTACTCCAGAAAGCCTAGTCACAGTATCAGGCAAGATAACCAAGGCAGGCAGCGGTGTGTGGCAAGATGAGTCAACAGCAAATTGATTTTAGCAGAAGGCAATGCGATTACCTGGCTCTTGCCCAAGCTTTAAGTACTATGTACAAATCAAAAGGAGAAATGCTTGGAGATTCACTTGGAGCTGCTAATCAACCAGGCTACCAGGAGACCATGTTGCTCGCAGACTTTATTTCCTCTTTAGTGTTTGTTTTGATTTGGTTTGTGAGGTTTTTTTGAATGAAATTGGTTAGGTGGATGAGCCTTGCCTAAGGGGCCAACATGCAGCAAAAGCTGAATTTACCTAATGAAGTTCAAAGTGGAAAGTGCACAGGAGAAAGATCCATTTAGGCCAGTACTAGATTGTCAAGACCATCAATTAAACACCTTGAATATTAATAGCATCTAAGTTACTTCCACAGTTTAGTTTGGATAAACAATACCTGCTCTTCATCACTGAAATTATTAACAATGTTTGTTTATTTCAGTATGAGTATGCACTGAGTCAGCTGTATGCCTTGGTCAACATTTGTGAAGGAGGATACCCCATTGACAGGTAATGAGGTTCCCAGCTGCACCATGTTGTTTCATCAATGGCTAAAAGTGCAGAAGCTAATGAACAGATGAAGCCTGATGCTAAAAGTTTCTCACTTTTTCTGTTGGCCATTTTGTCAGTAAAATTCTCACTTTAAAGTTATAGGTCCTTATTTTGGAAAACATATTACTAGTCCCCTCCCAGTGATAATGATCCATTTCCCCAGTAACCCTTTAATTTCCCTGTTGAAGACCCTCAGGGGAAATTATAGCCAGTCAGAGGATCCCACTGCACCTCATGACACAAAATAGCATGACTGGCGTAAAGCTGTTCCCCTTGAACTCCTGTACTCCTTACTGAAGCAAGGTTGGAAACTGCTGCATTTTCTCTCCTGGTGGCTCAAAATGCCCCAGTGCTGCTGGGTTTTGGTGAGGAAAGGGAATACAGTGCTAAGTGCTCATGTGTGAGCATGTGGTAGGAAAGCATGGAAGTAATGGTCCAGGCTGACCCTTAACAGTGGTGCAAGTAGGCACAAGGGAAGTATGGTGTTGAAATTCTGTCTTGGGATTTTGTGGAATCATGCAAGAGGAAGAAAAGGAAGAGCAGAGGGGTAGGGAATGGGAGGATGTGCTGGTAACTTAGGCAGCACGCATGTGCAACCCAGACAATGAAGAATTGCTGCCTCCACTCCTGGTGGCATCTGCTGCAGTCAATTTGGAAAATAGTTTTAGAGGAGAGCACCTGAAGAGTTTCTCATCATTATTGTTCTTTGTTGCAGAATATGCCTAGCCATGGATAAAGTGTGCCTTGGATATTGATGAAAAAAACAGTCCCTAATACAACCATTACTAGAAGTGATAACTTTTCATAACTGTAATAATCCAGACTTTACGTGCATGCAACATGAAGAGAGTCAACCACTGTACTGAAGTATGCTGGAATCCGAGGCACCTGACCATGGGCAATACAGCACTTGCCAGTGCTCTCCCCTCCATCTGCTGACATCCCCACCTGCTGACAGCCCATTGATTTAACAGAGGCATTTTATCAGAACACCTGAAGCTTTCAAGATGGATAATTTGTTTCCAAGCACGATGCTCTTAAGAATTTTAGGATGAACACTACAAGCCACCTATCAGCAATTGCTAAATCTGTGCTAAATTTAAACATCGAGTCATTAATTCTGGAATTTTTTTTTTTATACTATTGCTAACTATTAGCTTTTTAAAAAGAGTTAATGAGTTCCATTGCAATGACTAATCTGCAGATTGGTTAAAGAGTGAAGAAACCAAAGCTTGTTCTTTAAGCTTTAACTCCTTAACAGTTTAAAGCAATTATTTGCATTCAAGAACTATTGAATGTGAACTGTGTAGTGAAGCTGTGAACAGTAAAAGTCTTTGTGGCTAGAAAGCACCATTTTCCAAAGAAAAACCACAAATATCTAATGCTGTAAATTTAGCACCAGTATGCTATAATTAAATGTATACACACACACCTGTGGGAAATCATAGAGTACAGGAATTGCCTATGAATAAAAATAAAGTTGACAGTTTCATCAACTTATGGTGGTTGCCTATAGGCGATACAGTGTTAGACATCTTGTGTCTTGAAAGTGAATGAGAGTTAATTAATTTTGTGATATTACATGAAAAGGTTATGTATCCCCTGTAAGCCAGGTCATCTCAGAAAAACCCAAACAACCCAACTTGAACCAACAAAAAAAACCAAAACCCAGAGCCCCAACCCAAAAGCAGCAACAACGAAAAATACCAAAACTCCCAAATCACATTTGATGGCACTGCTCCTCAGAGGTGACTCAGTAAAGGACAAGCAGAGGGAAAGTTAGAGGTTATGAGGTGTTTCAAAATAGTTTCAGGTTGTCCATACCTCTTTCCAGATGGAGACAGGATAGAGAAATACTTCAGGATTCTTTCCAAAGTGTGTTAGGAGATGCAAAATTATCTCATCTGCAGGGGAAAAAACCCCAGACTTTGGCAAAAACTAAACCAGCAGCTTCAGAATGGAGAGAGTTCTGGATAACTTCACCCAGTGGAGAGAATGTGTAGGGGGTGTAACCAAAACTATTTATAACAAGAAGAGCCAGAAGATCATTAGTACTTTCAGCTGTCTGTTGAGTGAGTATAGAGAAATCTCAGTACAGCTGTTGCCAGGTAGATGGGAAAAGGTAAAAGTATGTGGAACTAGGCTTTACTCAATTAAGAAATGAATGTTTGCATCTTGGGGGCTGTTGAAAGTTCAGATGTGTTGCTTTTGAGTTGTTTCTTTTCAGCTGTAAAGCTGGGGCTTTTAGCAGAAATCTAAAAATAAGAGTATGAAACCCATGAATGTATACATGTGTTGCAGTTGTTTATTCCCCTGATAGTGGGAAAGGTTTTAGGACACAGGAGAGCTTTTAAACAGTGGCTGCTATCACAAAAGAGTGTACCAGAAGCCCCCAGTCACTTTGAAAGAACAGGAAAAAATGACTACTTCAAAGCCCTGTTTGAATATACATGCTACATCTATTAAGTTTTACACATCTCAACTTTTAGACTTGTTCTCTTCCCTGAAAATCCAGCCAGCTTCTCAAGCACTTAGCTTCTGCAGTTTATAGTTTTAACCATTTTCTTCACCCTTTAGAAATATCCATTTTCTCCTGAAGTATTCAGAAGAGGCTTTTGGTCTTTTGGATTTTCATATGTAGAATGCAAGAGGCAGGGAGAGGGCTGAAGAACCTCCAGGTTCTTCACAGGTAGCATTACTCTATTGCCAAGAGTCTCCAGCCATACAGAGTAGGCCTCAGAAAGTAATTATCAAACGAAAAGTCAACTGCTAGCGCTCATGTTTATTTTCACACATTACTGACACCTGGGTCGCATTTGTACCTCACTATCATCATGTGTCCTAGCCCTCCTGTAGACTTCTGTAGCTCTGAGGATGCAAAGCTGAAACGTGAAAGAGTGAGATTTGTATTCTGTCTATTTTGCTCCTGCAAGAGTGATTTCCAGAGCTTCACAACCCTAAATGCTACTCCACACTGTTATCCCTTCCCTCAGGGAAGGGATAAATGAAATAAAATGAAAGAGAGAAGCAATGTGCTGAAGATGTCACTGCAGCCACAATACTGTCTTGAGATGCAGCAGATTCTTACCCATTCTCTGCAAAAGGTATTAAATGTATTACTGAATTTCCAGTTTGTATCCAGAGACTTCCTTTGCAGTCACTAAGGGAACAACTCTGCAGAATTAAAACCCAACAACCTTCACCTGCACTGATCAATAGATTTGTTTTAAGGGCTCCAAACAGCATCACACAGACTTAGTGTCTGCATGGGAGGCTGTTTATTTTGGGTTGATAATCGAACCTGATGAGAAAATCGTTCCGTGATTGTACAAGGTCAGTCTTACACCAGAGTGTCTTGCAGTCTGTTGGGCAAGTGCAGACACCCTCACTCTTCCTGCAGGCATGCAGCTGCTCAGGCTGCCACTCCTAAAATGCTGGGGTGCAGGAATGATTTCTGCAAAATATGGAAAACTCAGGAGCCCAGCAAATAGTCATCACCAGGCAGAAGAGGGCAAAAGTTGAGGCTGTGTTATTTACAAAACCTTTCCTGAGCAGAATAGTTGCATATACCAGTAACCCCTAGGAAGAATGTCATTCACACCAGCCAGGGCTTCCTGGTCATCCTCCTTATCGCTAAGAACAGAGCTCAAGGCCCTTTTGCCAGCTATTCTGTGCCAAATCTGCCATGTATTTCTATCCAACATCCTGCTGCACACAGCAGTCGACTGCATTTCCTTTGAGAGGACCTGGAGGGCAGGATGCATGATCAGACTCCCCTGTACACTGTATGTTCGCTATTTCTGTGGAATGCAAACTTACATGGACGCTATTTTGTTCAGAGTGCATGTAACCACCGTCCTCTCTCTGCTGGAGTAAAGCAGAAAGTGGTTCACCTGAAGTTGGAGGCAATGTACCTTTTCAGAGATTCCAGTGAGTAGTATTATTTTACCTCTGTCCAAAACAAGTTGCATTTTCTCTCACCAGGATGGCTTAAGTGCTGAGCAGCCACATCCATCTCGGGGCAGGAGGGTGAAGGCCTTTTTCTTCCTGTCCTCAGCTCTCAGTCTCTGCCCTGTGAAAACAGGGATGGATTTGCAGCTGAGGGAAAGGACACTTTAGCTAAAGTCCTGAGTAAGCAGCATTTCATGCCAAGAGCTCAGGCAATTCTGAATCAGAGACTGCTTCCTTCCTAGGGACATGATACCCCAGAATGGGCAGGAGACAACAGAAATACTGCAAGTCTCTAATTCCATGCACTGCAGGCAGAGCTGGCCAGTACGCTGCAGTAGAAACACCCACCCAAGGAAGGACTCTGATGGGACAGGCAGGGTCTTCACACCAGCTGGATAGGAGGAAACCATTTTTCACAGTGCAAGCGGTTGAAATGCTGGACTAGGGTCCCAGCGAGGCTGAATGATCTCCAGCCCTGGAGACCTGCAGCAATGAAAGGATAAGGCCCTGAGCAACCTTGGAGGCAGCCCCACTTGGACAGGAATTGGACTGGTGTTCTTCAGGAGTCCCTTCCAGCCTGAATCACTCCACAAGCTTGTGGGAAAAAGCCGGTCTTGTGCCGGGTTTCAAAGTACATTTGGTGACTGATGCATGATGAGGCCCAAAATCTCTTGAATTCAGCAGGAAAACTGCCTTTGATTTATTTGGTTTTTTATTTTACATTGTACATTACCTGTCAGTGTAATTATTTCAGTGAATTATTGACAGATTGTACCACTGGGTGCAAAGCGGCATTAAATCAGCTCTGTGCACAAAGTGGCCTCATGGGCTTTCTGATTTTTTTTTTTCTTTACAGAAGTTGCCAGGTTCAGCAGGTCTCCTTCTTTCTCACTGGGATCCTTTCCTTGTGAGTAAATGAGTGATCATTGCACAATGTTTCTCTGCAAACAAGTGTTTGAGGAGCCCTTGGCTGGATTGCACAACTCTACTTGGTCAAAGTCTCCTGAAACACTCCTGTGTGCTGATGGTTCATGTGAGGGCCAGAGTGTGACTCGTGGTGTGACCATCTTGCCTAACCAGAGGAGGCTACAGATCACCAGGCTGGATGGCTTCCTCCTTGCCTGGGCTGCAGCATGAGGAAACCCCATGGCAAAGCATAAGTAAAATCCCATGGAGCATTTAAAAATGCCCATTTCATTCCTACCTTTGACTTTTTTTTTCCTCACCATCCTAAATGCCAGGTGTGACAATGACCTGCCCAAAGAAGCGCAGGGCCTTCGGCACTATAGTCCAAAGGGAGGGACATGTGGAACTGCTCTAGCTGTCTCCACACTGGAGACTCAGAGCTTTGCCAGAGCCGGCTGGCACTGTTTGTGCCAGACAGGCTGTTTCTGCTTGAACCTGGCACAAGCAGAGCCTGAATCCCACCACTGAGCTGAGAGCTTGGGGAGGCAGCAGCTCTGTCCTGGGTCCTCCAGGATCTCATAATTTGGGTCACCTCCCAGCTTGTGTTCTCTGACAAGGGATGGCTGTGGTTGGACCCTGGAGGAGCCAGGTCACCCCTATATCCTGGAGACGTATGTTTAGCAAAGTCATTGCTGTTGGTTTATATAATGTGACCAAACAGGCTGGGTGCTCCACAGCCTCTGAGCAAGCCCTGCTCTGCACCAAACCCCAGCACAGGTATTTCCTTCCAGGCAGCTCACAGCCGGGCACAGTAACTTGTATTACTGTCAATAATCTCTGCGGTTGGGAGAACCATGGCAACCTTTGCAAGTCAAATCAGAGCTTTGCAGTTGTTATGCCAGAGGGCAATGTTGCATGTGCAATTTGAGAGCCTTTATAAAAGCCCATAGAAATTCAGCTGGCACTCCCCACATTTTGAAACTGGGATCTGCACATCTGATTTTGGGATTAGGCTTTGGTAAATTTTAAGTCTGAGTCCCTCTTGATTGCAGTAATTTAGCACTGTTGCAGTTTCCACAGTCTCCACTGACCAGCCATATAATCCATGGTTACCCCGAGGTCCAGCTGCTGACTCAGACATCCCAGGATTCTGTGAGGTGCTAGAGTGTTTCATTTCATCAATCTTTTGTTTGACCCTGACCAGTGCAAAGTCCAGTTGCTTTCCAGAAACATCCAGCGGAAGATCAGTCAGTCCTAGCTTCCTTCCTTGCATGTTTCTACTTTAGCCTCATCCCCATCAGATTACTTTAGGCTCATTAACTGTGAATGTTACAGTATAAAGATAACCTGATCAGGCCAAGGGCTTTGGCCGATATACACATCTTTGCTCCTGGGGCCTAAAAAAACTTGCAGCTGCCTCTGTCGTCTCTGTCTCAGAGATTTACAGGCAGTGTTTACACCAGCAGGAGAAACGGCCAGGAACCTACCCAAAACACAGGGGTGGATGGTGGTGGGCAGAGGACCTGGGCAGAGCAGGGATATGTTGCCTCACAGCTGGAGACCCTAGAGGATCCTGTACCCAGCCCCTTGGTGAGAGCCTGCTTTTGAAGCATTGGCATATGACATCCAGGGCAGGACAGCTGAAGGGCAGGAGCTGACATCCTTGCCTGCAGGATGGAAATGGGAAAGCTGTTGTTGGTGTAGAAATGCCCCTGGGGGCCTGTCCCACCACTACAGCTGGAAGTGGGACAGCAGAGAGTACACCAGGGGCGGCCCGAGCCTTTGGGCATCCTGCACCTCCTTGTGCATGGGGACAGGCTGAGGCCAGGCTGCAATATAGCTATGGAGAGCTGGAGACCAGCCCAGCTGCAGTATCACTGGGGCTGGCAGTCCTGGGAGGCTGAAATGAGGTCCTGGGCTGGCTAGGGTAACCCTGGGAAGGCACTGAAGGCAGCAATGCCTGTGAGTGCCCTCAGGGCCCTGAAAGCGGCATCTCTTCTATAACTCAGGTTTGGTCATGGCACACCGAGAGCCACCTTGAGAGCATCACAGGCTTCCAGTATGACCACACTGCCCTGCAAAAGTCTAATGGCAGCACAAGGGAGGGGTCCAGCTCTGGCACCCTGTGGGTGTGCTGCCCAGCAGCAAGGCAGAGATGCTGACAGCTGCACATAAGCAGAAATAACCATGAATTGAAAGTGAGCCCAGTGCCAGTGTCACACACTGTAAACTCAGCATGTGATGTCAAAACAAAGATTGCTGTTCTCTGCCCTTCCGCATTCTTGGTTGTCCCTTCCCGACAGGATGCACATGTAGCCCAAGCTGGCCGATGCACAGCACTGGTTTGCTCTCTGTAGGCAAATTTGGCCAGTGCACACTGCCTCTGGGGGACACAGACATGGACATTTCAAGCCTCAGAGACTGAGAGAGTGACCAGCTACATGTGAAGCCATTTTACCTTTGGAGCTTCAGGAGTAAGGCAGGAACTTTAGGCAAATTGGCTCAATTTTGTATGTCAGTGGGAGGAAACAACAGCAGCTTTGAGCAAAACCCACAGTAAAACACCCTTTCTCTCTAGTCAGAACTTTGCTAGGCCTGATCCCAAGTTTGCACTGCTGCAGTGGAGGCTGCTTGCATCCTGCATGCAGACAATTCAGTATCTTGTGTTCACAGTAAGGTTCTTGCCTGAATGAAGGCACCCAGAAAACATGGATCTGTCTTGCAACTAAGGCTCCCACCTCCAATATCCAGTCCTCAAAAACTGTTTTCAAATTTATTGCATTGGTTCAATTTATTCTATAGCAATTTAGGCTTGCAGAGATATTTAAGTTTGCAATGACTGAATGACTGAAAGCACAGGTAGAGAGTAGAATTAGCAAGTTCTGTCTGTAACAGCTTGAATTTATTAAAGTAATAATCTGGTGGGACTTGTAGATACAAAAACACTAGAGAAAATGGCACCTGGGTGGAAAGAGACAGGTATTTAATTCTAGCTCTCTTTGACTTTCAGATTTTAATCTTGTTTGCTACAGTGGGCAAATTATTAAGTTCTTTACTTATTATAAAATAATTGCACCATATCACACATGGAAATAAATATACAATTAACCAGGCACTATCATACAACCAATGCAATTAAAACTGCTGTACATATAAAACTGATGGTAAAGACTTTCAACCTCTAAGAAAAATACATTGATGAAAATGCCTAATTTCAGTGACAAACAGATGGCAGAAAATGTATTCTTAGTGAATGTACAGTATCATCTGGTCTGTAATTATGTGGATTTCAAAGGCAATTACACCTAGACAACAGTACAGAGATGGAATTATGCTACAGGTGGCAACCCTATTCTACTGAAAACGTTAAGGCAAGACAGTTTATTCAAACTGGGTGAACTGTAAGGCATATATGCAGTCTTACCTCCAGACAGATTGAGGTGTGTACAGACCTTTCACAGGCCTTGTGCAGAGGTGATTCACACCTGCCATAACTGATTATGGAATAAATGTCCACTTTTCTGCAAAATCTCTGGATATTCTCTACTGTCAATTTACATTCTGCAACGTCAGATGGTTGCCAGCAGGAGGTTCTGAGGTTTGATACTTCAAGATTTCCAGAGGATGAATGTTCCTGAATGCTCTTTTTATTTCTGCAAATGAACTCTACTGAGAAATGCCTGATATTCAGACAGCATCTACAATTTGCACATCTGCCCTGTGTCAAAGGCCATGGTCCAGAGACATTCTGAGGTCTGAAGATACCAGAAGATCTTACAAGATAAACGACCCAGCCCTTTCAGGATGACAGCAAACACAACAAAAGAGCAGCACAGCCCTTAGAGAAAGTCTGACTCATTGACTATTGGAACTGGTGGGGTTTTATGGTCTACTGGTTTATAAATAAAATAGAAATCTTTCTTGGTTTCACTCTTCAGCAGGGAGGCTTTGATATGGTGAGGAAGGGCATCTTTGTCCAGCTGCAGCCACTGGTCATCAACATAAACAAAAAGTCCATAGTCGTTGGGATGGGAGACTTCAAACTTTTCGGCACACTGCTGGCTCAGCTGCTCAGCCGTGGTGTCGTTCCGGGAAGCAAGTGTCCTTGACTGAGCACCAATTTCCAGGAAGGAGATAGAGATGAAATCCTGAAGAGAAACATGAGGGTAGATCTTGCAGTTAACACACTGACTTAGGACTGAAGGAGGTAGAATTCAGCCTCAAAGCTCTTGCTGCCTAGAGCTCCTAAACCCTCCCAAATATCCTCCAACCATTCTCTCCTTTCTCCCCTCCAATCAGCAAATACTTAAACTAACAAACACTTAACCAAACAGACCTGTAAAGACACATAAGTGAAAGCTTTTTTTCTGAATTTGGTGAATATCCTTAGTGAGCAGCCTGCAACAGTTCCTTCTCCCACCTTTCTGCAGCTCCTGAAGAAATAGGATGCAAAGAAGTAACAGACCAGAATAACAAACGAAAAACCTCATAGATCTGGCCTGAAACTCTCCTGTCTCACAGAAACAGGAAAGAGTTGGAAGTGCAGTGACCCTTGTAACTCCACTGTCACCCAAACAGCACCATGTGAGCATGTCCTCCAAACTTCCGTCAGGAAATGCGGATTTACTTGTCTATTTCAGGCATTAACAACTGCTGGGATGATCTTCCCCTTGCCAAACTCACAAGGAACAAAATCTAGAGAAGGTTTGGACATAGTGAAACCTGTGTGTTTAAGCTGTATCTGTGAAGTTTAAAAAAATTCCCAGCCTTTTCGTTGAGAAAATACTTAGAGCTCCCAGCAGAAGTGAAATTTGCCCAATATTTGGAGTATGGGTTTCTAAACTGCCTTTATGGACTATCCCTGCAGCTGAGGAAGGCAGAGGGGTGTGCAGGGGCAAACACTGAACACCTCAGGAAGCTGTTTACCTCCACCAGGATGGGCTCATATTTCTCCGATGTTACTCCTCATTCAAAGGAATGGAAAACAGCCCTTACACTACTGGCAGCGATGGGAACCTTCTGAGGAAATGTGGCATTTGCTTGCCCAGTTGTCATGTTTCATGCTATGGACTCACTATGAGCTACTGTCAGAGTAGCACTTGGGGCTGGCTTGGTATTTGGTGTGTCTCAGCCACCATTCACATGTTCTGAGATCATCAGGGACTGTTCCGACTGCAGTATGGGAATCATAGAATCGTCAGAGTTGGAAGGGACCTTAAAGATCACCTAGTTCCAACCCCCTGCCTGCCAGGGACACCATCCACTAGATCAGGTTGCCCGGGGCCTCATTAAGCTTTATCTTAAAAGCTTCCAGGGACGAGGCTTCCACAACCTCTCTGGGCAACCTGTTCCACTGTCTAACCATCCTCACAGTGAAGAACTTCCTCCTAATATCTAGCCTAAATCTACCCTCCTTTAGCTTACACCCATTTCCCCTGGTTCTCCATGCTTTCAGAGGGCTATACGGACTATCTACCCGTCAGGAGACTTTCCCCTGGCTTTTCCCTCGGAATTCACAATTTTCAGTTTTGCACAGTGAAGGTTTTACAGAACCCAAGACGTGGTCTTTGCTGCCTCCCAGTGGATATTTGATTTTATCACAACACATGAGGCTGGCAGGGCACCTCACCTGCCTGGTCCTGCTCTTAGCTTCACCATGGCTGGAGGCCCAAAGCACCCAACCCTTCTGGGACCACTGGTGCATGGAGCCATACACAGCGTGGGCATCAAAGCTAGCCAGTTGTTGTTGTGTCTGCCCTACAGCTGGACAGGAAAAATCAGGCTCTGGAAGATGTTTGTCTGACGAGCCCTTGAAATGTTTCAGGTCCTCCCACAGCTTTGTACTGCCTAGGAACCACTCGTGTAGCCTGCTCACACCTCAACCTAGCCCAGGACTCCTCCTATGGACGTGGAGTAGAGGGGCTCCCTGCCTCCCCACTGCAGCACTCCACATGAGAAGGCTCCTATCATGCCTCCTTTGTGAATGAACAACAAACAGTCTGCAGTCACATTTACAGTTATATCCTTATGAGGATACTTCAAGACTTCAAAATGCATTTTTTAAGTAACATGTATTTCAAAGGAGGTGTGGTTTTTTCTAAGATTTGGGAATCTTGCACCACATGTACTCTCATTTTTTAACAGTAATTTGGCTAATCTTGTTTTAAAATAATTGTCTGATTAAAAATTACTAAGTATGGAGAGACCACGTTCATCTTCCAGGCTTTTTCCCTAGCAAGTAATGCCAGCTACCTGCACGGATGAGCGGGAAGCCCGAGCCTTGTTCAGTGTCCTACGTCGCTCCCAGCGGTGAATGGAGTCCTGCACCTCCACGCTCAGCTGCCGTGTGACAGTGATTTTGTCATAGTTCTTGATGTGCTCCAGTGCCCCATAGGTGGTTGTTAAATAATAAGAGCCTGCAAAAGGAGAAGGTCTTTTATGAACATCACACCTGCACAGGCCGGTCATTTCCATTTCCATCCTGCCCGCTTGTGCCCATGCAGTGGCAGCTGTCTAACACTTGCACTGTCTGTGCCTTGCTGCAGGGAGTGCAGGAGTGTTCTAGGTCAACCCAAGAGAAACAAGACTTAATGGCTGGTGTCCTCCACCCCTTTCGGCTTCACAGCAATGTCACTGCCCAGACTGCTGAAGCTGTAGATTCCCTAGGTGCAAACACAGGCTGAAGGCAAACTAGTATAATAACTGCTTTCATGAACAAATCCACACCTTTAATATTTCCAGTCTAAACCTACCCTCTTTCAGTTTAAAACCATTACTCCTTGCACTGTCAACAAAAACCTCAATAAAAAGCCTTTCTTTTTCTCTATATATTGAAAAGCCACAATAAGGTCTCACCAGAGCCTCTCTTCTCCAGGCTGACCAACCTCCAACTCTCCCAGCCTGTTCTCATAGGAGAGGTGTTACAGCACTGTGATCACCGTTGTGGCCTCCTCTGGACCCACTTCAACAGATTGATGTTTTTCCTGCACTGGCAGAGCTGGACACAGTCCTCCAAGTGGGGTCTCATTGAAGCAGAGGGGCAGAATCACCTCCTTTGCCTTGCTGGCCACACTTCTCTTGATGCAGCCCAGGATAAGGACGACAACATTTAGATCCTAGGTTCCTTTCTCAGGAATTCAGGACTATAGGGCTCAGGACTATTGAAGGCTGTCCCAGACCTGCAAGGACAAGTCATCCTCACCTCCCTCCGTCTCTATGGGCTAGACAGGTAGCCCAGGTATTGGCTGAGAGTAATTCCTGGACTGTTTAGAGTTGTGGGTTACATTTTGGTAAAGAAGAGAAAGAGAAGATAAAGCAGTAAAAGCCTGCAACCAGTCTTGATCCCTCAGAAACTCCTTGACTGCTGAGGAGTTGGCTGCTGCAGGTAATAAATAACCAACTGTAGCAGGCCTTGGCAGGGGTGGTGGTCATGCCGTGGTCAAGCCACCATGCTGGACCCTGTCTACCACCCTGGCCTCTGTGCCATCCCCTACTCCCCTCACCACGAATGCCAAGAAAACAGGGAGAAATAAAAATTGCCTGTCAGCTGGGTGAAGTTCCCTGCTCTTATTAAATTTGTAAAAAATGCAGTTGCCTCTAGATGGCACTTCCACATCACCCAAACCTCACACCATCATGCCTGAGGTTTCATAGCCCTTCCAGGCTCTGATGAACTCCACAGTCTTTGTGGCTAACCAGCCTGAGTGGTGACTAAGACAGCATTTTATTTAGGAGTGGTACTTTTAGAGCACCACTGAAGTTTGATGTAGCAGACGAGAGATTAAGACTTTGCCATTTGACTTTCTGTACTCAGGTAGATCCAATGAGGAACATTCCATAGCTACATAGGTCTGCATACACTGAATACACTCTCTTTTTCTTCACCATCTCCCACAAAGTGCTGCTGAGAACAGGTTAACAAGACTGGAAGTGCTACTGTCCCTCTCTTAAGTGTTGCTACTACTGTCCTTCATCTGTCATTCAGTATTTTTCCTGTTCTGGCAGAGTCAGAGGTGCATGTGAAGGGAGCTGTGACTTGGTGTATGTCTTCCTCAGAATCCACAGAAGATCTCCCAGCCTCCCATGACCGGAACTCATTATATCTTCTTTAACAATTAGGGTTTTTTCTACTTTCCAGTATCTTCCTTTCCAAACAATCATTCCCCATCATCTGTCCATGTCTTTACCCTGGTAGTCAACATCACTAGTGTTATAAAATTCATTCAAAGTACATTTTTAATTTGGAGCCCAGATTTAAATGATTTTCTGTATTGATCTGACAATTTCACATCTTTCTCACTTATGCTTTCCTTTTTTTCCCTTTTATTTCTGTGTCTGGATCACCTTTTGTCATTAATCCTTGAAAGGCCTAACTCAGGTTGGCTTTTGCCAGTTCCCATTTTAGTGCCGTGCTTCACAATCTCAGAACTGTCTTCTCTGAAATGTTCCTCCCCCGCCTGTTCCCTGTATCTGCACTTATCCTCAGTCTCCTTTCTGATGTGATTATTTAGCCATTTTGATCTAGAACTCCCTCACAAAATGTTCCCTCTGACCGGAGCACACATTTCACAGTCTTTGCATCGTTGACTTTAGAGAACTTCCAGCCAGCTCTTCCTCCGATAGCCCGAGTTCCCCCACCCAGCTGACTTCAGCACCAGCCTGGTGGCGTGCCTTTCTGAAATGGAGAACATGTGGGCAGTGTAGTCACCAAAATCAGCTTAGTTATGTCAGCAAAATGCTATGCTTAGGCTAACATTTTTTTCTGCTAAAAATTCTTTTCAGCAGGAAAATTAGCCTGTGCAGAAACCCTGCAATAATATGATTGTGCTGCTCCTTCTCATTCTGTTATTACTTACGTTTGCCCACCTCTGCACTAAAATGGATGACATGCTCTTCCAGACTTATAAAATAGACTCATAGAATGCTTTGAGTTGGAAAGGACCTTTAAAGGTCATCTAATCCAACCCTCTTGCAGTGAGAAAACTTTAACTGTATTCACCTCAATTTGATATAAATAAAAGTAGTCTGCTCTTGTTCATGACCAGGACTCCTTTCTAGAACCCCAGTACTTACCAAAACAAAGTCTAAAATGAAACCCATCTTTTTGGGTTTAGTGACTAGCTGGTGAAAACTGATCTGTGTTCGTAATACAGAGTGTGTAATCCTGTCGCCATGAGTAGCATTTTCTTTTAAAGTTATATTTAAGAAACTAACTGCCCACAGTTCTCTGAAGTGTTTATCCCTCTAATAGCAGAGGTCTTAATTCACATTCAAAACCAATAGTCCTCTTTAACCTGACTTTCCATTCTCTGCCTCTCTGATACTCAGCCAGAGAACATAGTTACTGTCCTCAAATTTAAGAGTAGAGTGATCATATGAATGGTGTCTAGCCCCAGGCATAAAATGCAATTCAAGAAATGTGCTGCTTTTTCACTGGAATAAATAAAAGTGTCCACGCAATGAATTGCAGTTTAATGTTAGGCAAAGACCTTTTAACTTTTCAGCCTTTGTGCCAAGCAACACTAGATGTCTCTGTTTAGGTTATTAATCCAGCAATTCAGTTCTCATTTATGCTGGGTTCCTGCCTTTCCAGATGTTGGCTAATAGCACTGCACTGCTAAAAACAGTCAAGGTGTTTGAGTCTCAGATTTGAAAAGCTTGGCCAGAGCTTATTCACAAAGCCTAGCCAGAGCTTTCACAAGCTGTCCCACTTTCACAAACACTGAAGCAAGGTAAGTAATGATTTTCAATGTGAATATCCCAAGAGCAGGCACCATACTCTACCTTCCCCTAGCTGCAGAGCAGGGTCCATCAGCTCCATCATATACTCCACATTCAGAAGGACTTCAGTCAAGTTGCTGCGGGCCAACACATACATGAGCACGGGGAGGAAGTCATCTGCACCATAGAGTTTCCCTGAGCAAAGAGAAACACAGAGTGGTTTCAATAAACTCACCACAACAACATGTTCCCATACAACGGTGACAGCTTCTCATCCAGCATGTCCTTTGCAGACCTAAGCTTACATTATTTGAAAAGTTAAAGCTTGAAAGCACTGACAAAGAAACAACGGTGAAAAAGGGAAAGTTACTTCACTTAAGAAGTCAACTTGCTTCAATCACAAAATACAGGCTTGAAAATTTTTAGCAAGCTCCATTTCTGCATTCTTTATTAACCAGAGAAAAAGCAGCTTACTTTTTATGGATCACAGATGAGGGACAACCCTTGAAGAGTGCAAAGGCTGTCAGCCCAGCACTCTGATTTGACACTGCCATCAAGACTGCAATTTATGTTTTCAATATTACAAATAAAGTTGCTTACATGCATTAGAGGTATTGTTCTCTCAGGTTCATTCTATGTTTGGGACCAAATAGCAGAAAACTGAATTTGAGACCGTTTTTCTTGATGGAGGAGTTCTGTATTTATGTTTTTTCAGAAGGCAAAATATTACACTACATGTTCCTAATTAGAACAGTCTCCCAAGATCTAGGATCTAAAAGGAAGCATCTTTCCAGCTGTGGAACCTAGTTAAGAAGACAAAACACCTTTCACACTGGGCTTAGATTAGCTTTTAGACTTGGTTTGCAGCAGGTGCTACAGGAAGATGTCTTTGTGGACTCGAGATTTCCTGTGCTTAAAACAACGAAGTCAACAAAGTGATCTTGCATGTAATCTGTAAAAGTTCCTCGGAATGTCTGAGGGCAAAAAAGCATACATGTTAACAGCCATCATTATAAATAATTACTAGTAAAAATAGAATTCAAACTGAAGCCTCAGTACATAAACAGTAAAGAACACAAGGATAACTTTTCTTATTTGAAAGATGATTTCACTTTGTACGAATATGTCATAAATTCTTTATGGACAACCTGCAATAATGAGTTGCTTAACGGGCCTATCTTCCCAACATTCATGTTTAACCATTCCTCTTACCCTAAGCCTGCTTTCATTTTGAATGTCCTCCCTCAGATGGTGGGCAGTTCTCCCTGACCTGAGCACTTGGATGTGTTGGTTTCATGGGCCATGTGTGTCTCACTTGAGAACTGTTTGCCTTACCACAAAGAATCAAAGATACCCTTGATGTAGCTTTGGTGAAATTATGTCCTAGCCATTTTTGGCCCATAGTCCACATCCCTTCCATGGTAGGGCATAAATTCCTGTTTCTCAAATGTTCCCACTGACTTATTTCAAATCTTTGCCATGAGTCAGCTTTCTTTTTTTGTCATTCACAGCTGACGCAGATTCTCCACTGGCAAAGGAAGATAGTCCTCTAAGCCTCAAATAAACAGCAGCTTAGCCACTGATTAAAAACACACAAAAAAAAGGAAGGTTTTAAAATAAACCCAGTAATATATCTAGTGAATAGAGAGTTGATCCAGCTAAAACAAAGTGTTGGAGGATGAGAGACCATCAGGGCTGTAATTCAGTCTGTTTCTAACAGTCTGCACACGCCACAACATAGACAATTTATTTAATGAAAGCTGGATTAACACTTTCAATTCTGTTTACTTTATTGTGACTGCCTTTACTTAAACAATACTGCCTTAGGCCTTCAACCAAACTATGAAACGACTGTACTGTTTCATTAAGAGCTGGATGGACATTTTTTGTCTGTTGTTGCCTTGGCTTATGTCTTTGTGAAAGCTTCAGTTCTGTGAAGGGTCTAATTCTTTACTGTCACAAGTATCATCTTAATACAACCAGCTTAATATTACAACTATTTAATATTGTCTAGCTAAAAAAAGATGAGACAACTGAGACATAAAAATGTACTAGAAAAACCTGCACAGAGAAAAACTCTATTTTTCTTTTGACCTGAGTAAATCAGATGCCAAAATAGTCACTTCTTTACAAAACAATTATAAAGGGACACGAAGTGCCAAAGAGTTTGCTGGCCTAATCTTTTTACCCTTCTTTAAAATCTTTTTCTTTATAATGTATTTACTCACCAGTGGAATGGATTGGGTGATTCTGATTTCCTGAAGGCCAAGGGATTTCCAGTGTAACACCAATGGCAGAATTTTCCCTTCCTACCACTTTGTTTTCATGACTAATCCATGTTGTGTCTGCTCGGGCATCCGAGAAAGTTGCTATTTCACAACATAAATTCCAATCCAGTGGGAAAAAAATGCTGCGTGTTTTTTGTTGTTATTGTTGTATGTTGTCTTTCTAATAAAATATCACAAAAAGAGATCACCAACCAGCCAACAGACTGACCAATCAATGCAGAGTGGAAACAGAAGTGTGGAACTAAACCCCCAGCCATCAACTTCTACTGTTAACTGAAATGAAAGTTAGTGGACATTTGTCAAGAATTCCTACAGAATCTATTGCATTTTTATTGTCTGGAACTGGTTGTATGTATAAACAGGCACCAAGTCAATTATTTTTCATTGCTGCCTATCTCATAGCTATAAACTGACTTAGCTGCTCTGCCCACTAACCCCTTATTATAAATCTTTCTCAACTTTAAGATTCCATAGAAATATTATTGGATTCCCTGCTGTTTATGTGGCTTAAATACAAAAATCTGATATACAGTTTCTTTTTGATTAATAAACTCAGAGCAGGGATTTCTGACTGCAGGGATGGAAGAAGTACTCATTCTCCATATGCTGTATGCTCACAACCTGCATAAATTACTAGACATCATTTTAATCCACTTGTGGGAATACAAAGCCTGATTCTTAGAGAGAAGAGAGCTTCCTCGTGGCCACCAGTTAACAAAAGTCCAGCAGAAAAACCCAGCATTCCCCTGGCTTCCCCCTGGGTGGGGGGGGGGGGGTGGGGATTGCAGTGTCCTTAAGACTCAGGAATCTCAGGTTTCTTAAAGGGACAGTCCAGTTCATGGGATGGAATACCTTTAGAAAATACAGTTACTGAACAGAATTAATTCTGTTCTAACCCAAACCATAACAGTAGCTAAAGCTGAAGTTAGCAGGAGCTGTAGGCACCAACTAAAGAAAAGTAAAGCTAATGACTAAAGATCTAGCTCTGACTCCACATGTTACCACAAATTCTAGTGTTGCCCAGGACAGGTGCCTACATTTAGCCCATATCTGAGGCTAAACTATAGCAGCTGCTCTATCAGCCATGATGCCTCCCCAGCAGAGAAGGGGAATCAGGAAAAGGAGTGAAGACCCATAGGTTGAAATGAAAATGGATTTAATAAAACAACAAAACTGATACCAATGACTGTATAAAGTTATACTCAGACCAGCAAGGTATAGCAGTCACAATCCATGGAAAAGCAGTCCAAAGGGAGAGCAGCAGAAACAAGAGACTTCCTTCTCCTTAACAAACTTCTCCCTTTATATTGAGTGTGATGTTCATGGTATGGGACACACCTGTGAGATAACTCAGGTCAGCTGCCCTGTCTGACTCAAAATTGCTAACAGCCCATGTCTGGACTATCATTCTGTCTCAACAAAACCAGGACAGCAGGGCAGGCATGGTATATTGTGTTTACTCCTTGTAGGCTTCACAACAGTTTCTCTCTACTGACTGCACATGGAGCTGAGAAGAGGTGCCTAAGAGGGCAGGACTCTTAACCTCCCCTTCTCTTTCTAGCATTGGATGTCACAGCAGGCCTAGGGACTAGCTTATACTGGCAGCTGTTGGACCAAGTATGGCCTCAAGACCCTGTGTTTCAGTCCGTCCATATGGTAAAAAATGCTGTCAGCAACTCAAATATGACCAGAACCAGGAGACACAAAGATATATGAAACAATGCCTGTGAACCAAGACACCTGAGACATTGGTGCTGCTCAGCATCCTGCAACCAACATGCTCTCTGTGCCATGAAAGGCACTAGGGCACTAGCATCTATCCAGGGACTGCAGCAGGGATGTTCTCTGTGAGCTGCTGCCTCAGCTCCACTTGTGATCTGGGCCAGAGCCAGTTCACAGACCTGAATGTCTAGCCCCTTCTGTGGTCTTACGTAGAGGGGTATGTTGGTAGTTGACAGAGTTAAAACTAGCTTTGACCCTGCTGGTGGTCTCAGTGACACCGGGACTGAGTTAGCTTGTTCAAGGTGGTGATGTCCCACTCCAGATATGACTTGCTTGCTTTATTTACTCCTCTTCCCTGCAGGACCAGGAAACATTTATTTCATAAATATCTATAAGAAGCTTAAAATAAGCCTTCTCTTCTGCCATCCTATTATGTTTAAAGCAAAGCAAACACAACATCAGCTCTTGGCTGGGATGCAGAGCTTGAAAGGAATGGATTTTAATTAAATATATGGTTTAAAGCAGCTGGAATTTTGCCCAAGCCTCCATAAAGAAATTACAACCTATTTTAACACATTCATGCATTTCTTTTCTCTCCATGTATATTCTGACAACCAGCAGACAGTGATGCTCTGCATCTTGCTCTAATATTTTACAAATACTGGAATGATGTCTAGCAGCAGCTTTCTAGGAAATATGAATTTTAGCCTCAGTTTATGGGTAGGAGACCTGAGGTACAGATGGTTGACTGAAATTTGTTCAAGATCATAAGACAACATTATGACCATCCTTCCACTCCTTAGCAATTTGCTGTCTATTGTCTATGCCATACTACTTCAGCAAGGTTTGATTTATGGTATACTTGAATTAAAAGAGTTAGTACATGCAGGCAGCATTAATCCATTTCAAATAACATTCTACAGATCAGAAGAATTTATTCCTCTGAAAAATTTGAACTGACTCTTTAATTCAAATGCAGCAATTTTGCTAACCAGAAAAATGATATACATCTCTAGTCCCTCAGCCTTCATTAACAGTAACTGAAATGCAAATTCTCATCCTAATTATAACAAAGCAAAACTGTTATATATAGCTTTATTTTCCTTCTCAGAAGCGAGCAGTGTGGTGGGATTGCTCTGACTTAGTTTTAGGAACTTCTACCATCAGTTCTACACTGGCTGCTGAAGTATTTGAGACCAATTTCTTTTTCACAGGCTCAGCTATCCCACTGAGACACACTGCTTCATGGCCATGCCTTTATCAGCTTCAAAGCCATATACGAGTTCATACTAATATTAGTGTAACTAATATTCAGCTGCTCAGTTCTATGAACAATGACAAAGTTCATCCTAAAAACTAGGGAAGAGAAAGATTCCAGTGGAATATATATCCTATCTTTCCTCTTCTTCCAAAAGCAAACTGTGATTACCCATGCAAAACTATCCAATAGAAATTATTAAATCAGATGTTTAAGGGCCAATCATCTAGCCAACTCTATTACTAGCACAGAGTTGAACTGTATACTCCAGTGGTCTGTGCAATTTTAAGATACTCCAAAAAATAATCTTCATGAACTTACATAGTCCACAAGTTCAAAATGTTGCAGTAAGAGAAATTTTCCTTTGTTCATTCATCTTGAATCTTCTTTGAAAGAAGCCTCTTCATCTTTCAAACTTCCAACTTAAGCTTAGAGACTTTCCTTGCCTGATTTTTCTCACAGACTGACCAAGCTTGGCCTGTTTGTCTTACACAGTATTTCTTCATAAACCAATGCTACTGCTTGTTTTTCCATCAGTTCTCTTCCACAGAGTGGCAGCTCCCAGATAGCACAGGGCTGTGAGCTCCAGGCTCACCGCTGCCAGTGCACACCATACATAATGCAAATTTGCATCATGTTTATTATCACTCCACAAGTGTCACATGTGAATAGAGCGAAAAGCAGATTCTCATTCTATACTACCGCACAATATGCCTTTGACTTGTTTCTGAGTAAAGATATTTCTGAAAGATAAATAATAATCAGATTTTTCTACATAACATTACAGTGCTTTTGTATAAATGAGATGTGTGCCCAGCCCTCCCTGGTGGTATTGGGGCATGCCTTCCAAAAGTAGAAGCAATTAGAGAGTTGGAGGTTACAGCTCCCTGTGAGTGCTGCCTCTTACTTTACCTAGTACACAGATTAAAGAAAAAAATGCCAGCCAGCTTGCAGGAGAGAGACTGGGTGGATTTCCAAACTCTACATTTTAGTGCATATTATTCATACAAAGTACTTCTACTATTTTTAGAAGGCAGGTTAAATATTTTTTGATCTTTGGTTACACTCTTGGAGGCATAAGTTGCTCTTATTTAAGTCTGCACAGATCTTGGAAAAAGTGAGATACTGCAATGCTATCACAATTGTCCCTTTGGAAACTCTTCACTTACTAATACCACTGCTTACTGTGAACTGAACCAGTACCTCTAAATTCCTTTTTTATAGCCAGTGATGAAATAATCAATATAATCAGTGGAGGTTGTCATGAGTCATCTCACCCTAAACCAGACACCTACATCTAGCCAAATGAATCAGTTGAACCCAATTGACTAAGTCCCCATTTTCTATAATGAGAAGTTCAACATGACACCCATCTGTGGCCACCTGTAGATGAGTCCTGTTTCAACATAGATCTCTGTCTTGTAGTTGTAGTTAGAGGTCTGTTGGGAGAAAGGTTTATTGACAAAGACTGTGAACTTATCTTCCTGATTCCTTGTGATGAATCAGATTCACAAACTGATTGCCTTCAACTTGAGGGAGAAATACTAGTTTAAAACAGCTGAGGGTCTGACCCATTCAGTTCATTGTCTAAGTATCAAGGGTTTCAATCACAGCCAATTTTTCAGGCACATTTTTTCATGTAGTATGAATTGCAACCAAACCAGAGAGCTCATATTTTCTTAAAATGGCCCATTATACATGGAGTCTGCCATGACTGAATTCAAGTTTTTATGACTCTGTCAGCAGTGCAAAGATGGGTATTAACACAAGTACAGATGTTCTTGAGTAAGCCTAGCCATAGTTTTAAAGAATACTTAGTACTTGTCTAGATACCCTGGTCAAACCTGGACAACTGTACGTGGGTCTCAAAAAAACCCCTTGTATTTTCATGGGGGTCTGAAAAAAGAAAAAAAAACAACAAAAAGGTTGATTGATTTCATGGTATTTGCACTTTGGTTTGACATCTGAAACCATATTCTTGGGTGAGCCCATCCTATGGTCAACCTAAAGTGGGTAAAGACCTGGCTTGAGCTACCCAATTGCAAATTAAACCAGACAACTTAAGCAGTTATGAGGGAGCTAGCAGAAGTCATTGCCAGGCCACTGTCCATCATTTTTTGCAAGTTTTGGGGGACACGAGAGGTGCCTGGTGACTGGAGGAAGACAAACGTCACTCCAATCTTCAAAAAGGGCAAGAAGGAGGAGCCGGGTAACTATAGACCGGTCAGCCTCACCTCCATCCCTGGAAAGGTGATGGAACACTTTATCCTCAACTCTGTCTCTAGGCATGTCAAGGATAAGGGGGGCATTGGGAGCAGTCAGCATGGGTTTACCAAGGGGAAGTCATGTTTGACCAACCTGATAGCCTTTTATGAGGACATAAGCAGGTGGATAGATGAGGGTAGGGCAGTGGATGTGGTTTATCTTGATTTTAGTAAAGCGTCTGACACTGTCTCCCGCAGCATCCTTGCAGCTAAACTGAGGAAGTGTGGTCTGGATGATCAGGTAGACAGGTGGATTGTGAACTGGTTGAAGGACAGAAGTCAAGAGAGTCGTGGTCAATGGGATGGAGTCTAGCTGGAGGCCTGTGTCTAGTGGAGTCCCTCAGGGGTCGGTACTGGGACCAATACTTTTCAATATATTCATTGACAACCTGGATCACAGTATCACAGTACCACAGAATGTTAGGAATTGGAAGGGACCTTGAAAGATCATCTAGTCTAAACCCCCTGCCAGAGCAGGATTCCCTGAGATTAGGTCACAACAAAGCTTCCCTGACCAGAAATTGAACCTGGGTCCCAGTGATGAGAGCGCTGAATCCTAACCACGAATTTTTCTGACAGAGGTAGAGTGCAGCAGAAGGAATGATTAGGTTTTTGTTCCACCTGCTCTGATCTTGGCAGACAAGGGAACTTTCTAATTCAGCAGTGAGTAAAAAGGGCTAAAAGAAGAACAAACTATTACACAGGAAGCCAAGCGTGGCCTCTGTTCTTCCTGTGTGAAGAGCACTGTGCTACCTCAGGGGTGGCTGAAAGCAAAAGGGGTTCTCAAGAGCCACTGCTTTCAAGATGGGCAGAGAGCAGGAGGAGAATTGCTAACCTCTGAAATCTGGGCTGAGCACGCTGTTTTGCACAACACCAGCTGGGAATTCCCTGTCAGAAAAATATTTCAGTTTGCTGAATGTTTGTCTTTGCCAGATGGAAAATCAAAATGACCTGGGATCAGTTAATTTTGTTGAAGGAGTTTCACCCATTTAAGAGGGTCTACAAGGTTTAACTAATTTTCCCTCCAAGTCCATTGTATTCCAGGAGTCAGACTATACCATTCTCCTCCCCTTAGGCTCTTTTTCTGGTTTGAATTAACTGGGGTACATTTCCTTAATGCCAGCCCAGTCTTCTTCTGACCAGGCTGTGATATGCATCACTGTTCATATACACTGGAGAGGGAACTGGACGTATGGGGGTGAAGTCAGCTTCCAACCTACATTCTGCCTGGAGAAGTACTCAGCCTGAGAAAACAGCTGAGCTGGATGAAATTGATCACTTTGGTTAGCATAGCAAACCACAATGAAATCCTCTGGTTTCAAAAACGCAAATCTTTTAAAAGATATAAGGTTTTTTGAATTATTTCCCTGACCCATGATTTCTGTTACCTAAAATGACACAATGGCATTTCCTACAACAGAGAAATTTCAGCTATGAGCTAACTGAGCTGTGACAGATACGTAACATACCACAAGCACTGGAAGGAGATTGTGTCTCCAGTGTGGGTTTTAATGAGGCATGCAAGCCCTTGATCTATACCAAATTTACTCTCAAACTTAACACAACTGTTTTAACAAAGCTATGGCAAATTCCCCTACATGTATCCACATATTCTCATAATACTTTAAGAAAGTCAGAAGTCTTGTCCACCCTGCAGCTTAGGCTTAGCCCCTGGGGTGGCTTCTTGCTCTGCTGTTAATGTGTTTAGATTGGTCATTGAAACTTACTGCATACTGTCCAAGGGATGACCCTGAGGTGAGCCTCAGAAGGGGCTCCAAGACTGTTGTCAGTACAAAATAAAGCAGAACATCTAAAAGCACCTTTGGACGTTGTGAGTTCTTGAAGAACTGCAGATTGTTGCAGTTTAATATATAGCTTCTCTCCAAAACAGCTCACCAGTATAGAAAGAAAACTCTTAAACTGGCAAGGCAGATTCCTGGAGGAAGGAGATTCCTGGTCTATCTGTAAAAAACCACGTTGTCTGCAGGCTAAGGTCTTAACATGTGCATTTAGTGGTTGGCTTACGGCCCAAGTTATATTAATACTCAGAGCACATACGTCCTCACGCCGAAGAAGCATAATAGTGGCTTTTGGAATTTACTGGAGCTTCAAGAATTAGTAACAAATAGTACTAGCATTCTGTGTCTCTCCTCAATTTAGACAAAATTTTGTAAAGGCCAAATCAGGAGACTTTTCCCAAAGACTCATTCCTAGAATTTACCATTAAGCTGCTACAAGCTAGGACAGAGCTCTGAGCATTTATGGAGAGTGTGAAGACCTGTGCAAAAAGGACATTACCCATAAAGCATACACTTGCAGATATTTGGTTTTTGGAGTTATGGAGCTTACAGTTAACCAGGGAACACCTTCTACCTGTTACTAGTGCAGAGAATTTCAGTCATTAAGTAGACCATTCTGAAACCAACCTGTGGGACAGCTGCTACCAAACACACCAACCATCTCTGTAATCTCCAGTTTGAATATTACCACATTAACCATTCCTTTGATACATGGAGAAGGACTAGTGAAGGATACCATTTGAGTAGGAGTGCTGTACCTGGGTTTCCCTGAGCCATGGAGTCATAGATGAGTTTACAAGACTTCAGCAAGATGGCAATCTTCTTTTCTGGGGAGTAGGCCTTGTGCATCGTTGTGAACTTGTGAAGGATCTTTTCCAGCACAACAGTTTCAGGCACACTGGTCGTGACGCCAAGGTCAGTGGTAGTTGTGTTTTGTACCACAAGTTGGTTGTCTTTTAGCTGCTGTAAAGATCCGTCTTTGTTATGGATTTCTTTTAAGTAAGAATCAATGGCTTCTTTTAAAGGTTTCAGGACACATTTGTACAAAGCTGTCTCAGCAATCACTTCTGCATAAAGAAGGGAGAAAACAAAAGTCCACGATAAGTAACAGTAGTACAGGTGCAAGTAGAACTCCTAAGAAAAGCATGTGATTCATTATTCAAGCACTACTGCATAGCTGTAAGCAGGGAACAGAAATTACATCTCAGGAAGTATACATTTCATTACCAACACCCTCCAGAAATCCCAGATAGGCTTAAGATTAACATCAATGCACAGTCTCTGCCACTGGAGCTGTAGGAGAGCTCCTGCTCCTTGTCTTTGCCTAAGTCCTGATTGACCAGTGTGGCACTGTCAGGCAGAAGGAAAGCCAACTCTGGGGAGAGACAAGCAATCTCATCTAACTGTTCTTTTCACAGCCCTGTCCTTACAGATGCCCAAGTGGGATTCATCTCATGTCTCTTTTGATATCTCCCTCTGACCTGTTTGAGATATTCACTTTGGGATGAAATTAATTGTATCTTCAAAGTGCTCCTGCCTCTGCTGTGACTGGAAAGGGGCTGTAGCCAGCAACTCAGAGGCAGACACCAACATCTGGTCAGGAATTTCTCACCCTTACTGCTCAAGTGAGTCTAACTTACTGATATTTAAGTCACCTCTTAAGCCACTTGTGGATGAGGAAATAGTCTCTGGGTGTTGGGCACTTCCTTAATATTTAGCAGAAGACAAAAGCAAGTATGGAAGACTGTGAGAAAGTCTGTTCTCTGAAGTCTAGAAACTAAAGGCAGAGCTAGAAGGACTGCAAGGGTTCCTCTTGTCGCCCCTGCACTAAGGCAAAAAGGTCACTGCCAAAAGAGTTCAGTCAATGAGGAATGAAACAGAGGGCAATAACATTTATGTATATGAAATGCAACTATATTAAAGAATCCAGAGAAACAGTCAGCCTGAAGCAGGACAAATTCACATCTTCCACAGTGGGAATCCTTGTCCTCCACAGGAAAAGACAGTCCTTATGCTGACTGGGCCATATCATCCTAAGGAACTGACACTGAACAAGGTTAGATCTAACCAGGCTGTGTGTAGGTGGGGGGATCCCACACATGCAGTTCTACCAAGCAAAACAAGGATACTTCTTCCTGCCTCCTCTCCACTTTCCCTAATTAAGATTCAAGACAGACTCTTCGGTGCTGACACCCCCTCTGCCTTGAAAAAAGGTATTACTGGGACAAAATTTGCAGGTGTTACATGAGGTGCATGAAACATGAAGCTGTATCTCTCCTCATCGCTATGGCAAGTGGCTGGCAGCAGGTCTGTTCTGCTAGGGAGACTGTAGGATGATGTGAATCCTTTGCTGAGTGCGAAGGAAGTCAGCAAGTCCTAACTGTGGAGCTGAAGGATCCCCTGGAATCCTTGGTCACGTCTGTGGTTGGCTGTGTTCTGTGTTAAGCCAAGTTATCTATCTCATAAATAGCTCTGTGTTGGTACTCAGGTCCTCAAGAAACAGATTTAAGTCAAAAGAGCATGTGAGTTCATGCATGCACACTTTTTCTGTCTGTATGGCTTTGACTGGGTTAAAAAATCATAGAATCATAGAATTATCAGGGTTGGAAAGGACCTCAGAGGTCATCTAGTCCAATCCCCCTACAGTGAGTAGGCACATCTCTAACTAAATCAGGTTGCCAAGCACCTTGTCCAGCCTCGCCTTGAACACCTCCAGGGATGGGGCCTCAACCACCTCCCTGGGCAACCTGTTCTAATGCTCCACCACTGTTCCTACTTCTGTTTCTACATTCCCTCATGAGGGTACATTAAATAGGCCAGTCTATTTCTCAGCAAGGAGGGGAGTAGCACATTACCCTATAACAGAATATTGAATGAGAATCAACACAAAAAAACCATTTAACAGACAAAAATATAATTTTTCCTCCTCAAAGACAAACTGTATCTGTGGCAAAGGGAGTGAGTGCTGCAGTTAGGAGCCAGCAGTGGTCTTGCAGCAGGTAGCTCTTCCATGCCTCTGAGCTCTGAGGAGCACAGAGCAGGATCAAGTGATTCCTCCAGGCTGCCACTCAAATTCATCATAGTCCTGCCCCTCCTTGTGATAGTGACTGACCCCTGATCTTGCTGCTACATGCAGGGGGTTCTCCATCCTCACTGCGGAGCAGGGGGCAGTGGATACGGAAGGCCATGGCTGTGCAGGGGGAAGTTGGCCATTTGTGTTTCCACTGAACATAGCTCTGTGTGTGTCTATGTGTACACATACATACATACACACAATTCATGTTTGTATGGGTATCATAGATGTCATATGATTGAGAGACTTATGCATGTCTCTCACACACACAAACACATCTCTTCTGCTTAAATTCTTCTCTTTCAAACATTTCTAGAGATTTTCCCCCTCATTGGTCTCCCAGTTTTTAGAGCTGCTCCTTCAAGTGCTGGCAACCATAGAGCAGACTTCTACTCACACCCCTAAGCTTTTAGGACATGGTTTATGATTCTGTGAAACAGAATCTGTGTCTGCATAATCCTGTCTTCCTCCTCAAATTCCCAAATCCTGCCCGAGGATGAGTAAAGCACAGTCACCTACCTAACTGTTCCTCAGTGTAGGAGGCTTGGTCTATCAGAGATTTTAACTCAGTGCTCTGCACTAAGTAACTCTTCAGCTGTGTCATCATCATCCGGATTTCTTGTAGCATCTCTGTGCTGGAGCTCTGCTTTGCCATCATCTCTAAACTGTACACTCTGTAGTCCCTCACCAAGTTGCCAAAGTATGAATCCTTGTCCTGTGCCAGCTCCACTATCTTCTTCTGCAGCTTCCTGTCACTAGACAAAAAGACTGTGAAGACATTGGACAGGCTCACAAAGGACAGCCTGTTCTTGGCCTTGCCCAAGATCATGGAGCGTGTCTTTTTACCGGAGGAACTGCTCAGCATCTCCAGGTCATCCTCTGTGCTGCTGGTGGAGTAGGAGTCTGGCTCAGATGCTGACGCCTGAGCCACAGTGTTGCCTCCTGGGCTCTCCAGGGAGGAGTGTGAACCTTTCAGTTCTGCTGAGCTGACAGATTTGCGAGCACGTCCCAATTCAGTCTTGGTGTGGGTGCAAGTGACACCTCCTGCCATTGTAGGCGAGCTGCCCTTGCACAAAGTCTGCACTGTGGCCGTTTCTGCCTCTGTTCTTTGCTGTGACTGGCAGGAGCTGGGGATCCTCGATGCCTGGGAAAGCTTCTTCCTTCTTGGTGGTGGGATAGGAGGTGGCTTTCCTTTCTCAATGGCATTGCTTCGTATCTCAGGCATGCTCTCCCTCTTCTCTGCAGGTTCAGGCTTTGTCTCCTGAAACTGTGATACAGCTCTTTCAGGAACCTCTCCAGGCATTTCTACAGCCTTTTTGCACAGAGACCTTTTATCTCTGCTCTCTGTACTTGTGTCTTGTTTTTCTTCTGTCTGTTCCCCTTTGAGCGTTTCACAACTTCCAGCCTTACCCACACAGGTCTCCTCTGAGGTCCTCTCGCACAGCCGCCTCCGTGGGGGGACAGAGGGCTGGATGTTCTTCTTGGAGCACACTGCCAAGGGCTTATTGACTAAGCAGCTCTGTTTCCCTTCTCCTTTATTGTCACAGCCCTCAATTTTCATTTCCTTGATGCTCTTTCCTAGCGGCTGAAGCAGCAGCTCGTTTTCACAGGCAGTCATAGGATCCTGCAGGAGCTTGGGAGAAGATTTCTGAAGGAGAGCATGAGAAGGTGGAGGTGGAGGGGGGCGTCGGGGAGACCTCCTTTCAGCGAACGTGGTGGCAGGGGGTAGATCAGCGGTCACAGGATGGCTTTTAGGAGGAGATGCCTCTGGGGAAAAAGGAGTACTGCACTCTTCTATAAAAATAGGATTCACAAACCACAGCCTGTCATTTCCTATTGACAGCTCAATTTCACATGAGCAGTGGTTTGTGCTACTTGCAAAACACTGGGTAGATCTTAAACTGTCTGCCTGGACAGTGCTGAAAGTAGTTTCTTTTGCAGGGTGGGATAAATTCTTTCTTCTGTGGTTTAAGGAGGAATCCCAGAAGTCTGTCAAAAAAAAAAAAATAGAAAAGAAGGAAGAATGAAAGATTCTCTAGGGAATCTTAGCTGTTAATGATATGTAGAAGTCCTACTTTTTGTTAAAATAAATACTACCTAAGCTTTCACTCCTCTGTACAAAGCAGTACGAAGAAAGAGTTGCCTGTTTTGCGTGTGTGAGATGCTTCAAATCAGGGGAACAGGCTCAGAAGCTTCACTAGAAACATCTTTCTTCCCAATTTTAGGACACATCTACTGAAAACTGTTAATGCTGTGCAGCCTGTGCAGTGTGAGCAGGAAGGTACAAATAAAAAATATGAATGATTGTGTTCAGTGATCACTGGTCTCCAATGCAAATAGCTGTGGATACCTGACATGAGGGTGTGAAGACTGCAAGCAGGTTTTATGTCCCTTTTGGGAAGGTGTAGGGCTGAGATATACATCCTGGATGCAACACACAACAGGAGAACAAGAGACATCAGGTGAAGATGACTCTACTATGCAGCAAGCTCATGTGGCAGAGTTTGGTCTACACAGAGGTCTGATCCTGCTTTGCAATACAACCAGTCTGGAAACATATGATTTTAAATATCTTCCACAGATTAAAATTACCATTAAAGTCTACAGCTCTGGAACATGATTATCCATAGTCATGCCTACTCTCTGTTTTGGACCTTTCCTTGAGACTGCCTTTGTGCAAGTGTAAGAGGGGGAAGATGGTGCAACAGACTGTGAGGTTAACAGCATGTTTTCACAGGCACTGTCTGCATCTAATAGTGATAATGCTCCGTGTTCATAATTAGTACCAGGGATTGGTATGCAGACTGAGGTCACCACTAAATCTTGTGTACCATGTTGGAGGTGCAGAGTAAAAGGCTGCAACTGAGGGGTGGTAGACAGGGCAGGTGATCCAAAACTAACCAATGAAGTATTCCACCCCATATATGTCATATTCTGTATAAAGCTGAGGAATCCCAAGGCTCAAGCCCTCTTCTTCACTAGCCAGCATCCAAGGAGGACTCTGTCTATTCCTATTGGCTGCTGAGTCCAGCCTGGGACTTCCCATGTTTGCCCACAGCATCAGTGGTGACAGTGATGTAATTGCCATCGGGGGTTGGGTGCAATATTGGTTTTGTATATATTTAATTTTATTGTTATTATTTTAATTAAAGTTGTTTTAGTTTTCTTTTCCAACTCATAAGTCTCTCTCCTTTACTCCCTTTCTCTTCTTCTTTGGGAAGGGAGAGTGTCTGTCACTCATTTAGGGGCCAGCCCAGACCTAATCTTTGACAAGGACACAGGGCTGAGCTGGTCAGAGCCCTGGACAGGGTCTGCATATGTCTCTTTCTACAAAACAACACCCCAGAAAAACTCAAAGGGACTTACAGTTAGGAAGGTCATAGCAGAACTCAAAACAGGGCAAAGAAACACTTCAACTAAAGCCAACTCAGGGAAGACACATGTTTAGATAAAATCTCTCCCTTGCCCACTGTGTCCCCAAAGACAGGTTACTTCTTCCCATTTTGCTCCCCCACCACTTTTGATGGCTTCCTGCTCGCAGGTGGCTCACCACCATTGCTGGAAAAGACATCTTTCTTCCATTGCCATGACCTGCCTTCTGCAGGGCTCTGTCCTTCCCCCTTGGTGCCCTGAGTCTACTGCTGGCCTTGCCTCTCTCTGCCACAAATGTGGTCTCCTGGGCCACAGACAGCTACCCCAAAGACAGGGACTTCCCTCCGGGGGATGCAAGTGCTGCAGGCAGGGCAGGACAGGCAGGCTAATTCCTTTCTGCCCCTTTTCTCCCTCTAACCAAACATTTCTATAACATAGGCACAGTGTAAGCTATTCACAGGTGAACTGAAAGACTGTCCATTTCCACCAGGATAAAATTGCTGACTTATTCCCAAGCAGCCTAGGCTAGTGTCCATGGCTGGTTTGGCTTTATAAGTATGTCAGCACGTTTTCCTCAGGAGGCTGAGGTTAGAACAGCTTTATTCTATAATTTCCTAGTATGAGAGGGAGGACAGAAAAGAAGTTTAAAATAGAAGTGTTGCCAGGATCAACAGCACTCTTGACAACAGAATTCAGCAGCAGACATGCAGATGCAACTGCACATAATAGCATCACATTTCCAACCCCTCACATCTGAGACTGTCAGGTGTATGAGTTCCTTTAAATACTTCAAACCTACTGGGTATCAGCAAATGCAGAATAGTAGAAGCTGCTTGCTTAATTCAGAATATAATGCTGTAGAGTGTCATGGGATGAGGAAATGGTGAGTAAACCAATCTACAAAAGATGGTTGCCATTTTTGGTTACCATTTTTCTCAGTAGTGGTCAGTACAAGACACTATGATGAAAATGTAGTGCTCTACTCAGACTGTGAAGGATCAGAGGAGGTGGTTCTACCAAAGGTTAAACAGCTGCTTCAGAGAGGTGTTTCCCAGCCCAGCCACACTTTCTCTTCACTTATCTTACACTGTAAGAGGGATAATTAAACTGTTCTTTGAGACTTTGGCATGTCTGTGATGGTATGTGCTCTTTGTGCAGTGCAATTATGCTAATTCTTCTGCTAAAATGCCTCCTGTACTAGTGAGATCAGGACTAGACAGCCTGCAGTACATCTTTTCTGACAGTATACATAACAGCCAGATCCTCTGTGGAGCAATCTGTCTTGCAGGTAGACATCTTACTTCTAACCCCTCAAAAACATATCACTCTGGAATAAATAAACAAACAGCAACATATGAGAATTTCAAACAATGCTAGCTTTCCTTTGAGGATACTGCTTTGGGCAGCACTTATTGTTTGTGTACCCATTTGTACCTATGGAATTTTGTTTTAGGAAGCAGTAAACAGCATCACTCATTACTTCAGCCTGTTTGACTTTAATAAGACAGCATGGCACTCCAAGAAGCTAGGATCAGTTCCCGGAAAAGCTTTACACAACAGCAGGATTTCTTCTGTGGTCAGAAACTTTCCTAGCATGCAATGTACTGCAGCAAGCAAACCTCCAAGCATTACCACTTTTACAACTAGTAGTGAGAAGAAGAGAAGGAAGTAGACTACAATCAATATTTCTTTGATTCTTCTGCTTTAATTAATACTTCCTTTTAGAAGTTTCTGGAGACTGAGTCAGGATCTTCTCTACTGGCTTAAATTAGACCAGAAGGTTGGAGAAGCACAATACACATTGCACATTTTAATCCAAATTTTTACAGTTGTTATAATAAAATTAATAACACGCTTGCAACTTGCTATCTCAAGTTGCAAAGTAGTTTTCTTTAAGCAGTAAGTGCTGGCTGGACACCCATGCTCAAGGATGCTTTGACAAATTGGAACATATTCAAAATAGAGGATGCTGAATGTGTTAGAGATAAAGCTGACGGTTAAATTCAACAAAACTGCCTGAACTGAAATGAGTGGGGTTTGCCCATGCCTTCTCAGAGGTATAATGCAGAAGATCCAAAACCAGATCCCTAAAACCCCAGGGTGCTCTAGTGAGTATCTCTAAGAGAGCTAACTCTTCAGCTTCCACCATTGCTTGGCTCTTTTCAACAACTGAGGGAAAACTGAAAAACAAAGTAGCATGACGGTGGCTAACAGTAATAGTTGGCTCACATGGAGTGTGTTAAACATGAAGGAACAGGAAGGAGACCCCCTTTAGTTAACAGAACTGCATTTCTCAACTCTATAACTTTATACATCTGGTCTAAAATATGTGTGTTTGAACTATCACTACAAATAACATTCCTTTTTGTATCTAATTAGTATGAAGTGAGAGAACATGCTGGGACACTACACATTCCTCTAATAACTAGAAATCCCACAAGAAGAAGCAGAAATATAAAAATTCAAAATTATAATACTTCCAACAGCATTACTCCCATACATCAGAAGGAGAAATTGCGAAGGTGCTTTCTTCTTTTCATACACCTCAGATGCCAGCTACTTTCTATGTGTGTAAGCTATCCTGACAGGCTGTGCCACACTCCACTTGTTGAAAGCTCCAGCTTATTCAGGGAGACTGTGGGTCCTATGCTGTGCACAGAATTCCAAGTGGAGGTTTATGTCCAAAGGGGCAAGTGATCTTTTTTTACATTATGCTTCTATAAATATAAAGACCATAAACATCTTTTCTCTTGCATTCAGGCCTTCTCAGCTATTCTGAAGACAATGGCTCATCTGTCCTCCAGTTGCATTGTGTCTGTGCGAGGCACCATGGTTCTCACCAGTCTGAGTAAAACTCTGGATGATTTGAGGGACTTACCTATCCCCAGACTAGAGATAATTTCAAGGTCTTGAAAGCTCCTGGCTTCTAATATTGCTTGTGGCAGCTTCAGGGTGAAGGGCAGCAGATCCCTGTAAAAAGAAACACTGTGAAAAAAACAACAAAAGAACAAGCCCCAAGGTTGTTAGGAACTCCAGGTTTTAGTGTTAGTTTTAGTAATTGAATTGGCTCACAAATTCAGCCTTATTCTGCAAAGTCCTGGATGCTGTCAAGGGAAGATTCGTGGCCAGTAAGGCATCATGGACTTTGTGCCAGCCTGGCTTGCTCTGATTTCAAGAGAGATCTCCAGCTCCTGCGGTGATTCTTCATGCCTTGCCACTGGCTTAATCACTGTGTCTTGGCTTCCTCCTCTGAAAAAAGCAGGAACATCTCTCACCTCAGGAGAGGCCACAATTTTTTGGTGTGGAGAGGATTTGCAGTCCTTTTTCTTCTTGTTTACTCTTCTTTCTCCACCTTCCTTCCTCTTTTAAAAATCAGTGTAATTATAAGGTACATGGACACAGCAAGACACAGTGGGGTCTGGGGAAGGTTAGCCCCAGGAATGGATGCTGCATGACACTGAGAAAACACATATATCCCTCTACTCTCCGCTATCAAACTTTTAACTCCTTGGTTTCTGGAAAGATGCCATATTTTTACCTAAGAAAACCCAAAACATTTTCTCAGAGGACATTAGTTGGCTTTGACTGAAACATACCCCAAGTCTCAAGTAATTTAACAGAGCTCTTGGGCTGGCAGTGAACTGTTCAGGTTTGTCTCTTGCCCAATGGCAATTCTCTATCTCTGTTCCTAACTCGATTTCCATTCTAACAAGGACTAGAAAAGCCAGTAATAATAGTCCCTAAAAGGTAGTGAGGAACGGCACAGGGTCATATTACACATTAAAAAGTTTAGCAAAATCTCCTGCAGGTTGCAGGAAATTATTTTAGTAAAGCTGGCCTTGTTAGTAGGTGGTCTCTATAACACAAACACATGCCCCAAAATTCTGTGTGACTGCAGACCTGAGGAGGACCAATCTGTTGACAGACAAATGCAGTGGGGCTATTGTTGTCCTTATTAACGGGTGCATATCTTACTGGTGTATTGTGTACTCCATGGGTTCTCTGTGCACCACTGAGCAATATTTTGTCATATTGTTTGACATAAATTGATGTGATATCAAGATTTTCTTTTTATAACAGATATTAGTTTTAAAAGAGGAAGAGGGTCCATGGACCTTCTGCTTCCTTCATTTGTGATTGTTATATGCATGAGTAGTTCCTTATTTTGTTTGGGTTTTTTCCTTGAAAACCACATCTAAACATCAGGAAACATGAAGTTGTTAACCAAAAAAGACCCCAAAATTTAAAAAATCTGTTTTTATTAATGAGGCAGTACCTTGCAGACAAGCCACCAAGTCACCTGTTATTTACAGGTGTTATTTTTATGATCTAAGGTAATCTAGCCAAGCCAAACTTTCTTTTGAGAAGAGTCTGTCAGCCCTAATAAGATTTTCCCAGCTATTTATAGATGACTATTTACTCTAGCCCTGAGAACAGGCCTCTCCACTCACCATCACAGAGAGTTCCTATATGCTGCCAGCAAATGGTAGGTCAGTGCCTAAGCAGCCTTTTTGTTACTTGATTCTCCCAGAAAACTATTCCCTATTTACCTTGTCTTTTGACAGCAACCTGAGAAATCATATGAACCATCTGAAAGTATAACTGACACTCAGAAGTAACATCTATAACAGGAAGTAGGAGAAAAGGTTTTCTTTCTTTCTGAGACTCATTCTTAAGCCATAATCCTGCCTGCAGGAAAGCAGAAGTGAACAGATTTCCCATCCCACCAGCCATTTTACTAGAAATGCCTAATTCTTGTTTCCATTTGGGTTCTTCTTTGCTCTGGTAAGACAGAAATATGTGTCTAGGAGTTAATTTATGCCCATTCTATAGGGTCTGTACACATCTAGATATCTAAATAACTTTTCATTTATGGGGGTGAGAGAGAATGTGGTCCCTTGTACACAGGTAGGAGCCCTGACCCAGCAGTGTTGAACTCAGCTGGATGCAGAAGCAGCCCTCAAAACTTTAAATATTACTGGCTGTGAAACTGCAGTGTGCTGTATCATACCATGGATAGACTATTCTTACTACGTGGCCTAACCAGGCCACAAACAGAACTGCCTGGTAAACATACCCTGAATCTGCTTTCCCCTCTTAAATGGAAACAACTGCTTTAAGAGTCATCTAAGTTTATGTAGAGGAGGTCAAAAGTTTATACCCAACTCAAAAACAGGCCTGCTGCAGAAAGAATGGTGTAAATAGGTTGTGGTAGTTATCAAAGCAGTGTACTTATACAAACACACAGATAAAGGAGTCTGCACACACTCAGGTTTAATTACACAAAGGGACTCATCAGCTGCTGATTAAACCTTGGTCTACTCAAAATGATCTTACAGGTCTTTCCCATTTCTGTGCCCACTATGTTTGGTATTTCTGTGCTGAGCAAAGAAAAAATATTTCTTCTTTATCACTTCATTTTATTTTTAAATTTGGGCTAAGGAACAGCCATTTTCAGGATTACTCTCTTGACGGATTCCCCACAGGTGATAAAGTGCTCTGAGTCTCCTGCAGACAACAGTCTACTAGCAGGTTTGCTAAGTCACTGCCAGGTGTGCAGGTGCTTAAAGCTGCTTTAAATAAGAGACTGTTAACAGAGGACCTTTTTTTTCCCCTGCCATGCTAGCTCCAGTCCTGTCCCTCAGTCCTTTGTGGATGCAACCCTACAGACCTTCCTCAGACAAAGCTTCCACCTTCTGGGACATCTGTGGTTATGGTGTGCCTGGCTAGAAACTGCATGATCCATTCCCAGGGTACATACTAGCATCTGAAATACCTCCTGGTCTAGCAGGTTAGAGAAAACAGCAGGGGCTGTTCTGTGACTGGGTACTGGGGAAGGGCAGCCTAGAGGGGAGAGTGAAGTGACCACTCCATGGAAGAAACAAGCCCAACTCACCTACTGACACAGTAGAAGGCAACCAGTTTGAAGACATCCTCAAATACAAGGACAGATCCTTCCAGGTATAGGACTGATAAAAAACAAAAAGACAGTCAGCAACTGTTTTCTTTAAGATGCAAGGTCAAAAAAAGCTGGTGGGTTTGGCTCACATATCTTGTATTCTGGGATTGTTCAGTATTTGCATGGACTAATATAAAGAAGCATAAAGAACTGGCTTCAGACGGCCAAATGCAATGAAATTCTTCAGGGAAACACTAGAAAAGAAATGTTTCAGCTTGGCTTTCTGAATGGTTAGCTCAGAGTGTTGTGACAGTAACAGAAGCATGATGAAGAAAAAAACCCCAGGTCATAGCCAAAGGGTTCATTATAAGCCAATCTGTCTCTAAGGATGTGCATATCTGCAATACATATTGGGCTGACCTTGTGACTCTGTATGCTGGAATCTGGTTTGGTCTGGATGGAAAAAGTGCTTTGAAGCAAAAAACAAAAAAACCCACCCAAAACAAAAAAGAAATTAGTGTTTCATTACTCTGTGTGTGGGCTATGACCAGGGTCACACAGGCAGTGTGAGCGGAGCCTATTTGTATCTCCCCTGTATTCTTCCCATTGTGTTATACAGTGACAGCACTTTCCTTTAAGTGGCAAAATACAATCTACACCACATTGCAGAGATCTTCAAGATGACCTCCTTTTTAACAGCATGCTACAGCATTGTGTAGCCCAAATCTCACGTTATTATAGAGCTTTTGGCTGCTAAGCTAGAAAAAATACACCATCCAACAGAGAAAATTTCACACTGACCAATAACGCAAGGCAGAGAGAAAGAGAGGGATCTGCAGGAGAGAAGTGTCCATCTTTGCTCCAGCTACAGTCTTACAAATTGTCTGTGCCTGTATGTACAAAACACACCATCACAAAGAAAGATGGACAGGTTAAGGAAATCCTCAGTGGATTCTAAAAAATGCCTGCTTACTGGTGGTGGTGAACCGTGGCCCCAGAGCTGCACTGCTCCTGCCACAGGAGCACACCAGAAGTCCTTGGGGAGCAGTACCAGCTCACACTCACACAGCAGCGCCTGCAGCCACTCTGCATCTTCGTCTGCTCTGTTTTTCAGGCCACAGTTCAGAGCTGTGGGCACAAAGCTCAGCTGTCATGATTCAGCTTCTTTGGCCTGCCATGATTCACAGCCCTGTAAAAAGCCTCCAGATCCTTGCCCTTCCTACCTAGTTATTAGTTTCCCTACACATTAGGGCCTCCAGCACCTCTGCGAGAGAGGCATCTGCCAGGCTCTCCCCTCCCCCATCTCCATGCCCTGGCTCTTAACTCTCCAGCCAGCAGAGGCATTTCCTCCTTTTACTTCTCCTTAGTCCTAGCCCAGGCCTGGCAGGTTGCTATTTTGGGCTGAATACACCAATGTAGGCATTTTTTAAAGAGGCAAAGGCTGTGTAATTCTCACAAGTCATTCCTAACATCAAATTGTCTTGGATAAGCATGAACAAATCAGCCTCAGTGTGGGCACTGGTATCAGACTGCAATTCAAAATTTAAAGCATGCTTCAAGCAAAACAATCCCTTTCCCTTACTTTTCTCATACAACTGGAAAAGTAAAGATTTATAATTCTTTTTTCCTTTTTCATAGTAAGAATCATGTTTCAGTCAAGGATTTTCACTCAGCATCTACAATGAACAATTTCTGTAGTTTGAAATCCATCTGCTTTGCAGCTCTGACACAAGAAACAGAAATAAAACCAAACCCCAGTACTGTTCCAGAGAATGAACCAAACCCCAAGAGTCTGAACTCACTTGAATCTCCAGCAATTCAACAAAGCCCTTTGTGCAGCCAACAGTTTTAAGGACTTCTTTTTCTGTTAAGAACCACATGGTTTGGCATCCCAAGTTGCAGGTGTATGTAAGAAAGCAGGCTGCACCTGTACATGTTTACATACATGAGCAGATCACTTGGATTGGGACTAATGATTGTTTCTGTGCCAGGAAGCTCTGCCATTTGGGAGCTTGAACTTTAGACAAAAGAATATCAGTTTGAGCCTCCCAGTGTCAGGAGTATCCATGCAGAAGTGCCTTGTCACTGTACAGCTACTTCTCCTCCCATATATATTTAAATAGCATAAACCACCACAAATCACTAGGAATTACACAGCTACAGCAGTGTAGGTACAAAGGATGGTGGAGCTTAAGAATGAGTTTTCAGCAGGTATTATGTAGAAACTTTTCCTGGTTTGCTCTGAGAGGTCACAGAAGGTAGCAAAATCAAGCATATTTGTCAGTAGGCTGGAGTTCATTGTACGGAGCCACACAGCTCTGCTGGGACATTTTTGGGTGGCCTGCAAACAGGTAAGAATAGAAAAACGCTACATTAGATGAATCATTACTCAAGGTACTAGCACTACCAGGACCAATACTCTGCCCAAATGTTACTCTGAACAGTGACAGTGTCAAGCAGCATGCACAGGGCTACCACAGCCACTTGGACCCACTCCCAGCACGGCACCCATGGGGAGAGCCTCACAGTCTCTTGTGTGGAAGGTCTTATTTGGGAGAAACTAACACTTTTCCCTTAACCTGTTTATATCTAGACACCAGCAGGCATCACTGATAAGTAGTGCTTCCTGACCACTTTGCTGCTGAGTGGCAGATGGTAGGTTCAGTATAAGAACACCTCCCATAGGAATAGTCATTCACTTGTGGAGACCAATAAGTGGGTCTTGCTGCATGTTTCTGATTCTTGGAAAGGTGCAGAAAATAGCAAGTTTGTAGAGCTAAAAGGGCTCTGCTGACTGCTGGGGACAATGTGTCTCTCCACCAGTGCCATTACTGCCCTCAAGGCACTCTGCTCTGAGAAGATAGACAGGGTGCTTTTCTCTAGCTGTGGATGTGCTGTGGGTATCTGGAGACATTTTGCTGACACAAGCACTGCTTCTCAGGGATGGATCATGATGCTGCCATTTATAGGAACTCATGACTTTTGTAAAAGCTACAAGCAGACATTTTTCTGCCAGACTGCTGAAAACAGCACAGATGAAATTCACCTTTCTTCAGCTCATGAAACTACACCTAAGGCAGCTGAAGAGCAAGGGAATCTCTACGTCACCAGAACAGTGGCAGGGTGCCAAGAATATGATCAAAAGTGAAAGCAAAAAAAGGCTAGGATCTGTGAGCCAAACATACTGTCACAGCATATTAAGCTTTACCTGCTATTTAGAAGCCAACAGAAAAGTCACCTTCAGGAAATAAAAGGGGAAATGTGTAGATGAGTGGGCAATTTTGAGCAGTCTGAAGCAAAGATAACAGAATTAATTGATTCTTTTTTTTATGGATGACAGAAGCATTAGTAACATAAATCAATGGCTCACTGTTGACCATACTCTGTTTTCTGTCCTTTTTGCAACTCAGTAAGCGAACAGGACATGGACAGGTTATGAAATGCTAAAAATATTCATGATTATCTCATCTTTCTCTTTACTACACTAACATGCTCTGATGTGATCTTTAGGCATGAGTGGAATCTCTCCATGTTTCCTTTACTCTTTTGATCTCCCCATCATTCCTCCATCCAGGTGCTGCTGGTTTTGATTCACACTGTGTCTGGGTATTCTGCCTTCCTCTCCTCTTTGATTTTTCCCCACAGAATTGTGTTTGCTAGTCCTGTTGTTCCAATCACATGCACAAACCACTCCAATTTCCATCTTCTTAGTGCTTATATAGGCTCATGGGACCCAATTACTTCAGCTACTTCTTCTCTAATAGTGCTGTTAGTCCTACTCACTGTTTTTGATATGTGTAGTCCTTCAGAGACATCTGAATTCAAAGATATGAATTCCTCATTCTACAGCAATTGTGTTGACAGAGGACTACTGAGAGCACAACAATCATCAGAAGTCCTGTTTGGATGCATTTGAGATGTTCTTAACCTTCTAGATTCTGGGAAACTGTGAGATTTTTCATCATAGAAGTGATTCCACTTCTCTATTTCTATTCTAAGGCTTCAGATAATAACTCCACTGTCTCCTAACCAGACCTCTCATTGATGTTTTCCTCTTTTGATACAAGTCTCTCACTTGACACCACATTTGACATTACCTTGCTTGCACTGACCTTTCCAGGAAGCATCACTGGCCAGATTTGCTGCTGTTCTGCTACCATCAGCCCTTTCCTTTCTATGAAAATGGGGTCATTCCACAGCAGAGGTTACCAACCTTCCTACTTCCAGATGCTAACATTCCTAGATGTTGCTTGGGCCAGGTTAGCAGGTTCCTGCCTTTGGGAAATAAGAGCTGGATATTGTAATAGGAGACTACAGTGACTACTTTAGCCCTGGTGCTGAGGCTGTCACACTTGCCACAATACTTTGCACTTGTCATACCTGCTGTGATTTACAGAGATGCGTGACAACATGGTGTAATTCCTTCAGGTTATTGCTTCACTTCCCTGCGCACATGCAAATCTCCTTCTGGCCCTTATTCCTGCACTAATCTGGTGATGGTATTAAAAGAAAGAGTTTCATCTGGATAGAGGGAAATTTAGATTACATTGCTAGAAGTCCTTCGGGTGTTTGTGGTGTCTTTCTGCAATGACTCTGGTTGAAATTTCCTAGTATCTGTCCCTGACATTGTATCTTCTTTTACTTTTCGATGACCTTCTAGATGGTACTGCATGACCTTCAACTGCTGTGTTATTCTAAAACACTGTCAGTGTTTATCTGTTTTCTTTTCTGAGGACTTTTTTATTTCTTCTGAAATCTGATGGTACTGCTTCTTCCATCTCATGTCTAAGCTGCAATTTTCTTTTTGATTGCACAGTTCTAGACTGTCTTGGGCAACTCAGGTCTGTTTTGTCTTTCTTGTCTTTCCTAGTGATTCTTTCACAAAACTATCAATTGTTTCTTTTTGTTCCCTCATCGAGGAAGGGCAGAAACTACCCTCTTTGGGACTTCTGCCAGAGTCTTCTGTTGTGCATCCAACTCAAGTTTTCTCACAGGATTTCAATTTTATGGTTTCCTACAGAGTTTAATCTTTCCAGACATGATGAAAAAAATCACTGCTGTTGGCGGTTCCTGGAAAATTGAAACTAACAAATTAAGACAGTGTTAATGAGCTTGGGTCTTGAGTGTAAGAAAAATCTATTTTTAAACTATGTTTTTCACAAAATATAGTTGTCTGTGCAGAATGCTGCTAAAGAGGATGCAAAACATTGGGTTTTCCACTCTTCTCAGGCTAGGGCTGACTGGGGAAGACACTCAGCAGAGTTCACTTTTTCCTTGTGCACCATGTCCATATCATGATGCTAAGAAAAAACAACTATCCTAACATCTAACAACCACAAGGGTCTTGGCCACTCCATTGTACTTTGGCTCATCCACATTCCCCCAAGCAGATAGGCAGCACCTAGGTGTTTACTCAGATTATATGCCTTTAGTTCAGCATAAACTCCTGCTGCTGCCTGGTCTCATTGCCTCTGCTGTGGGATGCTTGCTCAGAAGTGTGTTACAGTCATTTTGCTGCTCTGTTTCCTCCTTATTGCAATCATTGTTTCAGCAGAGATTGAGAAGGTGGCTCTCAAGGGTACTTCAAGCACAACTAATCCAGCTAAAAGAAAAGTGTTTTCCTTACAGGTATCCATGTGAATAGTCCTGGCAGGCCCATGGGCGCTGCCAGCCATTGCAGAGGTTAAGAGGAGAGCAATCTGCTGAATGACTGTTTGGTTTCAAAGCTTTTGACTTCTTTGTCAGATCCTCACTCTGCATGTCCTTTGCAGTGCTGAAATAAACACCTTAAAGTCTGTGGAAATTCCACACCTGGTTTACACTGTTTGTTCAGCCATAGGCTGGGGAGATCCAGGACTTCTTCCTAAGACCAGACAGCAACATAAGGTTTAATTGGTGTTTTAGATGTAGCCATGCAGTGTCTTGCTCTCACATAGCAGGGCTGAGAGACAAACCTGGCCTTTCTGAAATGTTGAGGACTGAGAGGGCTGCCAAGGACCCAAGAGGAGTAGGATGACAAGTTCAATTGACACAATCCCTGCTGTAAGCAGTTGAGCACTGTGGGATCATTGGTGGAGAAGTCAGCTGCGATTCAGCATCCAACCATACATTACAATGGCAGTTAAATATTTATGCTGCCCAGCAAGGTGATTCAAACTGTTGGGTTTCAGGGCTATGGCTGACAAGACAAACCAAGTATAGATACCTGCAAGTGGTTCTCAGAAGGCAAATTTCTTGGGTAAAGTAAAGTGAAGTAAATGAAGCTTTCAGATATACAAAGGATCTCCCCTGTGCTTCATGTAACAGGAAAGGATGCTCTGATTTAAAATTCTGGGGGTTTCGTTCTTAGCAACAATTTTCAGGTTGTATAGATAATTTTGAGATTATCTTATGTTAATCCTTAAGTGAAAAATATGTGGTATCATACACATGTATTTTTATCAAGAACTTTTTTTTCCATTTACTTCAGAGAAAAGCTTATTTCTCTGGCTCTTAGCTACATCATGAAATACCACAGAGTTGAGGTTAATCACATAGGAAAAGGAGGTTTCCTGACCATTTTAAGGGAAGCCGTAAAGTACCCAGAACTTTCTGCATGAAAGACTTCCAGGAACAAAGACCACACTTTCAAAAAATGACTGATGAAAGGGATTTAACCAACCAATGAAAGGGCAGAGGTCAGTAGGGTGGACAATAAAAGGAAAAAAATATATTTCTGCTTCTGAAAGCCATGATCCCACCTCTTCTGAGTGGGATAGATTGCACCCTCACTGACTTTCAAGATCCTACTCAAAGGTCATAGTATGAGGTCCTTACTGCCCTCATTTTACTTCAAGCAGTATCTTATATACCTCAGTTACAAGTGTAAACTCTTGTTCATTGAGCTCTCCAGGATCTTCAGACAGCAAACACTGTCTGAGGGCAAAAATTCAAATTTGTTCCAGTTTAGCTGCTGAGACAAGGGCACTAGTATTATGGGTACTGATTTGGTGTAGCTGTTTTAAAATAGGAAGCTTTTTGGGTTATTTTCAAGGTACTAAGCAAAGTAGGGTAAGACAATACCCTAGAACAGCATTGATAGTCTCTAACTCTGATTACACATTGATTTTGCATTATGCATCTTAGGAGTGAAAAAATAAGGCAAAAAAAAAAGGTCCAAGTGAGGATTAACAAAGCCAATGAGACCCTGAGGGCTTCTTTCCAATAGGCTTTCCTTTCAATCCTATCACTTTAAAGCCTCAAATAAAAATTAAAACATTTGCACAACCAGTGGGGAGTTACCTCTTCAGAATGAAAGTTTGAAAAAAACAAACAAAAAAACCCCTAGTCATTATAAGTAACCAGAATGTTTCCAAAACAACCTGTAAACCACACAGAAACCTGGCACTGTTACAACTTGAAAAGCAGCTGCACAAGTGTCTTAAAAGTGTTTTATGCCTTAAAATAAGCAGTGCGTCAAAGCAAAGTGAAACTCAGCTCAAACAAGCTTGGTGAGACTTTGCTTTCCTTATGCACGTCTGTATTTAGAAGAGAATTTATGAACTTGCACAACAGATTATAAAATGTGTCTTCATGCAATGTTTTACAATGTCCCTCAAGTCATTGCTCTTACTAAACCAAGACTCTAAGCTCCTATTTCAGAGTAGTCTCCTAAGTGGAAACTCACTGACACTAACTCAATTTTCAGGATTAACAGTGATGGGGATAATAGAGAACTCATCTTTGCCTGGTGGAATGACCTTGGGAAGATGTCTAGGCTAGACATCTGCAGGGGACTAGAAAACCTTCAGTTCTATCCCCAGTCAAACCACACATGGTAGACCAGCCAAAGGTAATTTTCCTGTGTCCTTATGACACAAAGCCCACACAGCAGTGGCTTTCAACCTTGTACTGCCTGATAAGGCAGATGAGATCCAGCAGAAAGGAACAGCAAAATGGCTCTTCTTGAGCTGGAGGCCAGGGCTGGGGCAGAGCTGCCCAGTTATCCCACACCATGGAGCAGACATGCTCAGTGGTAAATTTTCCATGCCAAGAAGAGACATAGGTGATAAGACTTTTCTCACTAATGAGGTACATTCATAAATGGGGGAAATCAGCCCACGCGGTGCCCTGGGTGATGCAGGAAGATTGTCATCTGTGTCTGAGTGAGGCTAATCTGCATATAATTAGGGTAGCTCTACATCTTCAGACACACCATCAGCAGCAACAGGAACCGCTTTAAAAGGTAACATCTATCAGTCTACTCTCTTTAATGGCAAGGTGTCTACTATGGGAAAATAAGATACTAGCCCGCATGCCCAGAGGCCTCCTTATATGCAGTTATACTGCTTAAAATTTGAAGTTTAAGGTTAACTATGTATTCAGCTTTTCCAGACTCCCCTTCTGAAAATGCAGAAACTTTTATTCATCAACTGGCTAATCCTTAAAACATAGTCTTGGGCAAGTTTTGCTGCTGAAATGTTTGATTTTCTTAGCTGAGATAGAATTAGGGAAATCAGCCATTTTTAGCAAGAGAAGGGAAGAGGAATCTTCTCTCCCAAGGGTTTTGATAAATATGCTGTTATTTTTTCCAGCACATACCTGTTTTTTTCAGGCTAGTCAGGCACAGAGCTGACAACAGGTTCTTACTTTGCCTCAATCACACACTCCACCACACAACAATAAAAGAAAACATCCCTCTGAAGTAAACCAGAAAAAATTGGCTTCCCTCACAGCACAGCACAGCAGTGGAATTGCCTGTCATGGTATACAGAAAGCATACAAAAAGTGTCTGAATAGTAGCAAGCGGTACTGGTACCTTGGTGCTGAACAAATTCAAGTGCTCGGCAGGCAAAGGGCTTCTCTGCAGCCTGGCAAATACAATGCTGGCTGGGAGCTGGGCTCATTCAGGACTGGTGGTGTGTGACTGGCCAAGTCCCTTCAGAGACCTATGTCTTAGCTCTCAGTCTATAAAATGGGTGCAATGACATTGACTTCCTTGGGGAAAATTCAGCTGAATTCAGCTTGGCAGGGAGAAGAGGCAGCTCCTCAATGTGCTGCCAGTGATACTCTGCCTTGAAGAATTTGGCTGCCATGGCGCAATTTGGCCATGGTTTTTCACAGACCTCCCACCCTTCCTAATGGTTCTTGTCCCCTGCAGACACCTCTGCTTGCACTGCGGGGCAGCTCTGCTGGACTTCTGCCTCCTTGGGCAGCTCCTTTTGGTTTCGATGAGAGCATCTCAGAGGCTTACATAGTCATCCAGCACGACAGGAAGTGACCCCATCCTCAGCCGCCTACTGCCCCTCTCCACCCTGTTCATAGATCTGTCTCCAGTCAGCCACCCACTTTCCCCAAAGTCACCAGATGCCCCACTGCCCTGTATCACTTTCTTCTCCTTTCCAGGTTTTATTTCACATAACCCAACAAGTGGCAGCACTGTTAAAGAAGCATTGCCCCACCACGCTGTCCTGCTTTCACATCCTCATGTCCACCCTACTCATTCTTTCCCAGCCATAATGAGCATAAGGGAGAAGAAGACAGGGACCAGAGGGGCATGAAAACATGGATACTCACAGCGAGGGGAAGAGGATCAGTGAGAGTACATCTCATGACAGCATATGACAGCAGTGTCAGCACAAAGTTACGGCCTGAACTCAACTAAAACCTGCCTCCTGCCTCTTCCAGGCAATTTGCCCACATACATGTCCATCTACTTTACTTCTGTTCATGAGGCTGCAGTACCCTACTAGTTACTGTAACTACTGATGGTTTTGCCATATATATATATATAGGTAGATACAATTTTTTTTGTCCGTAAAATCATATTCTATAGCAAACCTGAAGCTGAGGATGCTTAAGGACCTTCCTGGCTGGTAGACAAGTCTTCAGGGTGGTTCATGAGGTGGTTACCCTGACAGTCCCTTCTTTGTCTGCTTTATAGCTGAGGTATCATAAAAAACATAAATAACTTGATCTTTTTACTCTGTAATGTCAGGTTTAGCCTCTTGTCTATTCAAAGGAAATCAGAGCTATAAACAGTCCTAACCCCGCTTTTCATGCCTTGCTTTACAGTATGAAAAATTCTTCTTTCTGGTGTTGAAAGCTGCAGGGTTCCCACTCAAGTAGGCCAACCATTTTGGTTAAAGTGACCATTTAAAAAAGAATCATGGTACTATTGTAGTGGTAACAGCAGTAACTGAATGTACTTTCTGACGACCCCTTCTGCCTGCCATCTGACAAGCCAGAGTTTGTCTTGAGAGGTTTGACCTGGGAAGGATGGAACATACATTTACTCTTTCGATTGTCTTACTACAGCTGAAAAGTTCCTTTAGGGTCTGTGCAAAAACAGTCCCGAAGCTTTGCAGTGCTATTGACCCCACATGATGAAGTCTATCTCAGCCCACAGTAAGCTCAGCTCTGCAATATGCTGAGGGGTACATAATTGCATTGATAAGGCAATACTGGGCCTTTTCAAACACATTGAGGTACCTCATATGAGTTAACTCAACTGGAAGTCTGCACTGATTAAATAGAGTGAGCCCATTATCTCCTTTCCCCCATACACATGCTATCTACCAAAGAAAGGAAGGTTATGGTTTTTAGGGAAATCACAAGTGAGACACTAACCCAGGAAATATTTATGGTTTATGTATTTTTTTTTCACTGCTATCCCTCTGTAAATCTTAGCAGTATTTCTCCCAGAACCTGGGTCTTAAGACAATGGGAACTACTTCTGTTGCTCTACTGAGACACCCCTTCTGAGAACTTCTATCTGTCCTGAGCTTGCCCACAGACTGACTCATTCTCACTGGCTAGTTCCTTCTCATGGGATCACTCAGGCTGGCAGGAATCTCAGGGGGTCTGTAGTCCAAATACCTCCTCAGAGCAGGGTCAGCCATGAGGGCAAACCAAGTTGCTCAAGGCTTCATCCAGCCCTATCTGAGGTTAAAATCTGCAAATGCTACCCAAATAAATGGCTTCAACTTAGAATCACAGAATCATAGACTTATCAGGGTTGGAAGGGACCTCCAGAGGTCATCTAGTCCAACCCCCCTACAGTGAGTAGGCACATTCCAAGTAAATCAGGTTGCCGAGCACCCTGTCCAGCCTCAGCTTGAACACCTCCAGGGACGGGGCCTCAACCACCTCTCTGGGCAACCTATTCCAATGTTCCACTACCCTCATGGTAAGGAACTTTTCCCTAATATCTAACCTAAACCTACTCTTCCCTAATTTAAATCCATTACCCCTTGTCCTATCACTACAGGCCTTTGTAAACAGGCCCTCCCCGCCTTTCTATATGACCCTTTCAGGTACTGGAAGGTGATTATTAGGTCCCCCCAAAGCCTTCTCTTCTCGAGGCTGAACAATCCCAGCTCTCTCAGCCTATCCTCACGGGGGAGGTGTTCCAGCCCCCTGATCATTTTTGTGGCCCTCCTTTGGACCCGCTCCAGCAGGTCCATGTCCTTCTTGTGTTGAGGGCTCCAGAGCTGGACACAGTACTCCAGATGAGGTCTCACCAGAGCAGAATACAGTGGCAGAATCACCTCTCTTGATCTGCTGGTCACGCTTCTCTTGATGCAGCCCAGAATGTGATTTGCCTTCTGGGCCGCCAGCGCGCACTGCTTGCTCATGTCCAGCTTCCATCAAAGAGAAGTCAGTGTCATGAATACCAGCACATACCTCAGCTCATTCACTTCAGCTACGAAGTGAAGGGTCACATGTTTCTGACCTCAGTCAGTACCACAGATTTCTACCTTTCCATGTCCATTCCAGTTCAGAAGGAATTTAAAAAAAAGAAAAAAGCAATTAAAATTAATTTTTAAAATAGAATTGTTTTCCTATATCTTCTGTTTTCTGAGTCTTTTAAGAAATTTTAAGGTTACATCTTTAGGTTTTTCTTTGAAATTCTGAGGCTTGTTTCTCTTTCTGGAAAAAAAAAAGGTAATAACATTTCTGTCTATCTTCACTCTACTTCCTGATTCCAGCAGGCAGTGTGTTAGCAAAAAGACTTGCAAAACTGAGCAAGCTATTGCAAGAGCTGCCAAGACAAAAATATTCATATCACAAAGATCATCTGCACAACTGGCCACTCTCATTAAAGGAGCTACATTGCAAGTAGGCTGCAGGAACTGAGCTATCCTTCCAGTTCTTCCCATGACCTCATTTGTGCAGCACTTCAATGCAGTTCATGTGGGAAAATACCACCTGACCATGCTGTGCCACATCATCAGCGAGGACTTTGGTCTCTGAATTTGTTCATCCAGCCTCAGCAACATGTATTAAAGAAATGTTAACAAAATAAACCAGGGAAATCTGCCATAAAGCACCGTATCTGTCCATAGTTGCAAGGGTGCCAGCAGAGTGCAATAGACAAGTTCATTGTCAGCACCTGAAGGTGTTTGAGCCAATGAAAAGCATCTGCTGAGTTGTTCCTAGTCAATCTACCTCCTTTTCTCTGCCTTGAGCTCACTCATTGAGCGCCCTTGCCTATATAGTGCTCAGATCTATTGACCCATGCAGGGACACAGGCAGGAATTTGCATCAGATCCTTTGCATCTGAGCTCTGCCATCATGCGAGGGGTGCTTACAGCCCTCAGCTCAGCCTGGCTGGGCTTTTAAGACCAGTGTTTTCGGCAGCTGTGTTTAGAGCTAAGCCTGCAAAGATAAAAGTCCACGCCCAAGTTACTCTAATGTCCCTTGGTAAACATGTTGCTGCCTGATTACTGTTGTTTAATTACCATCCCTTACTGTCACAGGACAGTCAAAATCATAGAATCATCTGGGTTGGAAGGGACCTCAGAGGTCATCTAGTCCAACCCCGCTATAGTGAGCAGGGACATCCCCAACTAAATCAGGTTGCTCAGAACCTTGTCTAGCCTCACTCCGAATGCCTCCAGGGAGGGGGCACATGCCCTTTTTATCCTGTGCAAATGGCATTAATCTATAATAAAAAACCTTTTTTCCCCCATATGTGCTTGGAAAGGAGGAATGGAAGTATAGACATGGATGAAGTTACTTGGTAATGATGAACAAAGTCAGCTTTGACAACCAGTGTTAGATTGCACCTATTTGGGATTATTCAGGCAAGAAAGAAGAGTGTGAAATCTTAGCCCTTAAATAGTCTATTTCCTTTTCCAATTGATTTCACCCTTCCTAAAATCCTGTGTGCAAAGGAACACCTATGCTCATCTAGCTCTCCAAGCAAGGCTTTCCTACTGCTTCTAGGCCTGGTGTAACTCTTCTTTCTGTTCTGGTGGACAGAGCTCTGTAGGTGGTGAATGTACAGAGTGGTCAGGTCCTCAGGAAATTTCATGGCAAACAGATTTCCTTTAGTAAAACCAGCTAGAGAATTAACCAGACAGGTGAACAGCTGCCTTGTGTTTAACCTGAGTTGTGCTCTTCTCCTAAATCCCTACTGTCTGTCTCAAGGATCCTGTATCAGGCTCCAGTTTGCACTTCATGAGCTCAGTCTAACTTTAAGAAAGGCCAAATAAGGTGACTAGGGGAGGACAGTGTATTTCTTTATCAATATCTGTTTTGCTACCAAACATGCAACTTTATAGCAATACTCAGTGATTGCTCTTAAACTGATTTTGAGTGCAGTAACTGCCTGTATCTTTTCTGTCAAGATATATTGTGGGTCCTCACCACAAGCCCACACCATATACTCTGAAGCACTGCTGCTGTCCATAAACCAGAAATTGAGTACAATCTACCGTGTCCAATGGCACCACGTCTCATCTTTCAAAGGTGCTAGTAATTGTGATCTTGACATTTTGGTATTACTTGTGGATAATTTCTTTTAGCTTTCTTACTTGATTGTATTAAGGTTATTTCAAGACCTCTGTTATTATCCAGCTCATTCTGTGTTTGCCTCCAGAGAAACTGTGAGGCTCAGAGGAGGCAGAGTTTTAATTTAAATCCCATAATTTTCCTATAATAAAGAAAAGAATGACACTACAGACAAGGCTTCACTACAAACCCCCTCCTTCAGCTGTTCCTTCATTGATTTTGGGAGCTTAAATCAGCCTTAGCCCAGGATGTTGGAAGAGATGTTTCTGAATAGCTACACCTGGTGGCAGATTGTCCCACACAGGTATTGTTTAAATAAGGAACAAGGACAGCAAGTCCATAACGTGGGCTCGTGTGAACAGCCTCAGGAAAACAAACCTCCAAGTGAGCAAAGCCAGCTACAGTGATGAGCGAGGCAGAAGCACTGCTACAAGAGCAGGCAACAGTAGCAGGATCAGGCCATCCTTAAACCCCTTAGGACATAAGCCCAAGGAGTCCACTACTGACTTGGTAAATCAATTCCACAGCTATTTCTATAAAGAATTCTAATAGGACTAATATGCTCTTCATTATTCTGTGCAATTGTGGATACTTCTGTTTAGTGTCATTTTGCATATTTGGAAAGGAGTCATATCCTCCTTTTTTGGTAGAGAAGAGTTTGGAAAACAATATTACACATTCCACATCAAAACATATGGACGCGACTCCTGAGAAGTATATGGTCAACTTATGTGTTTCATGAAATCAAATAATTTTCAGCTATTATTCACAAGATTTCCAAGAAAAAAAGGCAGCATTACACCCAGTATATGGTGCTAAAGCATTCTTCCATTAAAGGACTTTACCCCTGTGGCATGTCTTCATAACTCTGTGAAACTGAAAGCTACTGCCACTGCAAGAGGTCTATAATACTCAGATGCTTCTTTCAAGCTCTCAGTATATTACTTCAAACGGACACATTTACTTTAGACATCTAATTCTTCTGGTTTTAATACTGCTGCAACGTCATTATTTCAGTGGAATGAATTCTGACTGCATACACATAAAGGGGAAGGAGAATCAGGACCTTAGGTTTCAACTGGTTTGCTAAGAACAGTCAAGCATAGGAGTAAGCTGAGGAAATTGTGCTCAGTTCTTGAGGTATGTGAGGCTAGGGCTCCTTTTTGGGATGAAGCTGAAGTAAGGAACAACTCTCAGAACTGAAAGCGCACAAAGTAGTTGAGATTTTAGCAGAACTCCAGAGGTCTCCCTCAAGAGTGCACATCTAAGCAGAAGAAATCTTGTAACAAGCCTCTCTCTGGGACATTTCCACTTTTCTAGGTAAGAAGGGAGCCTTCAGGCCAAGAAGCAAAACCACAGAGAGCTAAGCCTATGAAAGTTGCTGGACTTCTCAACTATCTGATGAACCACCTGGTATTTGCTGCTGGGTTTCTACCATTCCTGCTGCTGCCACCAGGCTCTGGAGGAATTACAATCAAAGATGAAAAAACAGAGGAAATTGTTTTAAAATCCAGTCTCCCCATTCTTCTGTTTTGTGATTCTAAGGGCTACTTCACAGAACAGGTGAAAGTTTCTACATGAAAAAATGGAAACAGGCTTCATTTCTTGACCCTCTTAGCTAGTGGGTTCTTTGGGGAATTCCATTTAAAAAAAAATACAATTAAACATGGTCTTCCCCTCAGAAAACTATACTTCCCTAAATATTTCATCAAATGTCAACAAAGCAGATCTGATATAGGGAAAAGAAAGAGAAAAACAATGAGCCATCATGATTTGGCAGTGCAGTGATTCCCTTTTTTTGTACTTCATTGAATGGCCATCTATACGTGGATCTCAGGGGTTGGGCAGCAATCTCTATAGTGTCATTATCACACTGGGAAAAACTTCTTCAGATACTATCTGAAAAGTAGGATGGGCTGAGAATGGCTTTTTACAAACAGCTGAGCAGAAAAAATAATGTTTAAAGCTGCATCTGGTAAGAGATGGACATCTTTGTAGAGATAGCACAGAGCAACCTCTAAAGATAGCACATCCTTCTTTGTGTCACTTGTGAAGCTGAGATTGCCTTGAGTCCTCATGAGAAGGGCAAGAATAGGCTGGCAAGGTCCTCCAAAATAGTAAGCTGAGATGGGTTGCAACTTGTATTTTAACTAGAAGGGAGGATCTCTGTAAAGTCTGAACTACATAATGTCAAGGCAAATTCAGCTTTCAGTTTACATCTGAATACATCAAGTCTGTAGAGTGTAACAAACTGAACCAAGGTATCGGGGAGGAGAATTGTTCCTACTTCTTCAAACCCTTTAGGAGTCAGCTTTCAGAAAGGGACAAACAGCTCTCTGTGGGGCACATTACACAGATCATTGTTTATGTGTCATCTCAAAAAGGAAACACTAGGAGCATGCCAGCAAAACCAAAGCTTCTTGTCCCTAGTATAGCAGGGAAGGGAGATTCTCAAACGGCAGGGGAATTACAATGGCTCCTTTTGAAGGGCTCTGGAAGTGCACCAGCTCTACTCCATGCAGATTAAAAGAGCAGGTAGCTATCAGAAGGATTCACCTTCCTGTGATGTTCAGTGGCAAGCTGAAGCCTCCTTTTAGCAAGCACAAAAGAACTAAAGGCAAACTTTCTGAAGTTAAAGACCAGATGCCTGGAAAACTCTGCCAGTCTACAGCAGTCCTCAGACTATGCAGCTGGTGTGCTATACACACTCTCTGGAAGTGTAACACCAAACTTCCAACAGACTTGCATTCCCCAGCAAGACAGTATACCTGGTCTGCCACTACTCACCAAGGGTACTCAGAGGTCTTCTACTCTGACACTCACAGAATACCAGAGAAGAGTGAAGGGCACTTCATGAAGATAAGGCAATGCAGACATATCATGGTATTTAACAAGTAAGCTCAGGTTCTAATCTTAATTCTTTTAAAGAATTAAGAAAACATATAATTTTATTTCCCAAATACATTTAGAAAATGTTTGGAGCAACAGAGAGACAGTAAATCAAAGCTAATGTATTGTTACTCCAAGACACAGAATATTTACCATCTCCCCTTGTGCCAGACATAGTTCTTTGGATTTCCTAGCAGGAATTAATTTGATTTATTCTAAACTCAAAAGCCATGCTACTTATCCTAAATGAGAAAGGAAGCAAAGCATGACCATTTCTATGCCCAGTGTGTTCCTGTCCAAATGGGGCAGGATGGAGAGCTGAATGGTTTTCTATTGCTCAACACTAACAGAACTCATGCTAAAAATAATGCAAATATCCACCATAGGAATGCACTAGCCTCATGGCTGCAGGGACTGAGACTTAATTTTTATTTACTCTTTTCCACTTACTGTGGAACTTGTGTGAAAGTGGTGGAAGCTGATTTTATTCTCATTCATACCAGAAAACAGTGTCTCTGAACACATCCTTTGTGTTAAGTTAGTGACAAATTAGAAATAACAATCAAATAAGTTTGAAAAACACGGCAGAAAAATCTTTTTAGCTAGGCTAGCTCACAGCAAAATTTTTGCACTACTTTTTATTTTGCCAGTCCTCAAAGAAATCAGTTTTTATGGCACAAGGAACAAGAGAAGAAGTAATGTATCTATAAATGACACTTTTAGGATGTCAGGATTCAATTTTATAACTTCTATCCAAAGGAAAACTTGAACCATCAAAACCCAATTGTCCACCATGCAAAACTTAAGCCCTAGGTCAACTTCAAATAACTAAATAAAGAAAAGGGTTTCCTCACCCTGCAGCTAACCCTTGCCCTTGTATTCTTAATCTGGACACCTGAAGTTGTGGCAAAAGGTTTTCTATTTCTGCCCTCATGCAGGGGTACTGAACATACGCAGCATCTCTGTAATGGTGTGCTCCAAGGTGCACGGAGATGACACAGGAAGCTTTCCTAGGGGGTAAGCAGCAGACAGGCAGGCTGCTGTGCTCTGTGCAGAACTAACAGTGTAACAGCCTGTGGTCTGTGCTTGAGATTAGAGCAGACGAAAAGATTCACTTGTCCCTCTGGCTTTAAAGTCTGTTTATAATGCAGAGCTATGCAAAAAAAAACATAGAAGGAAAAAATTCATTTGAGCAACTGTCACGGGGGAACAAATAAGGTGCAACGTTGGTGAGCAGAAGCATAAGTGTTTTAGCAGAGAGTAAAACATGCCCTTGGGAGGTGGCTTTGGAGCAGAGCTCAGTGACAGAGGATTTGGTTGTGTTCATTTAAATAAATAGTGAGACCTTATTTTGATGACCTCTTTCAAGTGCATGATTTTATGACTATCCTAAAGTTCCTGTGTTTACAAATGTTTCTTGCAAAGTGGAAATCCTATGCCTCACACGTCCATTTGCACTGAGGGCTGCATCAGATGCAACTGTGAACTGGATTCATTTTCGCTTGCTCACAGCAGATTTGTCTTTCTGTTCAGGAACAGACATGAGACCACCAGCCCGGAGACCCACCTGCTTCCCAGAAGCATCGAGGTGATGAAACAAACAGTTTAGGAGTAACTGTTGTTCAGTATGACTGTTTGAGGTGCATGAAAAAGGAATGTAGCAGATGTCAGATGCCTGGTAGGCCCCAAATTCAGTGATAGAAATGGAGAAAGAGCCAGTGAGTAAACAAGGCTTAGTCTGTCTGTGTCTTGCACTTTGCTCAGGACTTCTACCTAGTGAAAGGCAGCTTCTCTTGCTTGACCAAAGCACTGGCCTGCTCATCTGAGGGTGCTTTATTGCCTTTTGTGAGTCTGTAAATGATAACACAAGATACAGAACCAGAGGAGCTGAGGTAAAGCAGCTGCAGGAAATATTAACTGAACTACATGGTAAAAGCAAAAAGTCACAGGAGGAATCTGCTCATTGCAAGTGAGTTTACATAAATACTGTTGATCACAAGAAGGTTCAATATAATAATCAGAACAAGACTGAAAAAAAGGTAAAAAACTTACTTGACTTTTCTTCTTTAATGTTGTACTCCAGCACATTGGGAGCCTCGTTCTGCACTGGCAGGCAGACTGCAAGGACCATGTTGTTCACATTACCCTCTTTCCTAACCAAGAATATCTGAAAAGGAAGAAAGGAATGCAGAGCTTAGCTACATTATGTGAGCTTCTGAAGTTTATTATAGGTCATTAGCAATAACATTTTTTATCTGTACAATCCATCTTTAAATGATCTTATTTTAGCTTTTTCCACTTGATTGAACTTTACATGACAAAAAATACGAACAAAGGGGCATTTCTTCTGGGTGAAATTCAGATCTGCAAAGGAAACAGCAAAATTTCTATGCATCACTGGTGTCCCACTTAAGCCTAAGGTAGACTATTTCACTAACTGAAGAATATAAAGCTGCACTCAAAATCTGTCAAGTGTTGCTCCTCACATAAGTGCCCTAAATCACAGACAATCCACCCTAGAATGTCCTAGCAAAGGAGTCATTTGTACCTTGAGAGGGAAAGGATTTAAGTGTTCACAAGTGGAACATAAGGCCAAAGGCTCTGGTAGCCACAATGTCTCATGGCAGAGTCTTTTCATGGGAGCAGAAGAACACTCAGATTGGCAGGAACCCCAGGAAGGCTCTCATCCAACCTCCCTGGGTGAAACCACGAGGCCAGAACAGGTTGCCTAAGGCTCTGTTCAGGGCAGATCTGGAGAACCTCCAAAGTTGGAGGTTACACAACCTCTCCAAGCAACCTGTACCACCACTTACTTGTTCTAATAGGGAGAAGGTGTTTCCCTCTACTCTGTCTGAACTTCCCAGTTTCAGTGCATGCCAGTCACCTCCTGCCCTCCCACTGTGCTGTGCTGAGCAGAGCCTGGCTCCACCTTCTCCCTGTAGGTACCAGGGGACGGCTGTGCAGTCCCTCTGAAGCTGTCTCTCCTGGTTGGACAAACCCTGGTCCCATAGCCTCTCCTTAGTACGTCTTTGCCAGCCTGCTGTCTGCCACCCCTGCAGGTACTTTCCCAATGAGCTGCCCAGCCAGAGCCTGGATCACTGCTGGGGGTCTGCATCCCTGGGAGCAGCACTTTGCCTTTGCCCTTGTCGAATTTCAGAAGGTTCCTTCCAGCCCTGTCCCCCAAGCTTGTCTAAGATCCCTCTGGATGGCAGCACTGACTTGAAGTATTTTGACTGGTCCTGAAATCACAGAGCAGATGTGGTTGTAAGGAACTCTAGAGATTATATAGTCCAACCCCCATGCTCAAAGACCACAGCAAGTCACTCAGGATTGTGTCTTGTCAGGTATTTCTTATCTGCAAGAATGGAAGCTTTACAGCCCTTGGGCAACCTCTTCCAATATTTGATCATCATGACAGTAAAAAAGCTTTTCTTAATGTTTAAACAGAATTTCCTGTGTCTCAATTTATGCCCACTGCACCCCACCCTTTCACTAGATACCACTGAGAATGGTCTAGCTCAGTCTGCTATACTCCCTCCTGTCAGGTATTCAGACACATTGATAAGAGGCCCCTGAGTCATTAACTGGAACCAGTGGAAGCACTGTAGTCATCTGTTCCCACCAATGGGACCAGTGAAATTAAGAAGGAAAAAGAAAAAAAAAAAAAGGAAAAAAAAAGAAAGAGAAAATAGAAAATAAAAAGCATGAAGAAGAAAGAAACAAAGAAGAAAGAAGGCAAAGGAAAAAGAAAAAAGAGAGGAAAGAAAAAAGAAACCAGGAAAAAAAAAAGAAAAAAAGAAAAAGAATCTCATTCTTTGTATTGTGTGAGCTCCTAAGTGTGTTTCTAATTAAATCTCATTGTCCAGGATATTTTTTAACTTCTACCTTGAAGTTGAAGGTACAAAGACAAAGTATTCTTCACCGTTATCTGTTCTTTGATAGCAGGCTCTGACAGGAGATTGTCAAGATATTTTTATTAAAACTGAATTAAAAAATTCAGCTAATTTTGGAGTCTGGATATTGATATTACAAAGAATCAGCATGGTAAAATGATTGGTCAACTATAATGAATTAGAAATCTATTGGGAAAACACATTAATCTCTTGGACAGAGGAATTAAAAAAAAAAAGCTTGTCTACAAGCCTTCATCTACCTTCATCTGTATGAGTCCCAGTCATAAGAGCACCTGCTAACACTTTGCACCACCCATGCTAAACATGTGGCTTTGGGGTAGCTTCACAACCTCGCACAGTGCTGTCACCTCGGCTTCTGCCATTTGTTAGAAATCGAACCCTACAGGCTTAGGTCCACAAGCAGTGAAGAGAAAAGAAATAAAAGCATGACAAAGAGGTGCATGCCTGGAACAGGCCTATTTCTAAAGCAGGGCAGCTTCCACCTTCTACGTCACAGAAAGTATCTGCAGGTAGGAAAAAGCCACAGAGGCTCTCCCTTCCCTGCGTCCTACTGCCCATGTGACAGCACAGCCCCTCTAACCCAGCTGGAGAGAATCACAGAATCATTACGGTTGGAAAGGACCCTCAAGATCATCTAGTCCAACCGATAGCCCTACACTACTCTTACCCCTAAATCATCCCCTGAAGAAACACATCTATCCTCTTCTTAAAAAACCTCCAGGGATGGTGACTCCACCACCTCCCTGGGCAGCCCATTCCAATATCTAACCACTCTTTCAGTAAAGAAATTCTTCCTCTTATCCAATCTAAACCTACCCTGGCTCAGCTTAAGCCCATTCCCTCTAGTCCTGTCACTAGTCACAAGGGAGAAGAGGCCAACACCCACCTCCCTAGAATGGCCTTTCAAGTAGCTGAAGAGAGTGATAAGGTCTCCCCTCAGCCTCCTCTTCTCCAGGCTAAACAACCCCAGCTCCCTAAGCCTCTCCTCATAAGGCCTGTTTTCCAGACCCCTGACTAGCTTAGTTGCCCTTCTCTGCACCCTCTCTAGTAGC
>VWZX01009335.1:4389112-4483691 GCA_013399015.1 Galbula dea
CCTTATTATTAAAGACTGAGGCAAAGAATGCATTAAGCACCTCAGCCTTATCCTCATTCTTTGTCACTAACTCCCCTCGCTCATCCATTAGGGGATGGAGGGTTTCATATGGCCTCCTTTTGCTATTAATATATTTAAAAAAACTTCTCTTATTATTCTTAACCTCAGAGGCCAGATTAATTTCTAACTGATCTTTGGATTTTCTAATACCCTCCCTGCAGAGCCTCACAACTATTTTGTATTCCTCCTGGGCGGCTTGCCCCTTCTTCCAAAGTCTATAAACTTTCCTTTTCTCCCTGAGTGCCAGCCAGAGCTCCCTGTTCAACCAGGCCGGTCTCCTGTGCCGCCTGCTTGCCTTACAGCACGTGGGTACACCTGCTCTTGAGCCCTCAATATCTCATCCTTAAAGAGCGTCCAGCCTTCCTGGACTCCTATGTCCCTCAATACGACTACTTTGACCTTGGATCTCAGAAGGCACTATCTCACATTGCATCTACCAAGTGCTTCATCTGAAACTGAATTCAAGCAATGTGAGAAGTGAAACCTGGAAATGAATCACTTCTGTTTTCCTGATAGGAACGGCTGGTTGCCATGGCTCCAAAGTCTAAAATTGGACCACGGCTATTCAGATGAGAGAGAGGTGGGGATTCTGAGCTGTACCTAACCCTACTGTCCAGGTTAGGACTGATATGCAAATCAGTGTCTTCCATTTTTACCTGTAATGGGAAAGGTGGGGTGCTGATTCAGCCTCAGGTGGGCTCAGAGTGGGCAGGAGAGCCTGCCCTTGCTATTGGACACCTCTGATGTGTTTTCTCCTGCCTGCTTTGAGCTGCAGCTGAAGCCCATGCCTGAGGAGACTGTGAGCTGGTGGAATAGAGGCAAGATTTATCCCCAGAGCTGCTGAGAGATAGGGAATGGCCCTTTCTGCAGGCAGTAGCTAATGACCAAGGAGTCTCAGGGCCATACACAGCTACACGAGAGACAGTCACTTGTGTTTCCCTTTACGGTCAGCACGGGAAACCAAAGCAAATAATTTGCTCAACCTATTTGAGAAGTCTGGTTCAGGATGAGATGTACTGCACAGTGCAGGTTAGTCAGGTAGGTCCCACTGATGGTCACTTGGATGTGCCAGCTTTTAGACCTGGGATAGACTGACTCAGCCAAGTGACAGGTCCAGACCTCCTCAGCACAGGAGTGAGTGAATTCTCCTTGTGCTCTGGCATGAGCTCAGGTCATTTGCACCTGCCCTCCCCAGAATCAATCAGGACACCTACTCCCTGAAGTGCGTTACCTCCGAGATCCCAAAAATAGGGAGCTCCCATTCCTACACAGCTCTTTGCCTTAATCAAGCTTTGAGCTGTTCACAAGTCTGCCATAACAGCAGCTTATGGGGACCAGATAGCAATCACTGCAGTCAAAAGAACTACCAGCAGCTCCTAGAATTTAAGGTCATTTTCATTTTTTTTAGATTTTTTTTTTTTGTTCCAAAATAGGATAGTCAATATACCTATGTGGTGGTGAATAGGAAGGCATCTCCATGAATCTACATGCTAAGTAAATAAAGCTGAAGACAAGATTTCTTGTCTTGTGCTGTTGAGAGTAGCTAAAACATCAAATGGTAAAGGAAACAGAAAGCATGGTCTGCTAAATATTTTTGCTTCCACGTGAAAAAAAGCACTGCTTTCCTAACCAGCTCCACTAGTGAAAGGAAATGTGGTTGTCTGAATTGAAACCACTTTGGACTTACCCCTGCTGTTTCTTTGCCAAGTATCGCTCCAGCCCTTTCCTGGTTCATGTTCAGCTGAAGCCACACAGGACAGGTCTTGATGAGTTTATCAAGGATGCTGATCCCTGGAAGGGGGAGGCATTTTCGTAGGGCAGCACTCTGGCAGAGATGTGTCTCTTTTCCCTCTTCACTGCTATCTGTGATGGGGCTGAAACACAGCAAGTGAGTCTCTTGTAAGCAGAACTGCAAAGGAAAACTAGAGGGGAGGAAGGACTGTAAATGCAAACACACAGACACACGCATAGGCACTAACACACCAGGAATGTTCCTGGAGGGACATCAGACTGCAGATACCTTGCTATGACAGAGGCAAACCAGATGCACAGACCTCAACCAATAAATAAGCCCTGTCCTAAGGATTACCACTTCACACTAATGATCCATACCCGGGCTTCAGCCCTCAGGCTTGGAGGCTGCTTTGTGCTGAGGTCTGCTGGTTTCATAAAATCATTATGGTTGAAAAAGATCATTGAGTCCAACCATTCACCCAACGCTATCATGCTCACCACTAAGCCATGTCCCCAAATACCACATCTACACATTTTTTGAACAATTCCAGGGACAGTGACTCCACCACCTCCTTCAGTAGACTGTTCCAATGCTCGGTAACCCTCTCAGTGAAGAAATTCCTCCCAATATCTAAGCTGAACCTCCTCTGGTGCAACTTGAAGCCATTTCCTACCACTTGTTATTTGGGAAAAGAGACTGAGGTGTCCCCCTCAACTACAACCTCCTTTCAGGTAGTTGTAGAAAGTGAGAAGTTCCCTTCTGAGCCTTCTCTCCTTCAGACTAAAAAACCCTAGTTTCTTCAGCCACTCCTCATAAAACTTGTGCTTTAGACCTTTCACCAGCTTCATTGCCTTTCTCTGGACAAGGTCCAGCAGCTCAAAGTCCTTCTTCTAGTAAGGTGCCCAAAATTGAACACAGTATTCAAGGTGTGGCTTCAACAGTGCCAAGTACAGAAGGACAATCACCTCCCTAGTCCTGCTTGCCACACTATTTCAGATACAAGCCAGGATGCTGTTGGCCTTCTTGGCCATCTGGGCACACTGCTGGCTCATGTTCATCTGGCTATTGACCAGCACCCCCAGGCAAATTTTCTGCCAGGCAGCTTTTCAGCCACTCTGCCCCCAGCCTGTACTGTTGCATGGAGTTGTTGTGGCCAAAGTGCAGGACACAGCATTTGGCCTTGTTGAACCTCAGCCCATAGATCCAGTCTGTCCAGATCCCTCTGTAGAGCCCCCCTACCCTCAAAGTAGGCTGACTTGGAGCAGGAGAGTAATTCAGGATGCTGCCCTGCAAGTAGCCCTAGGTTGCTCAGCACAACAAAGTAAGTCCTGCAGGACAAGACTCAAAGGATAGAGACACAGTGAACCCTTTCCCTGCACTGCAGAAGGGAAATGGAAGGGACCATAGGAAACACGTAGAGAAACATCAGAAGGACCTTCAGGAGGGCAAAAATGAAGATTTCAGTTCCCTCCTTTTTCTTGCCACATTTGTAATTTCAGACAATCCTAAAGATATAACTGGAAGCTCCAAAACGAGAGAGATGGGAAATGCCGAACGACAAAACAGGGGCCATCCTGTGGCACCACATGTTAGCAGTGCCCAGTTGCACCTTATGCTCCAGAGCTTATTCTCAGCTGCACAAGACTTAAGTATACTGAAATTATGCAGTTGAGAACATTAAAAATCTGGGACACGCTCTCCTTTAAACTCCTGTTCTGATCAGAGACACAAAGAAGTAATTCTACTTATTTTTAGTTCCTGCACTCGAATGGCAGACTGGTATTAAATGCTGATTTCTAGCTATGGCATAGATTCAACAAAGTATTTATACATGTGCTTAGCACTGCAGTCAGTGGAAATACTTGTAACTGAAACGTCTGGTTGTAAGAGCTCAACTAGATAAGGCTACAGACTCATGGATATAGGTATGTCATTTGATTTATCAATTTTAAAAGTAAAGAAAATATAGGAAAGAATACACAAAAATATGTTTTTATGCACCAGTTTTGGTGCTTGGATGTCAGAGCTGAAAAAAAGGAGGGCTCCCACTTTTGCTTTGGTCTTATTTCAAGTGTTTTTCCTTTTATTTTTAAAGATACAGATCTTGGAGTGGTAAGTTTCAAATAAGGTCAGACTTAAACTACATAAACAGAATCCCTTTAAAGGCCTAACCTGACACAGCATACTTATCCCAAAAGGGAGTTTTTATGAAAATAGCCTTTCAAATCCCCAAACCAACATTGAGGTTTTATTTTCAGTAGAGTTTTTTTTTTCTTTCATAAACCTACAGAACAGAGATAACTTCCATAGAAAATACAAGTTTCTCTGCAATCTCAGTTGCTGATTCAGGTTATTAGTCCACATAATCTTGATTTTAATCAACATATTTTTGAGATCATAGCCAAGACAGGAAGAATGAGAGAATTGTGCTTAAAAAGTGATTACAAGTAAGTGAAACACTCCCTATTCACTTGTGATAAAAGCCCACCTCGTCACACAGGTGAGGAAACTTCTTTCAGATGCAAAAGCATATGATTTTGGTCAGTATCATCTAAAGATATAGAGTAAAATGTGGAGGGCAGCTTTTGGAAGTTAACTGGTTCATCTCTCAGTTTCTTTCTTCACAGTAGAAACCAAAAGAAATGCGTAGTAACCATGTGAAAGAAAAACGAGTGTTGGATGGCAACACTCCTACTTGGTAATAGGAAAGAAGTAATGAACTGAAGGAAAAGAAAGGTCAATCATAATGAAACGTTCTATAACACTCTTAGCAAAAGCTGTTCCCCACATTAGTCACACAAACATGAATCTGATCTTGCCAATGATGTGTGAAACCTACATCAAAAGGAGGTCAATGCTGAAAAATGTCTTGCTGTGGCACCAGAAGGTGACATACACTGTAATAGATAGACAGATGCTGAACCTCATTACCCATTAATTATGCAAGGTGAAAAGAAAAGGGCCAGCAAAGCACTGATGCTTAGGAACCCCATTGCCTGGATGGAAATGAGAGATACCAACAAAGGCAAGGAAGTAATACAAAGCAGCTTGGAACTGATGAGCACCAGGCATATAGTGACACTGGCACAGTGCTCTCCATGGGAGAACTCGGACTTGATGCAGGCAGAGGCACCTAGCCCTCTGCTCTCCAACAACCACACTGCAAGGATAGAGCCCTGCTCACACAAGCAACATAGGTTTGAGAACAAGAACAAAAGGCTAGTGAAGAAAAAGACCAGAACTGACCTTCCAAAGCATGCAGCTGTATGTTAGGCCCACTGTCTAAGTTTTGGAGATGGATGAAAAATAGAAAATTACTCTAAACTTAGATATCTAATATTAAAAAAACCCGAAGAGTTCATAAATGTTTGCCTTAATGGAAACATATCACAATTTGAGTGTGGAGGGTCTTTCAGTGCAGATAATTAAGGGCAGTGGTTGAGGCTTTTTAGCAGAACAGGAACCAGGCCTTTTGGTGGCCCTCATGGATGACAGCCCCAGTGTGGGGTATCCACCTCTCAAAAGCCAGCCAAGCTCAGAAGGAACTAAGCAGGCTATTGTACCTGTACAGAGGGAAGAAAGGACAGTTCAGCAAAAAGGAAGCTTTGACAAAAAGGAAAGGAAAATAGAATCATTACTAGGATCATATTAAAACAGGGGAATAGTTAGGCTAGATGCTTCCTGGCAGTGAGTTATAACAGATGATGGATAAATTTCCAATAGAAGGGGAAGAGGACTGCACTGCCCAAATCTCTTAAAATGCTACGTTTAGACCAGTAGCAAACACTTTGAGTTAAATCTTGTGCTAGCTAAGAAATGGGAGTGAATGACCTAACAGACCTTTTCCAGCTGTAATGCTGTGACCCATGACACGCCAGCTGACGTAGTTACGGCACCAATGCTTGACTTCTTTCCTGGGCACAGCTGTCACAAAGGTCCAGATGCTGGGCTGTGGGACAGCTTAATCCAGCAATTTAATCTGGATCTGCACACAGAGGAGGGAGGCCAGTCAGTTCCTGGGTTCTTGTTGTGCTGCCAGTTGAAGGGATTTACGAGGCCACTGTGGTGAGCAGCCAGCCTTTGCTATTTTGTTCACTCAGAATTCATGCATCAGATGATTTCTAAGCTCACAGTTTTCAGAAATAACATACAACACTCTCCTCCTTCTCCCAGTCTTGCAAAACCCTTTGATTTATACAGGCAGTTGCTCCTTTTTCTTAAGTGTGATGTGAAGCTGAAATGCTGGCCCTAGAGCTGCCTACTTTTCATTTTTTGTAACTGAGTTCCTACTGCAAAGGAAATTCTGCAGTTGCTATGCTAAATTGAACTCCGTTGGGAAGCAGGGAGTTGTGTGTTACATGCTGACTAGCAACATTCTGGTTAACACTGGTTAATTAATTGCACAGTGATTACATTCACATATCTGTTCCAATCTGGTAGAAGGTTGCTTGTTGGAATAATAATGACAATGGTGATCTGAATTATTGCACAGTGACTGTGCACTTAAGTAATGCCATCACCATGACCCAATCCTTTAGAAATGAAATTTAGAAATTTAGAAATGAAGAGCCACAACTGGCATTTGAATACCCCCAGAAATCATCCGCTGAATTTCATGCAGGTGCAGGTCTGGGCATACCTTTGCAAAGAACTTTACAAATATTGCCATAAACTTGCTGACACTGAGGACTTCCTGGTGGTACTGGTCATTCTGAATTTCCCTGAGACAGCTAAGACACACAAAAATTGTGTACAACAACAGCAGGGACTGTCAGGTGAATTCTTCACTCCTGGACATCTGCAGCTTCTGCTTGTCACCAGAGAGAAGATGCATCAGGTGTTATTAAATCTGAATCTTAACTTGAAAAGCAAATGCTCTGTAGTACACTGATAAGCAAAGACTGAGAGCCTTAGGTTGTTCAAATAAACCAGGTGTAAGAATTAGGTGCTAGGTTTTTATTATTATGTTTTATTGGTTTTATTTCTCCCCTGGAATATTGGAAGACATCAAGAGAGAGCAAGAGCAAGGGTTTTGTGTGCAGTCCTCAAGGAAAGGTACTCCAGTATATTTATAGCAGAGCAGGCACCTCAAGTCTTAAAATGTGTGTCAGCTAGCTTGCTGCTGGAGAAAGAAGGACAAATGGCCATAAACTCCATGTGCCAGGTGAAGAGCAACTTTTTGCACAAAAGCCACCTGGCACCTGAAGGGATACCGTTCAGGACAAGCCACTTCATGTCTGAAGCTCACATGTGGAAACCCTTCAAGCACAGGAACACAGTTTACAAAGAACACATGAATCAAGAAGAGATAGAAGCTCCTAAAGCTGATACACTAGTCCCAGGGGAAGTAGATGGTGGTAATGCTGCTATTGCTGGTTATTTCTGTTGGAAAAAAAGGAGCATGGGGCTTCATAGAGATGGGTCAGATGATGGTGCTGAAATTAAAAGACTGACATAGAACTCACAGCCCTGTTTCACATCCTGTGTCACAACAAACCCACTTGGACGCAGTTGCCGGGCTCTGTGCCACTGGTGATAGAGGCAGATGTCTGTATCCCTGTTTTTCATAGCCATCTGCCTGCTGAAAAGAACATGAAGTTGGGAACCCAGAACACTGGACAAGGAATAATCAGAGTTACATGAGTAGCAGTGCAACAAGGTTCCGTCATATGCTACACACATAGCTACCACTGCTTTCCTTGGTTTGATTCCACTTCTGATTAGGTTAGCTCAGCCTCTACCCATGACAGATGGACTTATTAAAAAAATCTTTGTTCAGACCCATGGGAATTCATGTATTATTATTTTCAGTTCACTGGAAGGGGAGTTATGCAGTGCACCTGCTAGAGGCCATTAAGCTTCATTTTGCTTCTTACATGTGGTCAATTCTTGATGCCTTCTTGTTAGTCTCATAAACCATGTTTGGGTTGTCATCATTTATTCTCATAAATCATCTCTGTCCACTTGATAGTTCATATCAAACTAATCCAAGATGGAGGAGAAGGATTCATTTACTTTCTGGTCCTGGCTTTGGTCATCTTGCTGAATTCTCATTTCTTTCTTCCAGGATGTGGTGGAACTGAGGCATTGCACCCAGACTAGCTACAGGGAGAGCTCCATCATCTGTAAACTTCTTGAGTCATTTCATCATAAAATAGAGTATTAGGCAGCAAAGTGACACATGGAGAAACACATTGCACAACAGCTAACTTTGTGCACCAAATGTTAACACTGCTTCACAGAAAATTCAGGGTTTAATAAATGTTTTTTCACAATGGAACCAAGAGATCTGACAAAAATCAACCCAACAAATAGGAAAAAAGCACAATGAAAACTCCAAAAAGCAGCAAAAGAAGAAAGTTCCTGAGGTCTTTAGAGATCATGCCCAGCTGATTGCCACCCTTTAGTCACAAATAAAAACCCAGTTTCTTGTTGATGACAGGCAAAAATGGAAAAGATGTAGGATGTTAAGCAAGCCATGGGAGCTTTCTGCATTGTAAGATTCTCAGATATGCATCAAAATTGGATAATGGAAGTGACAAGATACGCACAGTGTGTCTAATGAGACAGGCTTGCCTGTTCAGTAGTCCTTCCTATCTTGCAGAATGCTTGTGTTACCAGTCCAGCTGGGTAACAAATGCATAGCTCAGGAAGTTGTGCTTCTCACGTTGTGGTCTGTGGACAACCTGTGGTTGGCAGAGCACTTCCTCTTACTCACTGCTCTCCTTGTTTCCTCTCTCCCTTTATGTCCACCCTTTGTCTGTTTGGTCTTTGATCTACAGTTGATGCTCCGCACGTCCAGGACTTTCTGCTCAAGCTGGAAAACTATGATCCCTACTAGTCAAGGCAGCAGCTGTTTCAGCTACCAAAAGGTATCTGAAACAATGGGTCTCCTAAATGCTCTGTCACCCCATAGCTCAGCAAATGTCTACTGCCTCCCACCTACTCCACTTTCTCATACATTTCAACTTCAGCAGTAAAGTTTTGCACCCTGCAACTGAAGGCTCATTTCTTTGAGCTTTTCTGTACTTGCCAGGGACTTACAAACTGCCCAACTCCGTGAAGTCTGCACACACAGACTGCAGGCATCCATCTCTCCTCAGCTGGACCCTGACTGCACACATCCACATAAGTTTCCCAAAACAGAGCAAGCCATCATGCTGCCTGGGAGCTCCACTATTAGGCAGAGAAGTCAGGTGTGGAACAACTCATCTGCCCTTAGATCACTCACCAGTTCAGCCAGCCCTCACCCCCCTAGTCACAGAAACCAACAGAGGAAATCACAAAAAAGAGCAAGTGCTATTGTATTCCTCAGGGGGAAGAATACTAATTTGGCTGTCAATCTATTAAGTGGCCACAGACAGTTTTCTGCTAACATATGATATCATATTGCTGTCCTACACAGTACAGGAATCAGTGTGAAGGTCTGATAGACCAGCATTACACAGAAGTAACTGTGTGGACTTGTACTGCTACCTGCAGAACACAGCAAGGATAGCTCTGAGGATGTTAGCTGAGCCACAGGAGTAGGTTCTAGACAAAACCACAGAGCTTGCTGGCAGAATAACTTAGCCTGTCCTAAGCTCTAGTGTCCTGAACACTGCCCTTACTAGATTTAAAGCTAACAAAGGTATTTTTTTCTTATTACTGCCATCATGCAGCCAAAGGACATGACCTCAGCTTATCTGGATTTTGAAGAGAGCAGAATCTTACCCCTGTTCAAAAGTCAGGAGTCAGGTCAGCTCTGAAGAAGACTTGCTGGATGTTAGTGGTAGAAGGCTATTGATGTTGGGAGGCATATGTAACCACTGTCACTCATTAGAGTGCAAACTCCATGATTAAGACTAAAGATCATTCTCTAACAGCATGAGCATCAAGGCCAAGTCACTCAGTAGTGGAGAAAGAGGGTGTGCTTGCAGTGCTTTCCATAAAACTCCCAACTGCAGCTCCTGCATTACCTCCTTGGGTTTCTGTTCTAGTCACTTAGAGAGAGCTTCCATTACAGGGGTGCCCATCTCAGGTGTTGGGTGCCAGCTTTCAGCAACTCTAGAAAAGCTGCTCTTCCTCGTAAACTAGTTAAGCTTAGCTGTTCCTAGAGTGGAGCAGTGGCAACACCCCTGTCAAAGCCTCTGTTCGACCCTGTCAACTATCTTTCAGTGCAGGAGAGCTCCCAAGGAGCAGGGAGGTGCAACCAAATGTTTTTAAGTTGCTAGCTTCACTATGTTTCCTAGGTACATTGGATCTGTTCTTGCATCTATATACACACTGGTGTGTGTGCAAAGTCCTATGGTTTCCTTATAGTCTTACAGCTTAGGAAATTGTTTTTTCCAAGCATTTGCTTCTGGTTCCAGCACATCACAAGCCTTTCCAAAGAAGTTAAAGTAGAATTATCCATCAAACACTACTGCAGCTTTTTATTAAGGAAAAAGTGCTTTCTTTGGCTCCTCTGACCTTGCCAGAAGTGGCTCCTGGCTAGACCTGTATAAAGAATTGCATATGCATGAAAAAAAAACCCAAAACCACAAGCCAACTCACATTACTGCTAGTACCCAGGTCAGCTCTACTAACAAGCCTTCTCACACACATAACCATAACACAGGCAGAAGAGAAACAACATAAAAAACAGAGAGGAAAGATTCCCTGAAGGAAAAGGTCTTCTTTCAAAGCCCTTTTTTCCCTTTGGTCGACTAGTTTCCCGCATTCATTAATGCAGAAGTTAATGCAGATGGTATATACTGACTGCAGTTCCACACTGGACTGGGGCTATTATTGGTGTAACATGACTTAGCTTGTATCCACCTCACAAATCATACTGCTATCAATATGTAACCTTGCACATACATATTTTGCATTCAACAACTTGTCTCCAAGTGTCTTATCAACAGTCTTTCTCTTTTTACTCAGTCAAAACATACTTTTTCAAGTCAAAACCACTTTGCAAGTTTTATTAGCCTGCTCCCTTACTAACAACAGAGAGTTGCTGTGTTAAAGATAAGCCCTTCCCCCCTGTATTCACAATTAGAGTTTTTGAGGTCATTTGTCCTTTGCCTATTTCAAACCCAGATTATTCTCTTAGGAATTTCAGCATATCAGCAAAACTAAAGATTTTTCTTCAAGTGCAGACAATAAAGGATAATTTGTACTTCTGCAAGGCCCTTTCACTGCAAAGAAGAGAGCTTCTGAAACATGAATCTAGCCAGGAGCCACTTCTGGCAAGGTCAGAGGAACCAAAGAAAGCACTTTTACCTTAACAAAAAGCTGCAACAGTGTTTGATGGATAATTCTACTTTAACTTCTTTGGAAAAGCTTGCGATGTGCAGGAACCAGAAGCAAATGCCCGGAAAAAACAATTTCCTAAGCTGTAAGACCATAAGGAAACCACAGATGTTCCTTACCCTCTAGTGTCAGTGCACTAGAAGGGTCCAGCAGAGCCATCAGCTGAAGAGAAGATGGATGGGTTTTTTCTGTGCCTTTGAAAACCACCTGAATTGTTGCAAGACCAGAGCACTCCTATTCTGACTGCAAGGCCAGAGCTATTCACAGAGGTTTTGCCCTTTCCCAGCTCATCTGGCGAGGAAGGAAGACAGGCATGAGAGCCCAGGGATGCTTTTCTATATTGTATTGACTTAACAAAGAGAGGAAAAGGGAAATGGAAAATAAAGGGGAGAGAAAAAATTCCCAAATTCAAACTTCATTTAGAATATGCTGTGCTTTTGCCTAAATAAAGCCATTGTGTTCATTCTTATAGGTCTTTTCCAATCTTAATGATTCCATACATCCTATATATTAAAAGTTATTTGAAGGTGCATGATGTGTCAGAGACAAAACTCTGGGCAAAATATTAAAGAGAAATGACAGATTAGTTATACAAAGCAATGGCTTTCCTCGCCTTATGAATGAATTTAGTGTGGACATATAAGACACACAAGATACGAGGTGCTAACCACAGAGCATAAAGCTGAGCAGTCTTTCCCTCTTCTAAGAAATACCTGTAAATGCTTATCTCAGTCATGATTTGCAACTAAAAATGTCTCTTTGCCAAAGGAAATCAATCCATTGAACATTCATCTTATGGTACCTCAAGACACAGAGCACAGGCCTTCAGAGGTCCCCTCTCTCATTAAGGCACTACATAGAGCTGTTTGTAAAAAAACCCAAAATATCTTAATCAGTGAACCTAGTCTGTCTGTCATCCTTAAGCCTTACTCCAGCAATTTCATACCCCTCATATTTAATTTTGTTTAGGCACTGGAGAAATGTGCCTCCATTCACACAGACAAGATTAGAGATCTGCCTTCCTGGAGAAAGGATGGGAAGCAGAAAAAGGCTTTTTGGGGTATATCAGGGATATGGAAAGGTGGTGAAAGGGCTTGGTCCCCTCACAAGGATGAGAGAGAAATTCTAGTTTGCTGGGCTAAGTTGAGCAACCTGCCCTGTGGATGGGCATAGCCCTTGTCATCCTGTGCTGGTGGGACAGCCTGAGGTCAAAGGACTGTTTAGTGGAGCAGTGTCAGAAACTGCTGGAATGCCCCTGCGGTGGCTGGGTGCTCAGCACGTGACTACAAAACCTGCCAGGTAGCAAGGCAAGTCTGTCAGCTCCTGCAGACCCAGCTAAACCACTGATGGGACCTCAAGCTTGTTCATTTAGCAATGTTTATGGTCACTTGGTCACCAGCGCTATGATGTATATACATCATGAGCCAAATGCTTAAAGCTTGTCTTAAAGCAGTTTAAAACAATCAGTAACACATCTGCCCTGGCCATTTCCTCTCCAAAACATCAGTGCTATACCTACCCTCACCTCCAGGCTGCCATTGCTTGTCTCACCTTGGGACAATGTGACTCAGGGGGCAGGAGGGTGGAAGAAGTTGGACATAGATCTCTAGCCTGGGTCCTTGATCAGTTTGATGAGTCATGAACAAATATTCGATTTGGATTCAGCCCACTGGCACCAATCACCCTGAATTACTCCCTAGAGCTACTCCTTCTCCAGTAAGACCAGAGATCCTCACAGGTACACAGGCTCCGAAATGGGACACAACAATTAAACACAAAGTTAGGCTGGGTGAATCCAGGCTAGACCTAGATAGCAAAGGGACATGCCAGGATGGCAGTCCAAGGGTCTAACCCTTAGCATCCATCCCTAATACAGGCTGCTCTTCACAGTGTCCCTCAGGCAATCTCTACCAGGGTTTCCCAGCCCAGAGGATCCATCCCTGCCAGGAGGGTAATGCATACACTTTGCCTTTTGGCTGGAAAAGTTTCCAATGGGATCCAGTCTAAAACTAACTTTTAATCCTTAGAAAGGATTAGAATGGAACAGGATTACATCAAAACATCCTGTGTTACATATTTGTCCTCTGGACAGAAAATTGTCCAAAGCCATGCTATTTCTTGTTTGATGATTCAGAAGGAGAAGCTCTGAGCTTTGCTTGGTGTCTGATTTTGTGTGGGGTATCAGGAGTGACAAATTCCTTGGAAAGAACTCAAGGGAAATAAAAAATGAGAGAAAGAGAAAAATTCTTGGCATACAAGATGTAAGGTTGGGACAGGTCCCAGGCAGTCATTTAGCCAAATATGTGGGACAACCTTCTTTTGCCTAGAAGACTGCTAGTAATTTGCAGAATAGTGCTGCAGGTAGCCAGCAGAGCTATCAGTCTCCAAACTCCGCTATTTTTTTGTCTCTCTGTTTCTTTGGTGAATTTTTCCAAGCAGCACGAAATTTAATCCAGTTCACAAGGACCTGCAGCTGCTTGCAGTTCTGCCAAACAGCTGCCTTTACAGGACAGAGACTTCAAAAGACTTCCTCCAGAGGGCCACAGGAGGGATGTACCTGAGCTGTGTGTATTCCCTAGATCTGACAAGGTTTTCCCTTGTATAGGTTGCATAGGTTCAGTTCGTTTCAACGAAGCATTTGAAATTCCCCAACAATTCATTAGCCCTGCATAAGAAAATAGGAAGTATTAATTAACATAGTCAGGAGGTAATTTCAAGCAGTAAGACAGGTCTTTTGATCCTGCTGGGAACAGTGTTGATCTGCGGACCCCTAGGAGTCACTTAAAGCAAATACCAGCAGCCCCAGCCCTTGCAGGACCATTATCCAAGCCAGAATTGCAACCTTGCCTCAGAGAACAACTCTGAACATGCGGTTTCATGCCCCTCTGTGGTGGGTTTAAAGGCTCTTCCCAGCCCCCCCACACAGCAGTTAAAGGAGAGACTGGATTGGAAGTTAAAAACTAAAAAATGCTTTAATAACACCAGCAAACATAAATGAAAGGAATATAAACATATACAGGACCCAGATACCGAAACCCACTTCCCCTATACACTGATAATTACGGCAGTGTCCCAGGCCGGCTCTCCCCCTCCCGAAAGTTCCACGTGTGTCTCAGATAGCAGAGGCAGCGAGGAAACAGCAGCACCCAGGTCACAGCAGAGACAGAAGAAGAGAAGGGCTTCCTCGTGGTCCAGTCAACAAAAGTCCCACAGCAAGCTCCCAAGGTTCCCCTGGCTTCCCCCTGGGGGGCGGGGGGGCGAACACTTGGGGATCTCAGGTTTCTTAAAGGGACAGTCCAGGCAAGGTGTGTGTGTGGGGGGGAAAGCTGATATGATATTATGTACGTGGTCATGGAATACTTTTTAGAAGACACAGTTACTGAACAGAATTAATTCTGTACTACCCCAAACCATAACACCCTCCTAAACTAGGGCAATGGCAGGATACTACAGAAAGGCCAGTCTGCTGACCCCACGTGCACACACTTCCAGTACACTACTTTTACTGCTTCTCTTGTTTCAGCTGGAGAGGCTGTGTAACCACTGAGGAAGCCGGTTCAGCTCCGTAATCCAACAGAGAACTCATCCACCAAACCAAAAAGGCTTCCTGAGAATTGGATACTGCTCCCAGCATCACCTCAAACCTAAAAGATGGTCTGGGGCAAGACCAGGATTTAATTGCTTAACAAGGATCCAAGGGAGTGGGCTACAAAATAAGTGACTATGATCAAACCAGCTCCATGAACTTATGCCTCAGTAGGTAACTGCCTTCAACCAGTTTTTAGCAGGCTTAATATTCATGAGACATCCAGAGATCCTCTCATACGTACAAGGGCTTTATATTAATCATACAATGTCATTATGATTAATGAAAACTTCTTGCCCCTTTTAAAGGCACCAGTAATGCAAAAAGTAGAAATCTTTTACACAGACATAAATACATTCCTTGTTAAGCAGAAAGGTGGTGGAAAGTCTGGGAAAGGCACACATATCTATGCATGCATATATTCATCTATTAGAAAAGAGCTGTATTCCAACAGCATTCCCTGGCTCGCGTGCATCTAACAGAATATCTATTTAGGAAAATGTGACTAGCATAACCAGCTATGCAGTGCTTACATCTGCTAATCCTTTGCTGCTCAAGTAATCATCTTCACTTGCAAAAAGATTTATACCATTTTGGGTGCAGACAAAGAGGAGCTAAGCTCTCCAGACATCTCTGATATCTTGAGGGAAACATTGCCTGAATATTCCCATTCAAGCAGGGTATATTGATGCAGGAATCTCATTTCTGGAGAGGGGTAGAATTACTTTAGAAAGCTGAAAGAGGTACAAAATGGACAGAGGAAAGGCTTGTGGCTACAGTATTTACCATATTGGGTGATGCCTGTAGATTTATTGCATCTGCACAGCTTAAACAGCACTGCTTGCTTGACAACAGCTACTTTGCAGTGCTGTTTTATCATTTACTTTCACATTTACCCCCTCACACCTCAAACTTCACAGTTAACACCAGCTTGCCTGCCTCTCTGAGAAGCAAGCATGTAAGAACCTGGGGTGGATTCTGAACTCAGTCTCCCTCCAGCACTGGAGAGCTAGCTACTCCAGAATGACACCAGAATGTGCCTCCAACTCAGCCATATGCATATTTATGTTTTAGGGATTCCCTACTTCAGGAAGGAGGATGGGACTGGCATATGTGTTTCGACCTTGCAAGAGCAGATCATGGATACAAATCAAGGGGGCGGGGGGGGGACGGACATGGACAGTGGGGTGCCGAGGGTCTTTGCAGAAAATGCAGCATGCACACAAGGAACTTTGTATAACAACCCCAAGCCCCTCCATAGCAGATGGGGTGCAACCATCACACAAGGACAACACTTCTCTCCTCTGCATACCACAGGCAGCCTTTGCTGGCAGGGAAGTATAGAAATGGTTCAACGGCCAGGTTTTAACCCCTGCAGATACTGTGCACTCTTTTTGGCAGACAGCTCCTATTGATGTCTGCCTGCCTGTTTAGCTGTCTTCTCACTGCTGTTTCTCTTTGTGCAGCTAGATAAATGCCAGAGCCTTGGTGTGACCAGCACCCTTACATCTCCCTCTCTGCAGTATAGATGTGTCCTTCCCCAGTAACCATTAATTTCAGAATACTTCACTGCTGGCTGGCTCTCCTAGAAGACCTGTGCATCCTCATTCATATGGTTTGCATACAGGACAGGACTCAGCCATACACACCTCCAGTATTTTACTCTTCAAATTCATGGGCAGCCCCTACTGATTTCACCTCACAAGTGCCATACTATGTCCCCTATGGTCCATAGTTAGTAATTGTAGGAAAATGACCTAGCTTTGAACAAGTCCTACAGCTCTAATAACATAGTAACCCAGGCCAAGCTCCCTAGGGCTGTAAAGCCGTTCCTTCCTCTCATTCAGCAAATTCTGGAGAAGAAAGCACCTTAATTAACTCTCTTATACACCACCTGTGCCCATATTTTAAGAAAGATATTCCCAGATAATCTGGAATGATATTAGACTATTAATGTTTGACATCTTTTAGCATTATAAAATACCTAGTGAGCCCCAGGCCCCTCCAACCGAGATATAAGGATCAGCAAATATTCACAGCAGCAAAAAAATCACTTAGCTGCCCACATATAACCCCCCTAAAAGTTTGCATCAATTTAACCAGGGAAACAAAAGATTGGCAGAATTTTGGTCTCTGCATCCTCAAATTAAACATCCCATAGGAACAAATTATCTCTCCTAAACCAGACATAATTAACTGACCAGAATAATTTCTGCTATGGAACTTGTAGCCCTGAAAAACTGTTGTATGTACCTCCTCTGAACACAACAACGGTTTTCAAACTCTTCTCCTTGAAATATCTGTATCTTCTTGCCTCTGTCACCTTAAAAAACTCTTAACAAATTGACATCATCAATTCATATGTTGCTCTGGTGATTGTAGTGCTGCCACTCAGTTATTATTCATACTTGTGACAACTGTGATAAAGGGCAGGTAAGATCAGCAAGCATGAGGTTTTGACTTTTTGATTGATATTTGAAAATAAGCACCATTTACTTAGGAGTCTACTTATTTCCTTATCAGTATTGCAACAACATCCCAAATCCTCCCTAAGGATAAGGGCATGTTCACTGCTGAAGAGGACCCTTACCTCAGACTGATTCAGTAATCCAATGTGTAACTGTGGCAAATGGATGTGACTGCGGTGTCCTTGAGGAGGAATCCATGCACAGTCCCACTGCCTCTGGGGCCAGCTCTGGTGTGAACTGCCAGCCAGTCAGAATGCCATGGATGAAGAAGTTGGAGGAAGAGATGGGAGGATTTTCTACTTGGTTAACCAGCAAAGTCACTCTGTAGGGACCAGAGCCAACTGTGAGAGGTCACAGGAGCTCCTTGGAGGGTGCATGTGAAGTGGGTGGACAGAAGTTTAAAAAGAACAGAGTTATTTAGTCTAGCTCCTACCTGGCTCTAGATGAAAATTTACTCTGGCAACTCCACTGTAATTCTGATGGTGAATGAGAATACCTGCCCAAAACCACACCAAAAAAATAAATCTTAAAATCAGGATTAGGAAGTAATCTAGGACACAGGTTGAATTGCAGACCGCTGCTTAGACCAGTGCCTATTCTGAGTTCCAATAATTACTATTTAATTGCGTTTTTAGCATGACTTTGTGTTAAATGCTTCCACTGGTTCTTGAAGGCCTTTTTAAAGCTACTCTTCTGGGGGTTTTTCCCCATTTTTCTTTTCTTGGTTTTGGTCCACAATTATGCAGAAAGATAAACCCAAAGTCATCTTTGGTAGTATGAATACTTCAACTCTACAGAATATTAGGACTTTTTTTTTTTTAATGACAAAACATTTCAGGTTTATGACCACTCCTGCTTTAATTTCTCATAAGTCTTTCCAAGTAAGGCCCCAGATGAACAGAGTGATCTATGATCTAGTTGCTCCTCTGAACACCAGGGCTGCCAAGCCCAGGTCTATCCCAGCACATCCCACCCCCTTTAACTGTAGGACCACTCCGTACTGATGATAATGGGCCAAGAGTGAACAAACTTCTTGGCCTTCTAGACAACATGCTAAACATGCTTTCTCCTGGTTCTAAGTCTAAATTTCATAATGATTTGTTAAATCATGCTTACAAAAAAAAATGCTTACATTCATTGTCATTCATTGGTAATTCCTCAGAAAGGGGCAACCTAAACAATCACAAACATACCTACACCCTTCCCTACACAGGGGGAATACCTTTGTGATACAGTTTGGAAAATGCAATAGTCTTCTGGGACACCACAGGACTTTGGATGACCATATGTACTCATAGATCCCTCTGCACTAGAATTTAGGCAGTCATTCCAAACAGCTGCATTTTCTTTCTAAAGAACTATTTTTCTATTCCCAAATGCAAACCCCCTCTTTGCCTTCCAAAATTATAATGGCTAAAGCTCTGCAGTGGACAGTATTTTTTCCTAATTTTTTTCCTAATTTACTAAGACACTTCAGTTTCTGTGCTCTTCAGCAATTCAAAGCAGGCAAGCACTTAAAACTCTGAGAAATGCAGCTTCTTTTTCTAATAGATTTGGTTTAGATAGTGGCTTTTATGCCCATTTCCCAGGATGTTTCAAAGATCATTCTGAGTTGCAAAAGCCTATATTGTTTACCTCAGAGAAAGCATCTATATTTACTGAGGATTGATTCCTACTATCATTTGGAAAAATGGTATAAAATAGATAATCTATGAGATATCTGGACTATGTATATAGTCTGGTAAGGGATGAGGCTAGAAAAAAAACTAATGAGCTGTGTCAAGTAACCCTCACACCTACTCTCCAGGACACACTGTTCTACATACATACCTGTACACAGAGCAAGAGAGAGATGCAAGCACATGTGTACATTTTTCAGCCTATTTTGCTTCTAGGCTTGAAAGTCAACAATACAAACCAGCACGTAGCCATTTAGGACAGGAAGTGAAAAACTATATTTAGCTGAAACTGTAGTAGACAGGAGATGAGCAGAACACTGCTTACATTTGTGTCCCCATTCCTGTGAACACTGGTATGAGACTGACTGCAATGATGAGGAGTTCTCTACTCAGGGGCAGTATTCCCAGTGTGGTCAACCCTCTAGCAAATAAAAGGAAAATTATCTTCTGCACTACCACCAGTATCACTTCACTACAGACTCAAAGCATCTACTAAGACTGGAATATATTTAATTACTAAGAATCACTGGAAAGTTCACATGATAAGACAGTGTGGTTGTAAATGTGATTTTCAGTTAAATAAATTTCATGAGAGTTTATGTCTCTTCTGTGGATCCACTAAATTCAGGTACATTTTGAGAGCACCTTCTTCTTTGTATCTTTACAGTAATATCCTCATCTTGCTGCAATGCATCTTTAGCACAGGCATTTCCTTCCTACGAAGCACAATCCCCCAGGACTGGAAAGCGTTGACAGACAGCACAGAGATTTCACAGAATCACAGAATCATTACGGTTGGAAAGGACCCTCAAGATCATCTAGTCCAACCGATAGCCCTACACTACTCTTACCCCTAAATCATCCCCTGAAGAAACACATCTATCCTCTTCTTAAAAAACCTCCAGGGATGGTGACTCCACCACCTCCCTGAGCAGCCCATTCCAATATCTAACCACTCTTTCAGAAAAGAAATTCTTCCTCTTATCCAATCTAAACCTACCCTGGCTCAGCTTAAGCCCATTCCCTCTAGTCCTGTCACTAGTCACAAGGGAGAAGAGGCCAACACCCGCCTCCCTAGAATGACCTTTCAAGTAGCTGAAGAGAGCAATAAGGGTCTCCCCTCAGCCTCCTCTTCTCCAGGCTAAACAATCCCAGCTCCCTAAGTTTCCAGTTGCCTGAACTGTCACTTCCCTGCTTAACCACCATATCTCCTATGATCTAGGTTCAGGTTTTCTTTGAGTAGTACTTTCCATTGGGTCCAAGACCTCTGAAGCCAACAGGACTTGTTCCACTGATTTAAATAAGCTTAGATTAAGTCTTTTACAAAGGATGGCTCTTGAGGAGTGTTAAATAATCCTTTTTTTTGTTCAAACCTGTAAATGTTGGGACTAGATTTATTTACCCTACTGCAGAGACAGACATGAAGCCTGGGCAGAAGAGTAATTTGGTAAAAAAGCTTTTGTGGCTAACAAATCTAGTTCCAGCAGAAGTCATGGGTTTGATAGGGTGCTTACCAAAGTGATTCTGTGGCCAGCTCTACACAGGGGATCGCACTACATGATCAAAACAGTCCCTTTTGAAGCTAAAAATCTGTGAACCTATGAGAGTAGTTCAGTTTCCAGACAGATTCCTCTAGTGCTTGACCTCATTATGTCTATGTACAACGCATGAAATCTGTCAACTGTGACGGTGGTCTCTGTGCCAAAAAGACATGTCACTGAAAAGATGAACCATCATTACTTCTTTAGGCTGCCTCGTGCCCCAGAAATGAGAACTACTGTAACCCATCCTAGCTACCTGAACCCCAGCCATTACCCCAAAGGACTATTTAATGTTTGTGTATTATGTCTCTGTCTCAGCTCCTGTCTGCTTTCCTCATCATCTCCTCCATACATTTGCCAGATGTTGGAAAGAAGGTACATACCTTTTCGTGAAACCGTGGTCACCAGGCTCAATCAGCTCACATTTTTCCAGTGATCTCATCACTTATTAACATCAGGAGTTAGTCTTACCCCAGGTCAGAATTACCGGTTAAATTTCCCTGTTTCTTTCCCAACTTGTTTTGGAAGAATTTGATTAGACTGATTTCTATCCAGCTCCTAACTACACAACTCCCTACATTCCTCTCTGAGGAGCTACTAGATCTGGAGGCAGATTTCACTCCAGTGTCTTTCTTCCATTTCAGAGGTGTAAGACAGCAAAACTTCTTCACTGATTTGCTATATTGAGAACAGATCTCTCAGTCATTACTAGGAATGCATACATGGATACTTTCCAAGTTGCTAGGGTACTTTTATGATGATTTGCACTGTCATAGTTTCTGTGCACATGAGTAAGCTTTCCCATTTATAATTGATAACCCAAGGACTATGGTGAATTTCAGCAATTGCTCATGTAATTTTTGCACACAGAATTTTAAAATCAGGCCCCAATTCTCTACTGGCAGCTTGCCCTATGTTACCATCTCCTTTGAAAGCTAACAACTGTATCTATATGTACTCTGTGAAACTAGCACCTAGTTCAATGTGACCACAACGTGAAATTAGCTAAACATCTCTTAGACACCTTCCTAATTCTGTAATGTGTTGAGATGCCACAAGGGAGGAACGCTGTAATTTTAAGGATCTTCAGCAATACTGTAGCGTGTTAACTTTTTCTGCTAAACAGAAAGAGTTAACAGATTTTTTTAAATACCTAGGTTCTTTTTTATGAGTAGGAGATAAACTGAAAATATAGATCATCAGTTAACAAAATAAAAGGCTGCTCTATTAGACTCTTCAAATGCTCATAAACATGCATCATGCCCATTCATGCTTCAATACTGCTGCAACAACTTGATTTACATTCCAAATCTAGGATTTATGGCTTGTTTACTTTCTCCTGCAAGTCTAAACTGAAAGCAAACCTTCACAAGCATGTGGCTTCTTTCAGACAAACTGAGAAAAAGATAAACAGTATAAATCTCTCAGTTCTTCCATAGTTTGCATCTAGCTATCACAAATGAAGGGAATATCTGCAAAGCGCAAATTCTTTGGACTGTCATCTACTAATTTCCTCTTGCCAGTCTACAGAGATTGGATTCTTTCATTTTTTCCTTATGGCTGTATGATCTTTGTACCTCAGAGTTTGACATTAAGCGGACTTGAAGAATTGTACCTTGGAAAAGGAGTGTCACTGTTCCACTTAGTGTAAACAGGTGGACAAGGCAAAAGCAGTGACAGTTGTAATAGAGTTCTCCCTCTATCCCCCACACTCCATGCACATATTTGGGAACAGTGCTATGATAAAACTATAGCACACTACCCAGTCAGCAGCAGTTTCATCAAAGGGGACTGACTTGCAGCACACTCAGTGACTGGGAAAAGTATCCTGTATCCACCTATACAGCTCCTTCTACTGCACCCATCACAGACATATCTGGGAACTTTTATTCACAGGGAACAGGCTAAGTGTGTCAGACAGATAAGGAACACTCTTAATATCTTGTATTGTATGTTCTTCCGAGGGGGGAGATAGAAGGTTTCAGCAGCTATGTCATTTTCCCCTGATTGTTTTCAACAGGAAACAGAAACACTCAGCTTCAGCATGGGCTTTATGATACAACTGAGCCTTGGGTGGATTCCAGCCTGATCCTGGAATCCCAGTAGTTGATTGTCCCCCCCGTCAAAACTAGTTTTCTCTCCCACTGTTTTCTTGGGGCTCCTTCAAGGTGCAGTGTCTGTTAGCCAGAAGAAAGGAAAGCCTGGCATCTTTTCCAAACGGAAAACACACCTGAAGTCTCCTGGGAGCCTGTGGACAGGGTTGGTGTGTACACTCTTAGCAAGCTAGAGGTGGAGTGACCATCAACTCTAACAAGCCCTTATCTACTTCTCAATGTTTCAGTAAAAACAAAGCAAGCTTCCCAGAAAAAAATCTGTCACATTTCCAGAAGCACCCAACTCCCTTATTCCTTCTTTTGCCCTAAAGTGCAGTTTGGAATTCATCATTCTTTTTCCCCAATAGCCAATATTCAAGGTAAAAAAAAAAAATGTATTGCAATTTGTTTTCAGCTAAACATGCTAGCTAAAGAAAATACTGTAAGCTACAGTACAATTATGTCACAGCATTGTGATTATGTAGCTGATAACTCGGCAGCCAGCTCGCAAACACAGCTGAGAGCTCTTTGTAAAGTAGGAAAAGGAAAGCAAGAGTTATTAAACATGAGCATTTGCTAAAGATTCAGAACTTACCCTGAGTCATCCCTGGCTCCCTTGTCTCCTTCTGATGTTTTCATCATTACAGCAAACTTTAAGACACTTTCTGTTTCACAGTGGTTTTAGAGTTCCTTGGTAAAGAAAGCAATTCCTTTCCATCGCTGAGCAGAACTTCCACATCCTTAGGTTCTGTACCGAAGATGATATTTTAAGGGGCGGCAGGGGGAGGATGTTTGAAACCAGCTTCAGGCTCAGTAGTATCACATGGCAGAGGACTAAACAAGCACTGAAATGAAAGCAACCTACCAAGAAAGTCTGATTTTTGCCTCTCTTATTTCTACTTCCTGTATTTACATGAACAGGGGATTTCAGGAAGAGGCAGTCTTTGGTGGTCAAGGGTGTGTGTGTGCATGCCTGCATTACAAAGCCATATTTAGTAGTGAAGGCAGGTTAACCTTATTAGAAAGAAGGGTCTGAAACTGTCAATTTATTTGTTTCTCTAACTTCACTAAGTTTCAAGGGAAATTGTCCAATAGACTACAGGTATATCAGGAGGCAACAGAGCATAGTGAACTTTGTAAAGGATTTTATAAGGCAGCAAAGCAGTAAGTCTCCGTCTGCAAATTCCTGAAGCATGTGTATTTCTATTGCTTGAATTAACTGGAACCAGATGGAGCTTGGAAACCTTTATATTTACACAGGACCTGAGAAAATGAAATGTCTAACACTGGCAGAGGACAGCTTTGCAAAACAATTCCCAGTTAAAGCAAAAGCTAATGATAAGGTTGTAAGATTGCTAGCAAATAAACAGCTATATATACTGTGAAGCTTCAGTCAGTCTCAGAGTACATTTGACCTGGAGTTACTTAAGTGGTGGTCAAGTACTTTTTGCTGCACTGGAAACCTAACTGAACACAGACCAGCTGTGGAGGCTAGGGACTAACAGAAGTGCTGTTAGACTGGGCTGATGGCACTCCTATTTGCCAGCTCTATCCTTCTGGAAATATCTGATGTTAGGAGAACGCATAACATAAAAAATAATGTAGAAGTATGAAGCAGAAGCATAGAAAATCAATTGCATGGAATGAAGGAGACAAAGGTAACATTTTGCTCCTTTCATCTTTAGAAGGATTTTTCCAACTTTGTAAGAGCAAGTAGATTGTGCCACACAGACCACAGTGGAAACAGAAATGCCAGGCAGCTAGCTGCCAGTGTACTGGAGCGAGGGAAACGATCTCAGTATAGAACACTGAGCCAATTCTGCTGGCACTACACTAGAGAGAATCAGAGGACCCTTTATGATCAAGTCACACCCTCTGTGTAACGCAAGACAAACTTTTCTCAGGGCTTTTTTGATCAAGCCTGTAACTTCTGTTGACATTAGAAAATGTATCTTCTAGCTTTTAGAAGGATTTCTCTTAGAAAATCAAAAGGTTTACATAATGGAAAATTCACCACCCTTCTATGTAAGGTGGCTTAGTGCTTAAGTGTTGAAATTATTTAAATTCACACCTATTTTTTGCCTTGTCTTTGGTTTCAAATTTTCAGCTACTGTATGTCTTAATGATCTCTTTTACTAAACTAAGGAGCTCTATGCTCGAACTCATGTAGTCATTTTCAGATGACAAGGAACATGCTCAATAAAGAATTTAGCCCTCTTAAAGAAACTGGTTGGCTGAGATTCACTAATCTCTCACTGCAGGCTTGTCAAATCTCAGCTCTGAATCCTTCTGTTGGTTCCGAGTACAGAAGTCCAAGAAAAAAAAACATGCTAGAACATAGATTTGTTGACCAATAGGGCACCCTTAAAACGCACCTTGGGTATTGGCATAAGAATCTCCTAGATCACAGAATCATTACGGTTGGAAAGGACCCTCAAGATCATCTAGTCCAACTGATAGCCCTACACTACTCTTATCCCTAAACCATCCCCTGAAGAACCACACCTATCCTCTTCTTAAAAACCTCCAGGGATGGTGACTCCACCACCTCCCTGGGCAGTCTATTCCAATATCTAACCACTATTTCAGTAAAGCAATTCTTCCCAATATCTAATCTAAACCTACCCTGGCTCAGCTTAAGCCCATTCCCTCTAGTCCTGTCACTAGTCACAAGGGAGAAGAGGCCAACACCCACCTCCCTAGAATGACCTTTCAAGTAGCTGAAGAGAGCGATAAGGTCTCCCCTCAGCCTCCTCTTCTCCAGGCTAAACAACCCCAACTCCCTAAGCCTCTCCTCATAAGGCCTGTTCTCCAGACCCCTGATTAGCTTAGTTGCCCTTCTGTGCACCCTCTCCAGTACCTCAATGTCCTTCCTATACTGCCACACAAATTCAGCTCTACCCCAGGTTTTCATTTCCTTCCACTGCAATTCAACAGGTACCAGCCCCACTCAGAGTTTACCCTTGCTGCACTGGAAAATGTGTGCCGAGATGAATAAATGTAAAGGTGCCCTAGAGGGGAGAAATCATTGTTCACACAGGACTTTGCCTAGGATGGCTGCATATTTAAGATTTTGCAAATGGAGGACATCAATTTTCAGAGAGTGTTAGGCATTTCCAAAGAAGTTCTTGGGGAAGAAAAAACAGAAGCAACAGAACTACTAAAAAGACCCAGGGGAAAAAAAGTGGTAAAAATACAGGATACAAAAATCCAATATTGTGGTGCTATTTCAGTTTCACAAGATTGCAGAAGCTAAGTTTTTGATTTTTTTGTGGAATCTTTCACACTTTGGAATTTAAAGAATGCAGAGTTTCAAAAATTTCTGAAATTAGTGTCGTTAAAAATATTAACCAAACTTCATGAAAAAAATCTCATACAACAACATCGTAAAGCATTCCTGTAAAATATTTAAAATACTAAAATGAAGACAGATTTTACTATAAAAAATTTTGTTCAAGTTTTGCTGAATGTTTTTTAAGCCAGATATTTGGCAGGTTTGGAACGTGACGCTGTGTTCTAGTATCACGCTTTGGAAGTAACCAGTAATACAAAAGCTAAATGACAAAATAATATCAAGCTACTACAAAATGCCACTTCTCTGTGATGAATTCAAGCAGAATGGGTGGAATTCTTGTGCTTTCCAGGACAGAATCATCCTTTCCGTCTTAAGCCACAGCATATTCCACCCCTTTTTTAGATTTTTATGCAGCTGAGCTGGAAAAGTTTAAAAATGGCTTATGAGGGAAGCCCTTAACCACCATGAGCACTTTGGGTATAATAAAGTGCTTTCAGCAAATGCAGAGATTATATGACAGTTCTCCTTTCTATACAGTAGGAAGTGGCTGCATCAATAATATGGTATATGATAAGAGCTCATAGGAATTGTCGTACCTGTTGTGTCACCAATCCATACATGTGATTGTGTGCCTTTTACAGAGCTTGTTACACAACAGATCATGATAGGCCATGATGTCAAACCTATTATAAGGGATTAAAAGAAGAGGTACTTTCCACATTCAGATTTTTAAAAGTTAATTTTGTATGTAGAAGGAATCTTTTTCTTTCCCCAGCTAGCCTAGCACAAGCTAAAGTATGAACCCTTACACAAAAGTCAAAGAAAGCAAGATATCCCTTTTCCTCACTTCACTGGGAACCTTCTGTAGACGCACAAACCTCATAGTGGCTAATGACAGGTTTATACAGCAAGAGGGATTCCAAGAACATGTAACTGTGGTTAAGAAAAATAAAGTCAAGATTTGTTTTAACTTGCATGTCCTGGTAGTAAACTGGCTAGAAATATTCATGGGATGACTCTTGTCTAATGAAATTGTTACTATAGCAGCATGAGATGAAATTAACTCTTAGCTCCTCTTATTCCAGAAACACATTTAAAAGTTTTTGTCAGCCCAGAGACTATGTACATATACCAGAAGTCATCATAGACCCTGAGGAGGACTACAGGGATGTTGGAAACAGGCAGTCAAGGGTAAGAGAGATATTCCTTCTCTTCAAAGTATCTCCAGAGCCTAGGTAACTCAGAGAGGTAAGTAGCACTGTGCCTGTGTAGCTTTTGGACCATACTTCCACACTCTCTAGTCATCATCCAGTACTCACCGTGAACCTTCTGGATACCAGTATACCATGGGATGAAGCAGCCAAAATATTCTTGATCAGGGTGCTTCTGAGACTGCTGTAATTGCTTCTGGATCAGAGATTCAGTACAGCAAACTCTGTTCTCAGCAAATCACACATTTCTAGTCCCAAAACAGCAAACTGTGTGTTTCAAAACTGCTGTGAATCAAACTGATCCACTTAAATTACCCCAAATAATGGTGATAATCCTGGAATAGATGAAAATGTAGGCCTTCTCTCACTCACTTCTACAGGGTCCAGACTTCCCCAAGACAGTGCAGATGTATATCCTAGTTGGGTCCTGAAATTTTAGATTTTCAACAACAAATAAAATGTTTCACAGGTTCTCATCATCTGAGAGTAAAACAGCAAACAGTTTAGCTGTTTATATAATTTATTGATAGTGTACATATTTTTGTGTAGTGCATTACAATACTGACTGCTATAATCTTTTATAAATGCTGAATTAACTATTTTTTTAAATTTTCACAACAAAAATAATCAAATATCATGCCAACATTTTGTAACAAATTATCACATTAAATCCATTTGGATTTCACGACATATTTATCTGTACAAAGGACCCCATATCACAGAGCATTCACAGTGCATAAGGTCACAGTCATTGAAAAAATAAATAATGTGATAAATAGATTTCTGTTATTTACAGTTTACAAACCCATCCCTTTCTGTTTTCAAAGTAAGCTTCAAAGTAAGCAGTTCTAGAAAGTTTTAATAACATTTAAGGAGGTATTGCACCTTCTAAGGGTGCACTGCAAATACCTGCAAGTATGAAACATGGGGAATTTTTAAAAGGTTCAGAAGTGGAACCTTCAGTGATCATAAACAATTTCAAATACTTTCTTGCAATGGAGGAGATAGTGCAAGCCAAATTCTACTTTAAATTCCACTGATAAAAATTTGTGCCAACTACCAGGACACTCGTAAGAACTGGCACCACTCCCAAGAATGCGAAGGCAAGAATTTGGTCTTAACTTTGCTGCAGAGTTTCAGCTATTTGAAACACAAATGCTGTTTGGGAAGCAGATTTGCACATGTTCTTTGCTGGTATATAATTGAAGGCCATAATCTTGCTGTAAAACCCTCCAAAAGGAAGCATCTCAGTTGGTATTGGTCTTTCTAGAGTTTATATCTGATTTTGATATATTCTGATACCTTCAGATTTTGTCGCAATTCCATACTGCTATAAATCAACCTTTATATTTGTCTTTCAAGTTTACTAAGATCATCTCAGTGATAAAATGGCTATGATCACCTACATTCTTTATGCAAGTAAAAACATACAAAAGGAATTAAATTCAAACTGGTAATCTTGTAAGAAATTTTCCAAATTGCATTTGTTTCCCATAATCATTCATTTCCTTCAGACAGCGCACTGCATGTCAGAAGCATGGCAGCAAGCACAAGATGTGATGTACAAATTGCCACAATCACTACACACCTTAGCCTGTGGAGACAGAGCTACATATATCTCACATTTCAGGACAGGGATGTATGGGATTTCACAGCTTTCTTTAGGGAGAAATATCAGGACCAAACATAGGGAAATATGAGAAAAATGTGTGCTCAAATTATTCACATAAGGGTTCTTAAACATTTACAAAGTAGGTCAGCAACTGACCTGCACATGTCAGCTGAATGACACGCTTCACTTCAGCAGAACACTGATGATTTGCATGTAGAGTTTTCAAAATACTTCAAGGGAATAATAAAGGGTCTTGCACAGATTGCTGGAACTAAGTGCTATCATTTGCCTCTATAATCATCATACAAACCTCATCACCCAACCAAATGAAAAATCTAAAGTTCAAAATCAAAGAAACAGAAAAGAAATTGCTCAGTAAATGCATGAGCTGCGGCGATTTTCTTCTGAGGGTTTAAACACAAAAAATGAAAAGATCTGAGTCTTAGTGACAAAACAAGGTGATGTATTTCAACTAGGAAGATTCTTTGGTCTTACCTGGGTAGCAGTGTTATTTCAGAGTTTATTTCAGTATTTATTTATTATTCTTTGGTCTTACCTGGGTAGCAGTGTTATTTCAGTGTTTATTTCATATTACAATAGGTCTGACCTTTCCTCAGCATGAATAATCAAGCAGTATTTACACAGGTTAGAGCAGTCTACCAAAAACATCTAAGTGTAGGACAAATAAATGGCATTACATTTGCAAGAAATCCAAGAAAAGAAGACAACAAATCTCATGAAGGATTTGTGCAACTTGAGCAAACACATAATAGCAACATGTGTGTGCATTTAAAGCACAATCCCAAAGGAAATCAATGACAGAATAGACTCTTCTCTACGACTGATAAGTAATAGACTAGTAATATACCTTTTTCATTTGTTTATATGTCAACAGAATGTTTACAACTATCATCTAAAACCAGAAACTAATTATAGGTTTGTTATAGCTGCAGCAAGCATATAAAAAGAAAATAAAATTGGCACGCCAATGACTGAGCCAGGAGAAAGATATTTGACTGTGTTGTACCTGTTGGGAAGACTTTAGGTGTTCTTCTAGGCTAGACTTCAGCCCAGAGAGCAGCCCTTAGATTATCAAATAGTCATTAAGATAACTTTAACTGTAGCTTTTTAGATTTAGACATGTAGACACTGAGCCTGAAATCTTTACCAGGCAATACGTTATAATGCAGTACAGTTATTGTAAATAAATGGTATCAAACACTGCTAACGCAATGGAAACACTCCCACTTGCTCACTAAAGACAAGTCTGCACTCTGTGGGTCTGTGTGGGACTGTGTTACTCCAGTGGAACTGCAATGCAAAAGAGCTGCTAAAAGCTCTCTTTGGCCACTCGTAATTCAGTTTTGATCCTGCTTGTACACCAGGGCAGATGAACAGTTTTGAAGTCTGAGACAACGAACCACTTCTCTTATTTACAAGAGCGGAAATCCAAAGTGGTATCAGCAGAGCAGAATTCTACAGATTCTGGCCAAACCTTTTAACATGAGAAAGAAATGAAATCTTTAGACTACAAAACCAGTAAAATAGGAAAAGATCTGAATATGATATAAAATCCAGGAACCAGGCTCCACTATCATCCTAGGACGCAATCCAGCAAGGCACTTGCATATATGCTTAGCTTTAAGCATGGAATCAATCCTACTGAAATTAAGCTTTGCTGGATACAGAATGTGTTTTTCTGAGTTGTATTACTTTTCAGTGTCAGCATGCTGGCAATTTTCAGACCACAGTAAGAGCCTTCCCTCTCACATCCACTAGCTTTCTTTTCACTCTTGAGTTGAACATTAACTTTAATACATTAAACACTGTGACATACATTCCAAACTCAGCCAGCTAACTTTTACAATGGTTAGTATAACAAAATGGCTACAAAATTTTACAGACAGAACCTACACAGCTGCAATATAGAACTGTCCTAATTGCAGAGAGCCAAGCATAAATCACTCCTTTTCTTGATTGGAAAATAGCAAAATGTGTTGTGGTTCCATAAGGATTTTTTTTTTTTGGATGCACGTGAAAAGGCACTAGTCCACTATTCATTGGCAACAGCTTCCTGAATTACTGATACATTCTGATGTGGGTTTATCTGATATGCAACAATCTGTCAATCAGATCTTTCTTAGGCCATTCAGTTTATCCGCATGGCTCCTTCTGTAACTGCTATAGTTACTTCTCTTTTAGCATAGAGATAATGACTACATAGGGACTCTTTAAACTACATCATGTGATTGCATGTCATCGAGGCCCTGATACAGCATCTAACAATGCTTTGGCAAACAATACCTCCTTAATCATGTTGTGGTGTCAAAAGAAAATTCCACTGATGTTATTTATAAGGATAAGCACAGCACAACACCCATCTGATAGCAGAAGATGGGTGAGACCACCTTGTGAAATGCAGCATTAGAATCTCATATAAATTGTCCTGAAGTGTGTTTGTGTTTTAGGGAGGGTTAGAGGTGACAGGACCGGCCATGCAATTTAAGGCCAGTACCTTCTGAGACTCTCTTGCTACAACAGACACCTCTGGTTTTCTGGAGCTGGTGATATTCAGTTTATCAAAATAATTCTAAATGATGTCTGAAGGATTCACGGCATTAGCAAACACAATTTCATGCATATTTGCCACAGAACAAGCAGGTGCCCCTAGTCTTCTAAAGTTGCCTGGCTCAGATATATGAAAATACAGTACAATTTGCTAGTTCTGGCACTGTAAACAATGATGCCTTCATCACTGTCAACTCAGCTAACTAGGCATTCAAAACTAAATTTTGGAACTACTCTTCTGTACTATAAAAACATCTGAGCTGCCTGAAATGCGCACAGAACAGCAAATGTTTGCTTGGAGACAGCTAGTTCTTCAAAAGCAAAACACAAGAAAAAATAATTTACTTAGCCTTTCTCTCTGCTCCTTTCAGCCTCCTAGCTAAGCCATCACAACATTTTCAGCAGCAAACTGTCCTCCTGAAAGACAGCAGGGAAGAGAGTAAGACTAGAGAGGGATGCTCCTACCGTGGTACAGCCTTTCTGCAACAGAAGACTCATAAAAATGAGCATTAATTCTATCTCCTCAGCTGCAGCAAAATAGTCTTGAATGTCTGGGAATGGGGCCGCCAGCATATTTGACATCAAATGCATTTACTGTCATGCTTGCTCATTCAACAAAGCATTTTAATAATGCTGTATTTCTTGCCACCTTTAGGACTGGCTAGTTTAACTATGTAACTATTTAATTAAGGTGAAAAATTCTACATGGATACTAATACTGACATTTGTAACTAAGCGTAAAGCAAATGACTAACATATTCCTCTTTTTTCCTTACAATTAGACTGAAAGGATCACTTCCTAAAAAAAGTAAACAGCAGAATACACTCTGTAATTTGTACCAAAATAATTTTTAAAATACCCTTAATTGTAAACACATTGCCTGGTGTAAACAGTATTCTGCATGTGAGCTGGCTAAATATAATTATTTGTCACACGTGTTAAATAAGGAACTTTCTGATGCAGCGCATATGTGCTGAGGTTTTATAGTGTGTGCTCATTGACACAATTATGGGATTTTTTTAAATATAGTCTTAAGTGCAAAATACTAATTTATTTAAAAATGCATCACCTGTTAGCTGACAGGCTTGTTTTGGTTTATAAACATTAAAAAATTTTTTTAAAATCTATGTATAAAGTTCACTGTGCTTCTTTAGAAGCTTTATGTGATCATTCACATACAGCTTGAAAATATTTTTAAAGTTTATTAGCAATTCAAACTACGTTGTCTCAGGGATTTGCAATCTTATGATTGCTACAATATGGAATGTTACCCATTATTTTTAATACTCTGGGCCAGACCTCTTCTTAAATTAGATCCAGAGTAACTCCTTACATCAGATTTATGCTGGTGGAAAGGATATCTAAACTTGACTTCTACTGGCAGTTAAAGAGTATATCATGCTTCAAAACTTTCATGCAATCAAATCAAGGACCAGATTCTCTTGACAGATTTGCTTTTGTCAAGGTATTACTTATCTGCACTGCTCACTGTCAGATACTAATCTTCATTAAGTTTCTGGGAAACAAATAAAAAATGGAGGACACATCAGCTTCTTGACTGCTGAAAAAAAGCTTCTTCCCCCTACCAATCAATTCAAATCAAATCATAATCATGGTGGGTTTTGCTATCACAAATTCTCGATTATGTTCAGATACTACTCTCGCCTGATAACAATAACTGACAGTTACTGAGCACTCAGTCATATTTTATTTGTTTAGTTTCTTTCAAATGTACACAATGGGCTTACAAGAGCCAATGTAAAGGGTTTTTGTGGTGTAATAATCCACAAATATTAGTTTATATTTATGCATACAGCATTCCTCATTAATGGTAAAACATTTTTCAAGTATGCATTTCTGCATGTAATTATCTTCTTCAATATGCAGATACTCTGACTTTTAGTGTGCATCATCACAAGTGATACAACATAGAACCATTTCCTCTTCTTTCTCTGCCATATTGTTCATGTTTATTGAAGAGTGATAAATATTCAACACTGCCATCAAAATCTGTCAGTGCAGTTCTTCTAGAAGCAGAGCACTTGAAGGGGGAAATGATGTCCTCAACAGTGCATGCCATGGTATGTGCCTTGGACTTTCTGGTCCTGTAGTTGAGATATTTTGACTGAGACAAGAAAAGTTCTGAACTTGCCTCTTACTCTTCCATGGAAAGTAAATGTTAAAATCAAAAAACTATAAAGATTTTTCTCCTGTCTTCTTGCTAACCTTGGTGGTGGTGGTTGTTTGTCTGCAAAAGGAGAAGGAAAACCACAATAGAATGTCCCAGAAATGGGTAATTTTAGAGTTCTTTGTAAGATCCACACAGCTTTATGACTCAGCAGCAATATCTGAAGAGGAAGAAAATGCATTGGTTGCCTCGAGCTAGGCATGTTAAAAAGAAAGGTATGCTATCCTTCCACACAGGTGAAGGTGCTTGTTAGCTGATGAGGCAGGAACAACACTCAAGTTACTGATGGAAAGAAGGTAGAAAAGTTAAATGCCTCTAGTCATTTATAGCACATGTAATCAGAAGAATTTCAGTCTCTTTCCTTGTTGTGGTTTAAAGTTCTTCTCGGCACATAGGGAAGTTGACAAAGGTGAAGACATTATACTCTATTAATATAGAGAAACACAGGAAAACAGCATAAAGAAACAACACGTAGATGCCTAACTTCCTGTCAAGTTTCCACTTATTTGCATGGATTCCAAAGACCTGCAAGCAAACAAAGTGTTAGTTAATTAAGCCCCAAGGAAGACTTTTGGAAACAACATTTAAAGCTTAAAATGAGAGTCTTTTGAATTAGAGATCCTGAATGAAGATAAAAACACATTCTCAGTATTTTATAGATCAAGTTTTTCTGATCAAGAAAAGGAATGTAAAAGCCCAAACAATTCAGACTTTGGCCTGACTCTCAGTTGTCCCAAGATCCTTTTACAAGATACCAAATGAACCCACCTTAAGGCCCCTTCACAAGTTCTTCACGTAACTGAGAAACAGGCCCCCAAGTGCTCAGTGTCAGTCTGTAGCGCATTTTCAGTACGTGGGACACATTCTAGTCAGACAGCACTTATTCACTGACTCAGTGTGTACTAAAGCAATGCACTGAACTACATGAATGCCTCTTCCTCTACTGTTTCCCTACAGATCCTTTATGTACCCTTCCTGTCAGCAGTACATCAGCACCAAATGTTCATTTGTTCAATAGCTTGAGAAGAGGTGCTTTCTTTGATGTTTTGCCCATCTCCAGAACTAAGGGGAGTTAAAAGTTACAAGTTATAGGTAGCAAAGCAAAGAAGTACTCAGAAAGGCATCCATTTTCAATGGTGTTGAGTGCCTCTGAAGTATTTGTTGTCTTGCTCAAAACTTTCCACCGAGTCTTGCTGAGAGCATCTGTGTGAATCAGAGTATCCAGCAGAACAAACAAGACAACAATAGATGCTTTGAACTCAGGTGATATGTCTTCTGCTATAAAAACACCCTTAAGAGAAGCATGAACAGCTAGCACAGTAACACATCTGCATAATCCTGTCTTTTTTTTTTTTTCCAAAGTGCTGATTACCAATATGCATGCAGCAACATCAGATACAAACGTCTACAGAACATCTTTATTATAATTTCACAGGCATGGTGCAGTATGGCAGAAAAGGAGATAAGAATAGAACAGGCTCCCACAGCTTATATATCAGACGCATTAAGGAAGTTAGTGGCAGAGTGAACAGCCCTAGTCATTCTATCCAGTTGTGCACAGGTGATGTGTTTTGCAAGACCTAGCATGCAACAGTGTGAAATCTCTAGTGGTGACCCCCTCCTCTACAGAGCATCCACAGGCAATCCATGAAAGGCATTAGTACAAGTGGATATTTTTATACCTTTGGGATTTGATTCTTCCCACAGAAGGTTCCCTGGGAGTCAGCAGGACCAGACCTTAAGTACCAGCAAAATTGACTTTTGAAACAGAATTATTGTTTCACCTTAACAAGTCATGTGTAACAAAGACAAGTGTCTTAATGCTGAGTGACAATTAGCATGCCTATTCCAAGTCCTGGGGTTCACAGTCCTCACAGACTCATCTTCATTAAGGGTTTTGGCCTTGATTAGTCTAGGCTGGATTTGGAAATCAGAGACAATGGCAAAGGGCAATACAGCATACCTGGGGCATGCAGCTGGACAGCAGGGGGGCACAGAACTATTACTGGATTCCGCAATTTCAACATTGCTATTGAAATCAATGGGGCTTAGATGTATCCAGCATCTCTTACACCAAATGTCAAACTTCAGTCCTCACTGAGAACAACAGTAGCTCTTCAACTCACGGTATTGCTAGGAGAGTAATACTTTACATGAATCAATGCTTTGGGGATAATAAATTTCCATTTTGTCCTGTAACATGTAAATGCCTAAGAATATTTTGCAACTGGAATACTTGCAGACACTTAAATACTTACAGTAAGTGCCACCGATCCTAGCAAAAGTGCAACTGAATAGACAAGTCCTTTGCTGTTTATTTTAACCTGTGGGAATTAAACAGAGAAGAGACCTTTAAAATGCTCAGCATATAATGATCTGCTTTGGAGATCAAAAACTGATTTACTGTCCAGCTTCTGTTTTGAATAGTGACTGACTTGCATATTTTAAACTATGCAAATCCCAGACAGATTTATCATAATGAAGAATGAGAAGATTAAGGAATCAAACCAAATATCTCCCATCTCCACAAAAAACAAACAAACCCCACAAAACAAAAAACCCCAAACCTAGCATTTATAATGGATTTTATGCTAAAAGGTCCTCAGGTAAGACAGATGCGCTGTTATTCTCATCTTACAGACAAAAATACTAAGGTATAGGGAGACAAGACAGGTACGCTTGAAGCTGTATAGTGAGAAAATGACAAAGTTATGAACAGATATCCATGGTGCTATTTACTGCTATACCGTATGATTTACTCCAGCTGACAAATTGTGAATTAATTACAGCTTGTGGAAGGAGAGTTGCTTCCTTAACTCCTGGTTCTTTGGCAAAGAAATAACACCTTATGTAGCAACCAATAACATGCTCAGCAGATTGTCATTGGGGGTTGTGGTTTCATTTTGTGGCTTTTTGAGGTTTTAAGACTATTTGCATGCTTCTAAATAGACAAAAAGAACAAATCAAAGATTTTTCCAAATATACATACAGTTGATCCATAATCGATCGCCATGGTCTGTAAACCCCACGGAACACCAAGGCCCACCAGAATGTCAAAGACATTGCTCCCTATTGTGTTGGATACTGCCATGTCACCGAGGCCTGCAAAGAAAAACACAACAGTAGTAGTACACAACCATCACTCTGTCTACTACAAGAAACTAAAACAGAATCATCTGTATTGATTCAAGCTCCCTTCAACTGATCAGAGTATCTGAGGCAGGGGGAAAACTTACATAATCTTTGTATGACTTCTGAAAAAAAGGGTGCAAAAACTGCTCACTTCAACCTACATCTTCCTTGTGTCTTGTATAGCTGCTAAGAGGTGTGTCGTATTCATTCAGCACCTGAGTTCAATGTCAATTAAAAAAAAGTAATCTTGTTCTAGATGGTCTGCAGCCACAGGGAACCTGAAGATTATGTACTGGATTTAGTTTGTAGACAGGTAGCCTTTATCTCATGCGAACGATAAAATGTGGTCCTGAAAAGAACCCAGCCAAATGGTAGTCAAAGATATTAAGCACCTGTTTGGGGCTTAATCAGCAATGATTTCATTTCAGGAATAATAAAATGCTACAGGAATGGGGGGGTGGGAAGTGAATGGTGGTGAAGTTCCTAGGCATTACTTGAAATCTGCTCCTTAACACTCATCACTGGCTGGCATCTCATTCTGCAAGTGTCAAAGAATGTGAGGAAGGCAGAATTCTTCTCTGTCCCTGCCAATTTCCCTCAGGCACCTCAGGTTCTAACTACTGAATCACTTTTTTAAAGTGAATACTGGAAAGGAAGTGGAACTCTGACATCAATGGGACTTGTCCCATATATACTTTAAAGAGTACCCAGAGCGGAGACGGACACTACCATACCGCAGGTACAGTATTTTCTTGCAGGAAGCTTTTGTTCTGGATCTGTACTATGGAAATGCCCATCTTTACCTTCTCTTTCAGGAGGAAACAACCCCTACAGTAGTTTTGCCTATTTTTTTTTCTTTTGCCTAAAGAATAAATAATTAAAGAAGCAGTCTGTTCATTTAAAAGTCTAACATGTTTTCCTTCTGTTCTTGCAAAAATGTTCACTTTATTACTACATATGGGAAACTAATTTAGTAAAAAATTAGTTCCATAAGAATCCTGAGTACTATTTCTGTGAAATTTTCATGCACTCAACAAATAATACAACCTGGAAAATGACACATTTTAAATATATAATTCTTTTCAATCAAGCAACACTTAACAGCACTACCCCCATCTCAAATTACAAAAGTTGAGCTTTTGAGTACTTAATTTATCACTTCAGAACCCTTGTTGTTTGCCCAGTGATGTGTGCTGGAGATCTCTTTATCTGGAAAACAAAGACTATGGGAATTGAAATCATGAAAAAAGAACACAATTAGGATCTTTTCTTACTCTACTGCAGTACAGGAGATCACACTGCCAGATTTAATACTTTTCAACAACAGTCAGGAATGCAGCTACAGGTATTTCTCAAGTGAAAAAGGAAATGTAAAGAACCTTAATCAAAACTCAAAGATACATGAGAAAACCTTGAACAATTTCATTTGGAAAGCTGATGAGTTCATAGCTGACATTTAACTAAACCTCTTTCCAGTGCAGCTACCCTTATGTCTGAATGGAAAAGAACTCTGTATTTGGATGAGAAGTATGCCTGGAGCAACATCACTTCTGCCAGATTCTTGTAAACTGCTGCACTTTCCTTGGTCCAAGAGGTCTTCCAGAAATCAGTACAAGTTTTACATGGACAATTGATGGTCAGCATATATTGTTCAATGTCTTTTTTAACAGCTGGTATTGTCTACTACTTTTTTATCTTTTTACTCTGACTGATATATACCATACATAGGCTATGTGAATGCTGAATGACCTTCTGAATGTTAGGGTGTGCCCGGTCCCAACAAGCAAAAAGTAAAAGGACAGGGATTTTGTTGTTGTTGTTGTTGTTGTTCACAATAATTAGCAAAGTGTTTTGGCTTTTAAGAGGGCCCTGAAGCAGTAAAAAATAAAATAAAAAAAATTGCATTAAGTATTTGCGTGCATATATGTAAGACTACAGTTTTGCTTCAGCAGACACAGTACCTTGTCTTGCTACTATTAAGCTGGCCATGCAGTCTGGGACACTTGTTCCTGCAGCTAGGAAAGTAATGCCCATGATCACATCCGGTATCCCAAGGGTGTATCCAATCACAGTCACCTGAAAAGGGGGAGGGGATAAAATAGGTTAACCTATCTTACTTGGAAAGCCTTCTCATTCCAGTATGTTGTGGCATACCCCTAACTTTGATTTCTGCTGTGGATCCTAACAGGCTTAGACTCAGGAAACTTACCCATTTCTGGAAATTAAATAACTGTGGAATAACCACCCTAAACCAACCCTGTGAAACATGACTTTGGGTCATATTATTCAACATTTTATGAGCAAACATAAAGCTCCATTTTCTGTACTTCTAACAGGCCAATGTTAACCTTTTAAGGAAGAGCATAGATATAATCCAGTCTATGGGGTTTTTTAATTTATTCCCAAGAATGGCAGGGTTCTTGCTGGTTCTGTTCTCAAAAAGACTTAAAAACCAATTTCTATTGTGATATAGGGGTAGAGATATAAAGGACTTATTATATCCCAACATATGAAGAAGGAACCAGTATCTTGCATGATTTCTAATATAATCCCAAAATGAGCAAAGCTGAGAATCCAAATGCAACATGAAGAAGAGCTTATGGAATGGTTGAAGCTTGTAGTAGAGGTCTTGGAAAGGACAGGGAACTGTATTTAGCTGGAACATCCAACAAAGGCTGAAAAAGCATCAAGAAGAAAGGCTGAACAGGCAGCTGAAAAGGAAATAGCCTTGTGGGAATGAAAAGACTGAACTTATGGATAATAAAATGATTCTGACTGCCATCAGCAACTGGGGTGCATGTCCAATACACCACACAAGGACAGGAAATCAAAAGGCAGAATCAAGGACTGCTGCTTCCCTGCTGAGCCTGTTAAGGGTGGATGTCTTTCAGATTCTGTGGGTTTGGTTTTGGTTTTTTTTAATGGTTTTCTGGTCTCTGAAGTGAGGAAAACTCAACCCGTCACCAAATAAATACGTATTTTAGGAACTCACAAACTTTATTCTCAGGGTAAGCTGTGACTCAAGAGATAGGAGTGGGCATGATTCTGAGGGAAGATTTAGGTTGGATGTTAGGAAGAAATTCTTTACCCAGAGGGTAGTGAGACACTAGAACAGGTTGCCCAGAACAGGTTGTGGCTGCTCCATCCCTGGCTGTGTTCAAGACATTTGTGAAGAGGATATCTACAAATGGAACAAAGGTACAGAGTGTGGCCTTACAAAGGACATATCTTATGAAATGTATGTATGGCTTTGGCACCATTATGCCAGGCAGAATGAGTGGCTGGCATATGAATTTCTCCAACACAGTCTACATTAAAAGAAAAGATCATTACTTCACAATGCATAATTTATAGAAAAAGTTGCAAGGACTGTATAGAGAACACAATCTTCCAAGATAGGGAAGATACATACAAAGCAGTTTGCAAACACCTGACACATTTGAGGAAGCTAAGAGTTTTTCTCTATCCAAAAAAGATTTTGCAGGTAAGAAGCTCATGAATAAAAATTCTTCCATATGCAGGAATAGCAGAGTGTGTGTGTGTGCATATTTATGTATGTGACTATGAGTGTATATATGTGAGGCTACATATATTCCAGTATGAAACCAGCTAAAGGTTTCTTCATTATATTTTCCTTTAAAAGGAAAAATGGGAACAAATTCTTCAGCAGCACATCCTACCAGTCTTCCAGTTACACATACATACAACTTCTTGGTTTTTCATCTTTCAGCATAGAAAAAAGTAACTTTCTGTACTGCAAAACTATGGCTAATTTTTCCATTACAGAAACTATTTGAGGAGCTTTCTTATTCATGCCTCTTCTTTGACTGGAAACAAACCTGAGAAACTGAAAAAAGGCAAGAAAGAAAAACTAGGAATTTACTCAAGTCCTCAAGTAAGTGTGCTTATGAATTGACAATGATTTACAGAGCTACATCTGATACACTGCTGCTCAGAGATCTAGGTAAAATGGGAATGTACCAGAAATTTATAATACTCTTCACTACGAAGGATGTTCTTGCATTATTTCAATCTACTTGAGGTGTTTTATACCACATCTGAGTCTTCAAATTTTGCCATCCATCTACCTTTTATGCAAGTTTCAAAATTTCTAAGGGTGTCTCATCTGCTGAGAGTTACAATGTTTTCATTTAAAATCCCTTTTACTAGTAGGATGTGGGTGTCCATACTCTCTTGAAAATCAGGCCAGTGTTTTCCTGTACTGTATTGGGCCCTTTACAGTAAGGGCCCAAATATTTGTGCAGAAAAGAACAGCAGAAAAGTAGAATTATAATAATTAAGAGTATGAGCTGAAGAGACTGTACTACAATTACATGCCTTTCTTTAGGTGTGTTAATAGAGAAAATACACATAGAAACACACAAAACATCTACTACCTATTCTAATATGTGCATTTCACTCTGTATAGGAAGTCCTAGTGCATGCACTTACCATCCACACCATGAAGTAGGAGAACAAGGCAATCCAGAGAGTAGATAGGATGAATGTCACCATAAACCACTTCTCCCAGCGTGGTTTGCTGCAGTTTGGAATGGTGCAAAAGAGCACAAATATCAATGGCCATGTCAAAATCCATTTAATTTTGTTCATTTTTCCATCTGCAGGACAAAGAAAGGAAAGAACCAGTTTAGCTTTCCCATCGCTATCCCAGGCTCAGTTACACCTCTCTGAAGACAGCAGATGATCCCAGAAGGATGTTTGAAACTTTGCATGTCAGCCCATTTTCCAGTATACCTTTCATCTATACTTGGTCTCATCAGCCAAGTTTTGTACACACATACAGAATCTTATAGTTAAGCCTACAAGGTCTATGTAAATTCATTAATGAATTACAATGATTTAAAAGCATGGCTGAGTTTAAAACCAAAAATCAACAGTCAGGTTTGTTGCTCTTTCAAACACCTCTATTAATCCAAAATTAAATAAACAAAAAAACCCAAAACAAAACTATAGCAAACAACCAAAACAACAACAAAACCCCAAACAACCAAGATAGCCATCCCCTTCACCTTTTAAAAGGGAAAATCAAAATCCTTGTAGTGAACATAACCTGTGCCTTCTGTGCACCAACAGACAATGCTTTTACAGAAAACAGAAGCACAGACTCAATCTGTAAACATGACAAACTTTGTTCACATGCCTCACTGTAGTCACTTGGGCAGAACTTCAAACTGGTATTTAGGAGATCTAGGCTTGTTAACTCTCCAACTGTACATAGCACCACCTTGAGATGGTCTCTCATGCTCTATAAAAGGAAACTGAAGATACTGACTTCCCTCATACTGCTCTCTAAAATCAACTGGTGAGCAATACCAGAGAAGTGTCATTACTGAAGACAAGAACACACCTTCTAATTTTTTAAAAAATGCAAAGGATTGTAAATGTGCACACAAATCACAATACATAAAAGAGAATTATTTTATAATGAGGCCATAAATAAATGGGGTGCTTATTTATCATAAGGCATCCTGCAAGCAGGGTAACAACTTTGTTCATCAGGCTAAATCAGAGTATCACAGCCAACATTACAGCAGGTTCTGTTTGGGTTCCCTTTACATTGTTCTAGAATCAAGGATTTCTATCATGAATTGATATTGATATGCATGAGATCTAATAAAATGTGCAATTTTGAATACAGTAGTTGACCACATAGAAGAAAATTAGCTTCTATAAACTTTATATAAAGTCTTAAGTATATCTGGCCTTGGGTTTGCCTCAGGCCATTTTTTTCAGCTCCAACTATGCTGGGTCACGGAGCTTGTTTGGCAGCCAGTGTTAAAGACTATTCTTATGCTGTAACCTGGTAGTTATGTAAGAATTTAGTAAGTTTAGCTGCAACCTGAATAAAGTGAGACTGTTTCCTCAGGAAATGGTTGACTTCATTTATTTTACATGGCTTAGATAAATGAACAAACAACATATAGCCTGAATTTTTATTTTTTTTTTTTAGTTCTGATTAATTACTTCTTGTGTTGCTCTGTTTTGTTTTTGACAACCCACTCTAAAATAATCATTACAATGATTTAGTGATAAATTTGTTAAATTGGGCTCTGCTTTTAGTTCATGTCAAATTGTTTTATGATTGCTGCTTAGCTCCATAGTACATCTGCAAGGAAGATATTTATTGTCCTCGTTCAGGCTACTATTCAATATATAGCTGTTCTGCAAAAATAGATAAAACTGTCCCATTACAAGACCTTAGCCTAGTTGTTTTAACAGCAGTAGTGGCCACTCCTGTGAGGCCTAGGTCTGAACACTCCTGCAGCAACACACAGAGTTAAGGAAAGGTGTATTTTATTTGTTAGAACCCCCCAAAAATAATGAAAGGATATTGTTTTATTACGAAAAGCAACACTGGTCTATGTTCTGTTTGCTTCACCCTGTTGTAAAACAGGTTGGTTTTCCCACTTCAGACATCAATTTTTCTGTTTCTCCAGATATTTGAAAGCCAATCATACTAAGTATTTCAGAAAACCTGATGACAATGTTCCTGAAACTGAAGCAGCACCTCCACAATAAAGAGCCCTTTGCTTATTTTCAATACATTTTTGGGTTTGTCATCTTTCCAGATGTTACGCTGACAATAATTACTTTCACATAGAGATAGTGTCCTGGTAAATGAAGTCAACAATACACATCACAGCACAGAGAAGTAGTATGTCTTTAGGGCATTAAAGAAAGTGCCTTTTATAGGAAAACTACTGACTTCTTTGCAACATTCACATAGAGGTGAGAGGAGCACATTACAAAAGTGTGAAACTACATTTTCAGATCAGGGGTGTATCTTTGAAGTAAATCTCCTAATTGTCCTCACTTACTGTATTATGGTTTGCAATTTACTGTATTTTAATTTGCAGCATAGAGCAGCCTTGCATCACACAAATGAGGTTCCCTTGGTATAAAGCTGAACCAGAGGCACAAACTTAAAAATGCTCCAGACAATAATGGATGTTTAGTCCATGGGACTGAACTATAGCTAGTTTGAATCAGAAGTTGCAAATACAGAGTGCAAACAGCATACATGTCCTAGTCAATCTGCACCAAACCCACTTTTTTGAGTTTAGACAGACTGGAGTCTGCAGCTATACTATCAAGAGTCAGATCCAAGTTACTGTAGGCAGTTAAATCTGACAGCTTTTCCACTTAATCTTCCCTTCAAAAGTGTGGCAGTCAAGCACATACCACCACTCCACACATTAGCTACTTCAGAACATGCCTAAGTTTTCACATTTGAAAAAGTATCTCCCTACACAAAACAGTTAATAGCTGACTGATGTAAAAACATTGTAACAGTCCTGAAAAGCATTAATCTAATTGGTAAACAGGATTTTCATACCTGGATTGTTATGAATTCATATAAATCTCTACTTTAAGGTAACCTGAAAAATGGGAAAGGTTTTCTCAACAATTTAAGTCTATCTGCAAAATAAGAAATGCTTCCTGGAGTTTACTACTGATTTTTTTTTTTCCTTTTTTTTTTTTTTTTCCTTTTGACAATGGTAAACTAAGTGAAAAAATAAGGCATATGCAGGCTGGCCTACAAAGATTATTGCTCCACATTTTTTGTTACTCCACTCATTTTTAAATTCCTTTATCTTTTTTAATCTCTCAGTAATTTTTCACTTGGAAAAAGAAAACCACCACCATTTTTTCTCCCCAATAAAAAGTGATTTTTATAAATCACCTGTCTCCTTGGTCCTCATTAGGCTTTATATTTACATCCACATATCATTACCACTATAAATTCAAATCTTGACCTGAAAATGTGTAACAATAACATACACACCTCCACACTGGGAGCTTTGTAATAACACAGACAGTAAGTAAATTTCTGCTAGAATATGCTGTTCTTCAGAGTTGAGACTGGAAAACTTTAATGTATGTAAAATAGCCAATCTGAAAGCCTACTTCCCTTCTGAGAATGTGCAGCATCCAAAACACAAAAGAGGAATACAAATTTTTGTCCCAAGTATGGGAATCAACATAAAAACAATTGAAATAGAAATAAACTAGACCCATTGTGAATTTTCCACCAGAATTATTTTCTACTGAAAAGTGCTTTGTTGCAAAATAGAAATTCTCTGAGAATATGAGTTTCAAGTCACCATTAGGAAAATTAACACAGCAGCTGCCTCTCCACCTTCTTAGTAAGTCCTTATTGATTTCATGTCTGCAACTTACCCTAGGAATTTTGAAGGCAAGAGATTCTGTGTTACCATCCTAGAGACAGACTACATAGTGTATATAAGGCTATAACAGAAAGCTCAACCTTTGTCAGCCTTCCAAATGGGCTGAAGCTGACATATTAAAGCATTTTTATTGCAATTCTCCTGCAAGAGAGCTTTGGAAACAATTAATTTTTTTTTTCTGTGGAAAATACCAAGTTTTTACTTTTCATCCTCATCCAAACCAGACTATTTACTGACACTTTTCTCGGAAGTTCCATTTTTCAGAATACAAGTTTCAGACCATGAGATCTGTTCAAAACAACTCTGATTTCTATTTTCAGCCTGTGCCTTTACCACACTTTGCATATTTCAATTTATGCCAATAATTTTCCCTTAAAAGGTAAATTTTTGGTATTGTGGGAGCTGGACCAGAAAAAAATCATTCTCTCCAGTATGCAGAAACAAGCTTTAATCTCAGAGTTACTATAGGTTTTTCACAGGACAATATGCAACAAAAATAAAACGTAACTGAGCAGAGGTACTCCCCATATCTTGTTTGACTTGGATTTCGGCATGGTTTATTTTTTAAGTTTTAATCTTGATGTCTACTTTATGAGTATTTTTAAGGGAGAACTGGGAATTATATACCTCAAGTCCCTCTCTGCCCTTTCAGAATGATGTGTCACTAAATTAAGTCCTTGTCCACTTTTCTTCCAATTTTTCCTGTGTAACCTCTGCCAAGGTAGAGCACACTAATTGCTCTTCTGAAGTACATTTTCCAGTTTAGTTTTCTACGAAAGGAGTCCAGTTCATAAGCTCCAAGAACATGATGCAAATCAAAGTGCAGTATGTAATGACAAAAGTGAGATATGTCTCAGAAGCACACTTGTGTTCTGAAATAAAATTCGAAGGTAGATGTGTCATTACACAAGCAGTGGCAGGAGAATGCTTTTCCAAACAAAAGCATTTCAGAACACTACAAATTAGGTCCTGCTCTCAACTGCCTTCGTGGAAGAAGTTCTCTCTTACAAGATCAAAGAAGCTATTGAAACTAGCTCTTTTCCTAACTCAGCCGCTTAAATCACATTTCCAAATTTTGGCTACACCATAAAGAAGGCCAAAAAGAGTCTGAAGGACAACTACAAAAAGGAATAAAAAAAAAGGAATAAAAAATTCACACTAAATCTTACTTCAAATACATTAGGAGCAGGAATTCTACTGGGTCCAGCACTGATCAAAGTATAAAGGAGCACTGAGAGAAGGTAAGAGCATTGCTAAGAAGCTAAAAGAATAATCTGCATTAGTGTTTGAAGAGACAGGAACTACAGAGGCTTTGACATGGAGCTCTCTTGTCTCTAGCTCAACCATGACAACATACAGCTCCATAGAGGACATAACAAAGAGCTACAGCACCCTAAGTGTTCAAGTCAAGTACATGGCGTTTGCTTTGTTCAGTATGCCTTCCAGTAAAAGACAACCTCAAATGAAGCTACTAGAAGCATGTTTAAAACAAAAAGGGTTCTTCACACAACTATGAAATTCCTTCCAATGGATGTTGTGAGTGTTAAAGGTTTGCAAAGATTCAATGAGAATTAGGCTAGTGAAGCAGAAATACATTAAGGATTTTTAAATACTGAGACATTGCATTCAGTTCAAGAAGTTCCTTTAGCTGAAAATAGGATCATAGGATTGTCAGAGTTGGAAGGGACCTCAAAGATCATCCAGTTCCAAACCCCTGCCTGGCAGGGAAATGATCCACTAGATCAGGTTACCCAGGGCCCCATCAAGCCTTGTCTTAAAAGCTTCCAGGGATGAAGCTTCCACAGCCTCTCTGGGCAACCTGTTCCACTGCCTAACCACTCTCATAGTGAAGAACTTCTTTGTCCAACTCTTCCCTTTTCATTCGTCCCCAGACTTCTTCATGAAGTTAAGTCTATTGGGCAAGAAAAAACATCTGGTTTGAAAAGTACAAACATTTCTTTGTTGTTATTTTTAGTATATACTGTTAATTCCTTTCTGCTTCTATCCTACATGCTGTCTTCGCATTTTGGATTCACACAAAAACGGGCAGGATTACTAATCTCCTTTATTGCCATCTCTTTTTAGCCCTGAGAATTATTATTCCTATTTTAGCTAACACCATCATGACTTATATAAAGCACCCATGGTCCAATCCTGTAAGAGAAGTTCTTCATTTCTATGAAACCAGCAGGAGCTGAGAAGACCGAGTATTTTAAACGTTCCTGAACATGTGACAGTGAATGGGATTTAAACACCCATTAAGAGCTACACAGAAGTGCTTTTCTGAGTCTGGGCTCTAAAAGACTACTGAGATATGCAAGGGCTTCTACACATCATTTTGTTGTCAACATATGCCTGCTCAGTTTCATCCTGCTTTTTTCTCATCTGTGGGATCTTTTTTTTTTAATTTTTTTTTACTGTTCAAGACCCGTTTCCAAGCAACTGTATAGTAATCAAAGTGTAAAGCATCATCTGAGCCTCCTTCTCTTGGAAGATAATCATCATGGCCTAACGGTTAGGTCAAGAAAGAAATTCCTCTTTAAAAGAGAATGTTTCCTCCCACACAGAAACCAAAAGGCCAAGGCTGGTTTATATAATACCCTATGTAGTTTCCATAAAAACTATGTGTTGTCTCCTGTTTCAAGATGGGCCTGAACCACACCCTGGGGGTGAATCTCTCTGGATGTCCAACTTATGAGATCTAGCGTGGATGCTCTAGTTTGAGAGTGTTTTCAGGGAACAATTTAATTCTCTATTTCTGTGTGGTAAAGACCTACATTTATTGCTGAGCGCTGCTGTTGACAAGAGGATAAAAAAGCACAAGAAGCAAAACTCAAAAATGGCAAATGTTTACTGGGAATCACTCAGAAGATGTAGTGCTTTAAACGTCACTTACATTTATTTCTATTTCAGAAAACAAATCCTGTTCTCACAAAAGTATCTAGAGCACACAATTTTCAGGACAAAAGTCAAACCCCAAATTATGCTAAAAAATGTAACTAGAGAATAGCAGAAAAAAGGGTTTGGGCCTATTCATAGCCATTTCTGTTGCAGCTCTTAAAATACTGCAGTGAATTTTCTACTTAGCACACTGCAAGCAGTTGACTTGGGAAGTCCTACTGGAAAGTGAAAGTCTGTTCTTCATAGAGCTCTTTATAGGACTGAAAGAATAAAAGAACTTCCAATCCTCAGAAAATCTATGTGCCTTATTCCTGGCCTAGAAATATATCAAAAGAAAAACAGAGGGGATTCTGGTAAACTGCCTGCTAATCACCTTTTCCCTAAAGCTAGTTTTAAATGCCAGGATTTCTTTAGGCTACTGATTGTGCCACAGTACTTAAACAACAATAAAGCACGATGCTAGTTATTTACATTTTTCCAAAGTCATTAAAGTGCTACTTCTGAAAGCAAAAATAAGAGCTCTTCCTCAGAATATGAGTTGAGCAACGAGATTCCAACCAACAGATAACCATCTCTGCACAACAGAAGTAACAAAGATACTGAAGATAATGATGAAGGTTTCAAACAATTACTTTACCACTTTTATGCAACTCCAAGTTCATGTTGAACTTTTGCTCCATTCCCTTATGAACTGTATCATCAGTGGTTCCACTCTGGCCTGTTGTACCTCAATTATATTTAAAGACTTTCAAAAAAATTTTGAAAAACTGCATTTAAAAAAAGACCAATAGCATAATTATTAACAACCTCCTTAGTTCAAATAATTTTGTCTGTAGTGAATGTCACAAACTTAGGAAGCTCTATTTCAAAATCTATTTTTTTATTCACAAAAAAAAGTTGCCCAAGTCTTGAAGAAATCCAGGTAATGTTTGCCAAATGTTAAGATTTCTGCATTATTCTGGAATGTAAGAAGAAATGCATGATTGCACTTGCCCTAACTAAAACCTGAATCCAAAATCTTGCTAAAAACAACTCTTAAAAAAATCGTATTTGCCAATGCATGCATTGAATTAAGACAGTTTGGGAAGATTTTTTTTTTTAGAAGTTGCTTGTTATTGTTATTATAAATATTAAATATATTAGTATAATTAATGTAACATATATTGTTACATATGTGCAGGCACACAAGCATATTGCTGACTTGGACCTACTTATTTCACCGTACTATAAAAAAAAGTGGGGGTTGTGTCTTTGATTATGTAATAGGTCTATCTTCAGTGAATCTTCAGTTTGTTTCCATTCTTCACCCTCAATGAAAGCTGTGACTGCTGACAGCAAGAAACTTCTGTCAGAGCATACAGTGCAGTAACACATGAAAACATACTGGTTTCTCCAGTCTTCACATAGTGTGCTTCAATGTTTGTTAAGTCACAAACACCTCTTCTAAAATAACAGCAACTGAAACAATGGAATCTCTAGGATATTAGAATCATATACAACATGGAAAATTCTTCCTTTTTCACTACATGTGATATTCATTTATGCCAAGTAGTATTTGTGTTAAATGGTAAATGTATGACAGATGATTAGTGACTACATGTCTGTTTAACAGTGATCTAGTCTGTTTTCTTATTTCCAAAGTATGTGGGGAACAGTCAACCTGCTGTGCTAAGGGTGCCAACATAATAAAGTTGATTATATACAGTCCTTCATACCAAAAAGTTTCCAAAAAAATTTCAAAGCCTACTGCCACTCTAAGAATTTTAAACATTGTCAAAGACATTAAACACACTTTCTCCCCCTCAACCTTTCTTTCCCTTCACTGAAGAAGCCTCCCTCTACAGTCACTAAATCATGCTATTGTATATTTATACACCTAGCTGTCTCTGGCCTAGCAATCTCCAGCAGGCCATTATTAACTGTTGACTTCAAAATCACTACCAGTGCAAGTGCTCATTGGGTTGGTCGGATGAGATTTTTAATACAAACCTGCCTTACCTTTGCCTCTGGCAGACCAACACTTCTACCATTATTGTGAAAACACTCTCTTAAGATCTGCTTTTAGCCATGAAGCCTGCAGTCCAATTTTACTGTCATCAAATCCAGCCTTCAGGCAGTCAAATCAATCCCCTTCCTCTTTCCCTCTCCACAGATATTGTCTTTTCTTACAATCCAGTGTTTGGCATTTTAATTATCTTCTGTTCCCTTACTATAAGCACCTGGAAAGTAAGCCTTACCTGGCAATGAAAAGGGAGATAGCTCATCCTGTTCATTTTCCATCTCTTGGTTCACCACAGGGATGTTTCCATTTTCAATATTCTCATGTCTCCCATTCTGAAGTGGTTTGCTTGAGCAACTGGCAGATTGGATTAATCGCTGACGCTGCACAGTGTCAAAGACAAAACTGCCATAGTTTGGAAAATACTGACTTTCTTAAATCTGGGGTTTTCTGTCTGTGCAGCCCCAGTCATGTGAACTGTGATGTTTCTCCACAAAGCCTTCATTTCAGTCAGCAACAAATCTGTGGCCTACCTGTCTTCATCAGGCCAGTGTTGACTATCCACCTCAAAATTACTGGCAGGAGTCTTTCAAGCCACAATGGAGAAAGTTGTCATATCTGTTCTTCCACACTATGCTTTAAGTGAGTAGTTATTCTGAAGCACCTCTCACTCAACAGTTCCCACTCAAACCAGCAATTGCATTGTAATCTAGTGGTAACACTCAATACATTTCTGCACTACTGGAGCTGGCTAATGCATGCCTCATTTCCCAGGATCTCTCCTACTCAGATCACCTCTCCTCATCCCCATTCCTTGAAGTAATGTAAAGGTCCTATTTATCATTTCAAAAGCAAGAATAACCCCTGCTGCCCTTGTTTGAGTACATACTTTCATGAAGCTCATAATTGTCCCTGCAGACATGTATGACTGCTACAGTTCCAATCCACAGTAAACAGTGTCAGCATATAAACCCATTAATACACTGGAGAATGTGAGATGTAACAGTTAATTATCAACTTTTATAGGAAAAGAAAGATTTTAGTTTTTTAGATGAGAGTGCAGGGTCAATAAGTGTTCTCTTTTCTAAGACAAATTATTGCAATTTCTTACAAAGTGCTCTGAAATGTTTTTAAAAAATAAAGTAACTGCACAACATGCAAAAATAGTCTGAAACTAGTTTTAACACTGTTAAAAGTTAAAGCAAAACTTTGGCAGGGAGAATACATAAGAACACAGATCCAAAATGCTGTAGTTTAATGAATGGTTTTGCAGCTGTTGAACCAGCAAGTATGAGCTTTCTGCGCATATAACTATTAAGAAAAATTTCTTCTGATCAGTGAAATGCCCTCAAAGCAAAACTTTTACAGAGTCAGCTGCTGCTGTGTGCCCTATCTGACCATATGCTCTTGACTGAACACCACTAAGCTGACTTCCTAACAGAAATTTCATTGTTTTACTTTTAAATTGGACTTCTGTTACCAATATATATTCTTTCACTGGTGCATTCACAGTGCTGGGTAGACACATGAACTGTGTTATGATGTTCAAATTATAGGAACTTGCTAAAGATTGTATTTACTAAACTACTGAAATTAATTTATTTGCCAGAGTATAAACCTCTCACATTTGACATTGTAGAGGTCAAAGGATAAAATCTTGCTTTCATAGAAGCCAAGGTTGGCAGGCTAAAGAATTCAACCCAAGCAAACCACACAAGCTCAGAACAGCATCACTTGGCCAGTTCTGTCACTTGAGCAGCAAGGTAGGAAACAAGCAATATATGGTGGTGACAATATATCAAATAAGAGTTAACTGAAACTGTCCAGGGCAAATTCCCCTCATGAAAATATTTTGGTTCATTTTCATTTTGGGCTGAGGACTAAACGGAAGACTAAAGAGGTAGTCAAATATCTAATGTCATCCTGATGTGCTGCTAACACAGGAGCAGCTCTTATACTGTTTTGGTTGCCCTGTCCAAGGATAACCTTTCTCAGCCTGAACACTGTGTAATGATCAAAACTAATTCTTCTGCTGCAGATGAAAATCCGAATATGCACACACACACCCCGAAACAAAAAAATTTTCTGCCAGGTTGGTAAGGGAGTCGCTTCTTAGTGACTGCCCTCCCATTAAGACAGACAGCATCACCAATAGGCAATCAATCTTTAAATCTCTTTTGACATAGATCTAGCTCACTCCTAAGACACAGAAGAGTCTGAATTCCAAAATCACTATAAGCGTGGCTCTTTGGCAATCCCTCTGCCTCATAGTCATTCATTGTTTTCTTAATGAACTTACCTCATTAATGATGAGTCGGCTTGCCATCCGCATTCTGGTGCGTGGTCCAAACTTACTTGTAATCATAACCCGTAATCCAGCTTCAGGGAACCGGTATTTGGGGGGACTGGAGCAGATGATCTCATCCACCATGACAACATTGTTTTTGCCATACTGCTGCATCCCCTTCACTAATGATCAGAAGGGACACAGTTAGCCATGAAACTGATCTTACCATGCTTCCCATCACCCAGACTAATTCTTTTCAGATTCAGGTAGGGGTAATATTCATCTGAATGCTTGAAGGGGTTTTGTAAGCCTTCCCCAAAAGCACTTGCACTTTGGCAGTGTAGACAGTGCTCCTGAAACCTCTTAAGCTATCCCACTGGAACAAAATGCTGCACTTCCAGAAGTTCCTAATGTTGTGCTCACTTCTTTTGGAAATCTTCACTTTACTATCACAGAATATTAACAATATCTCTAGCTTGACAAGATTTGAAATTAAAACAATTGTCACAAACAAATGTATGTTGTAAGTAAGCCTTTCTTAACATAAAGGAACTTGCACCAAGGTTAAGAGTTTTACGTCTACCATGTTAAAAACACAGAGGAAAAAAAAATTATATTGGGAATCAACACAAGTACTGGCAACAACTTTCAGAGCTCAGCAACAAACCAATATTTTCACAAATGCTATAGACTACACATAGCGAGCAGAGCAAGGCTAAGCAGACAGGAGACATACCTATGTGGTGTTAGAAAGCAGGGCAGGAAATATGTATATAACTGTAATAGATATTAATTATTACATTAAATAGTACGTACAGAAAAAAAAACCCAACAAAATGCTTTGCTGCTTGTTTTGTGCTTTGCTTAGCTCAGCATCACCCCCGCCTCCATTTTTGCACTGTGTTACTTACATTAAGAAGAGGAAGAGAATTTAGGAGGTAGAAGTGAAAGATAATTATTAGCACACGGTTCCAGACAGGAAGCAAAGGAAATGTAAGAAAACATTCAACTCAAAGGAATTAAAAGAACCTGCTCTAAACACACAGAAATATATAATGTATTGGGGGTTTTTTGGCATTGTTACAGTGTTGAAATATATTTTGTTTTTTCAGGAAGACTGGACCCATGCATGCACGTAATTCACATAATAAAATTAAGACTTTGCTGTCTCAAGCATCTTCTAATACATATTTGAAGTAGAAGACATACATTATTCCATTATCGTTCAACAAGAAAAACACAGCAAGCCTGTAAATCACCAGTAAACAGCTATATCTTTTACCCTTTAGTATTTGCGTGTCTTGCTTTGTTTCACTAAAATTAGTTTTCAGTGAGTACACTGAGGTCACTTGAAGTGTCAGAGATCTTTGGTTTCACAAAGAAACATGCCCTCTCAAAGAATCCACTCTGTAGTCTTGTCTTGCAGCTTAATATCTATAATGGAGAATAGAACTAGTAGCAATTTTGCATTTGGTAAATGTGAAGAAGCAATTATCCTCCCCCTACCCTGATATCTAAAACAAAATCAACCTTGTTGAGAGCTGCAGCTGATGATGCAAATGAGCACATCTATTCCAATGTTTCTTACAGTTAATGTAGCAGCTTTTCTGTGAAAAAATATACATGGCCAGACAAGATTCCTAGGAAATAATCCTCCCAGAAGAAGAGTCAACCACAGCAGTTTGACAACAATCCTGGTACAGTCAAAAGGCCAGATATCTTTTTAACAGTCTCATCCAGTTAACTGCTCTCAAGTGAGCCTCTCCAGTGAAGTCTCCAAACGCTTCTTTATCTTACAGTGTCAAGAAAAGATGGAAGCACTGCAGTTACTCTGGAACTGTTTTCTTAGAGCATTAAGAAGACAGCGACCAAACATACTCAGCTTTAAAAAAATACTATGATAAAAAACTCTGCACTGATCTAGAATACATCACTGTAAATGTATATAAAACTGCAGCAGTTTTGACATACTGTTTTGACATTTTGACAGCACATCGCTCTTACATCTTTATAACATCACATTTTTACATTTTTATAACAGCTCTTCAGTGTCACTCCCTATGCCTATCAACACACATACCTTAGCCCCACATGGTGCAAACAGGCTCCACTTAAGTCACAAAAGTGGTTTTCACAAATGTGAGGGAAAAAAAGCCTTTTTCACTTCTCCTTTATGAAATTCCTTAGGAAAAATATCTTCTGTGAACAGTTTGTCCTTTTAACAAACTACTTAAAATTCCTGCTCATCTCAAAGCATTATTACTAACAATCCTGTCAAAATCAACAGAAAGCTTCTTGCTGACTTTAGTTAACTCTTGATCAGACTTGCCAAAAATACACTTTATTTCAAGAGTTTCTGGTTTTAGGTAGCAACTGAACCATGCAATCTAATGGAAATTTGGGTCAACATAATAAAAGTCAAGGGCAGTGAACCATGTTTGTACTTTAAAAATAGGTGCATTATTCACAAAGTGCAAATATTTCTCCTTTACCTGTGAATGTAGAACTCACCCTTGAAACTGAATTTATCTTATGTTGAAAAGCTCTCCTCTTTCTCTCTGAAACTTGAGTAATGGAAGCTTTTATAGTGTACAATTGGAAGCTTTTGAAAGTAATAAAACTTACACAGATAAAAGAGCTGTGCAGCATGTGAACTCCCCTTTTATCTACACCTTGAGAAACCATCCTTGGTAGGAAGTTCCTCACCCAAAGCAACTGTTCTTTTTGGGGAAGTAATCACACTTTCCTCCTGTGAAAAATCAGATTAAGGTTAGATCTACACCACGGTAAGGCCAAAGGAGGTTTTTATTCAGTGGATCCTGAGCCTTGCTAACCACTGGTTTGAGGTAAGGCAGAGGCGAACTCCAGCTCTCTCCCTGCTACTAGCAGTGCTCCTGTTTCTGAAAGCAGCTGCTGGGGAAGGTGCAGCATGGCTTGTGAAGCCAGTCAAGCATCAACTATCAGCAAGTCACTGACAGGTCATCATCGCATATTCTGACTAAACAGGAGGGAGATCCAACAAGCAGACATGATGCTTTTCTAAGGCAGCTTCTTGACACGTAAAGCACCCATCTACAAAGCAGCTAGGCTAACGCTGCCATCCACCTCTCTCGCCACTCACCCCAAACCCTGTCATGTCCTTAATCTTTTCTGTGTACTCTCGCACTCCAGGTAGGTTTGCCTGTGATAATATCTAGGCTCTCACACTTTTAACAACAGTCCCACCAAAGCAGCATGTGTTTATGTAACATGTGCTGGAGAAGGCAAAGGGAATCTGATTGAAGCTACAGTTTCAGCGCATCTTTGAGGGAAATTAGAGAAGAAACCTGCTGTGGACAGTTGCTAGTGGAGATATTCTCATGAATCCATGTTTTTATTAGTGTTCTTGCTCTTTTTCCTAAAAGTTCTGCATGTTTTCCACAAGCATTAAATAATCTTCACATTTCCTGAAAAGGAAATAGGCAGAGAGGCAAGCACTCTGTGCTACCACCCCTTTACCACACAGTGGCTAGAGAGAAGAGCAAGCAAGCAGATGACATCAGAACCCAACAAATGCCTGAGAAGTAAACCCAGTAATCTGTGTCCTTTCACTGGATTACCCTTTTCTGTGTCCCCATCTTAAATACATAAAAAACAACTGACTGCCCTATCCTCTGAACCTCATAGGTATGCATCTCCACATCCAAGTGACAGACTTCCCTACAACATAATCAACAAAGTGGTGGTCCAGTGGTTAGGATTTGGTGCTCTCACCACTGGGGCTCAGGTTCAACTCCCAGTTAGGGAAGAATCCTGGTCTGGCAGAGGGGTTGGACTAGATGATCTTTCAAAGTCCCTTCCAGTCCCTCACATTCTGTGATTCTGTGATGGTCAATGTTCACAAATTTCACTGTAAAAGGAGATTAGGATTTGGTGCTCTCACTGCTGGGGCCTGGGTTCTATTCCCAGTCAAGGAAGAATCCTGCTCTGGCAGGGGGCTTGGACAAGATATCTTTCGAGGTCTCTTCCAACCCCTGACATTCTGTGTGATTCTGTGATTTAATTATCCCACAATATCCTATGAAAAGTAATTTAAAATCTCAATTACTAAAACACCATACATGTGACCACAGTACCAGTGTGCTGTCATTGCATAAACCTGTAGTAAGTGACAGCACCTACCTTGAAGAGATCCCAGCCTAAACACTGGAAGCAGAAAAAAGAGTGGGATTCTCTGAGCCTGCTCCAAACTCCTGTTAGACATTATTTGTACCTTTATCACATGCGAACCTTTCCAAATGCTACCTACATTACTGCTGAGCTCAGTCTCATAGAATGGGAGATGTTTGCAAAGAACAAATCAAGGAGACCTCAACTTGTTAAGTGTAGCCCAGGAGTTTTCCATATCATAGGTTTTGTGCTTTTAAGGTAGTCTCAGTTTCTAACTCCAAACTAACTTTTGTAGTGAAAGTTAACTTCTTCCCCCAAAAAAGATTTATTTCTTTCATGGTGTTATAGCTTATCACTGAACAGAAGACAGGGTGCAGAACCACCAATATGACAAGCAGCTTGTTTTCAGAAGAGAGAAAAAAAATTTTGAATTGTTTTTTTTTTTTATCTGGCAGTCTGACTGCCGCATTGTCAAGTTAACCCAATAAAAATTCCCGCTTATGATTGAATAGGAACACTGTTTTGATCCGCATTAAAGAAATCTTTTTCCAAGTCCTGTCTGCTCAGCCTTACCTTTCCATAGTAATGGAATGGATGGGTCATCACAACTAGAGGCATAACATTTATTACCATCTTCCAGCTCATTGTTGACTGTGTCACCATTTCCAACATTCTTGCTTTTAAGAGTGAAGAAATTTTGCATCTTCATATTGTACCTGAAAGTGCAAAGGAAAGGTCTGTAAAGATTGGTTTGTTGCATTTCCTCACCAAAGTATCTGAGAACAACCTATGCAGGCATGCAGCAAAGCACAGATGCATATTCTCTGACAACTAATAGGAAGTTAAGAGAAAGAACTATCTGATTCAGTGGCAAGCTGAGAGGAAAGCAAGGGCTGCATCTCTCTCTCATGAGCCAGGACATTCGTTATTTAATGGCTTCTTTCCTCCTGTATCAGCTTCCAATTAACCTCACTGTTTCTCTCAGTACTGTGTTCCTCATGACAGGTGCTTGAGCATTTCTGGTGATCATGCACTTCTAAAGAAAAAAATGCACCTATTTTAGCACTTGGGTGGGATCTAAGAGGGCTGTCAGTAAACTCTGCTAAGACCTGATGTAGGAGAAAAGGGAGGCTGAATATCCAAAGATAGTGATTTGTGAGGGGAAGGCACCAAGGGCTAAGTCTAACAACCTGCGGTAGAAGGGTGGACTCACAGACCCCTGCAGTAAGTCATACTTCTGACTCTCCACTCAGAGGCAGTGACACTATAGAAGAAGGATGCCAGTATGCAATCTGTTAAGAGATAGTCTGAAGATAAATGCATGCTTACCAGTCTGTCTAATATTCCTTGAGTTTATTCTCCAGAGATTACAAAATACATGCGATATCTGACTTGCTGTGTGCTTATAATCCAGCGTACCCAGTGAACTTTTTCATATAGTTTTGTATAAATGACATTTTCTCTCAACTTTTTCTGCAAACTACTTTACCTCAGTGCACTATGAAAACGATGCATGAAAATATTTGCTCTTGACTGAGCATAAATCTAGAGTGAAACTGATTAAGCACAAAAAAGCAAGGGATCTTCCACAGAAATATGACTGGCTACAGCATCCTCAGCAGGAAGGCCAAGGACAAAACTACACCACAAAAATTATAGTCTATTAACACCTAAAGGGCATACGTAGAAGAAAAGCACTTACTTCATGATAAGTATGTAGAATGAATACATAATGATGAGTATAAGGCTTTCCCACCTCAAAGAGACAAAAAAAAAGTTAAAAGGTCAAACAGCTGTATGCTTTACAAGTTTTCTGTAGGAATCTGCAGAATGGGGGTGGAGGGAACAGACTCTCAAGTTCAAACAAACATGCAAATAAAATGTAATGCATATATAGAAGAAGTGGTGGCCTAGTGGTTAGGATTCAGCACTCTCACCACTGGGGCTCAGGTTCAATTCCTGGTTAGGGAAGAATCCTGCTCTGGAAGGGGGATGGACTAGATGATCTTTCGAGGTCCCTTCCAACCCCTGACATTCTGTGATTTCAGAAATGTGCTATGTGGACTGAAACCAGAGCCTCTGAGGATGATAATGCCGAGGCCTTCTGTCACTTCAGTGCTGGAACACAGGGCAGAAGTTCCGAGAGGACTCTGAGAAGTTGCTTATGATCTTCTACTAGGATCCTCCCTTGGACTGTTCTTTAGGACACCTAGCAGCCCAAAATGTTAACAGCCAGAATCAGAGCAGCAGAACTTGGTTACCCTCTCTGCACATGTGAGTCTTCAGGTCTTACGTATAGCCTATTTACTCCATTCACATTTCCAGGTTCTTAAATTTTCTTTAAGTTTTCCCTTATTACCACAAAAAATACATAGCATTTCCTAGGTGTTAAATCCAGGTCATACTGCCAGTGTGTATGAACGAAAGCTAATCACCCTGCAATTCTCTTTATTGATCAGTCTCATGGCAAATACAAGACTGTAGGGAACAATTTACATAACTTACCATTCTATTTTCTCATCATATATGAACTAGAAGAAAGCAAGAAACATGAAACACATAAATCAATTGTTTCTCTGATCTCCCGAAAACTAGCCAAATTTGTCATACCTAGCCAGAAGCTACTTGAGTTTTGACCCTTTCTAACTAGAACTTTCACTGTATGGATTGTGCCCCTCACAAAGCACAAACCTCATAAACAAGGCTTGGATCCCTCTCAGTGATCGTTATGAATACCACTTAGCAAAATAGTATGAGCATGTGAAAGGCAGACAAATTGGCACATGTACCCACATGGTGTGCTGTGTAAATGACTGCATTCTGAAGAGATTTTCAGGCCTCTTAACAGCAAGACTAGTTTTAGCAGAAAAGGTAGGCATTTTATTTCTGCTCTTAGGTCAAGTGGTTATACTCATTTTACTCCACCCTGTGTTACTCCAGTAACTGAATGAGCAGTTAGTGATCCATATTAATTACAAGAAAAATTAAGTGGGTTCTTCCTTGCCACCAGACACAGTAAATACATACATCCAGGAACAACTACACTGCTCTAGAAAATCAAAGTGGTATCTCACCTGTAGTCTATTTAGAAAAATTTATCCAGAATCTGCGAGATAAAATTGCTGTGTAAAAGCAAGAAACAGCCACCCTATTTAAAATAGAGATGCAGCTCAAAATTTTTCATTTCCACAACAAGCAGTCCCTAGATCAGAGTAGAGCTCTGACTACACTATGTAACAGGAGCCTGCAGAACTTTACAGACTGTAAGTACAAAATGAATAGGACTGATGGACGCATTCTGTGAGGCTGTATTAAGTTTTCGTATTTGGACCATACTGTGGAGCTGAGACCTCCCTTCCAGACACCACGAGAACTAGCTAGGAAAACAACTGTTTACCAGTGTATATCAATGGCTAGTCCTCCAAAAACTCACATAATGAAACACATTAATTGGTAAGAGAGCTACTTACAACAATAAGTATGACCACAGATAGGGTGTAGTATAGAGAGTCCCGGAACACAGCCCACTGGGTGAGAGAAACCACCTGAAAAATTTCACACCTTCAGCCAACAAAAATATGTCACTTTAAAGACAAAACAAAGGCCTCTATCTTGCAGTCACTTAGTTGTGTAAGAAGTATTTTTAGCAACAATTCTGGAACCAATTGCAGATTTAAGCTAAGAGGAAGACTTACGAGTTTTTTAGACAATGGATCTATAATAACCACCAATTATAAAAACCATATACAAACCTCCATTAATGAAATACACTTCTTACTAATGATATTTCAATTAGTCATAATTTCAATTGTAATGTACAATTCCTTGTACTGCAGCAAATCAATTATTACTACCCCACTGTATTTGCAGATATGTCAGACTTAATACCAGAAAAAACCATCTATGAGTAGATGAAGCAAATTTCATGCTTGTGTTTTGGATTCTTTGATCACCATCAGTACCAGGAAGGATTAATAGATGCCACTGATCAGTTGACTGTGAACACGGTATTGTCTGAAGAGGAATCAGTGTCCTCTATATGCTACACGTTTAGAGTGCTGAAACAACAGCTGAACTTTTTGGAAACATTTGCTATTTGTAAAGTATTTGTAAATTCTTTCCAGCATTTGACATTTTTCACAATGCCAGCTCATTTTTGGTTTTGACTAACACTCCACATTTTTATTGAATGTTTGCTTATGGAAACCCCTAAATCGTAAGCAATCGAACACCACAAAGATCACTAAATCAACCTGCATTCCTTTCACAAGGGAAGCGAGGCTGTTATGACACAGTATCTTACTAACCTGTCCTGCAAATATTCCACAGACACCAACAATGCAGAGGATATTGAAAACTGCTGAACCAACAATGGTCCCAACTCCTACATCTCCATGAGTGATAAACACACCTGTGGAGGGAGCAAAACATGCATTATTACCTCTGTGATTTCATTTCAGGTTACAGGCAACTACTTAGAACATCTACTACCTGGGAACAAAGGGTTTTTTGAAAGTTGAACCAAAACATGCTTCATAAGAAATGCTCACTTCTCTGAGCAGTATTTTGTGCTTTTAAGTCTAGCTAGCAGCTCCCTTTTTTTAGCTTAGCATCTATACATATATTTTTTTTATTAGAAGTAAAATAATAGCAAGTTATTTCAACAGTAAGTCCTGTATTGTCCGTTACAGTTTAGTTTTTAGAGGTGCAGTAATCCATTCAAATGAGTATAAAACATCTCCAGCCACGTCAGGACCACAGAATTTATTTTGAACAGTATAATACAGCACAGAAGCCTTTCTCCCAGGTGTGAAATCATACATATTTTGCTAAAGGAAGCCTTAAAGGCTTACACTCATTGATTTTTAATAAGTTGGAACCAGGGGCATAGTGCATTCCTTTAGACTGAATTTCCCTGAAGTTTGTAAAAATGGCATTTGGGACAGTAGCAGAAAGCCTACTAAGGGTTTATTAAAGACAGATTTATCAAATTTAAGCAATCATGCTGCTAGAAAGCTACAACCCAGCTTCCCAACTGAAACTTGGTGGAACAAATCTCTTGACAGGCAACCTCTGGTATCAATACAGGCTGGAGGATGAAGGGATTGAAAGCAGCCCGGTGGAGAAGGATTTTGGGGTGTTTGTGGATGAAGAGCTTGACATGAGACAGCAATGTGCACAAAAGCCAGTCCTGGGCTGCATCAAAAGAAGTGTTGCCAGAAGGTTGAGGGAGGTGATTCTACCCCTCCATTCTGCTCTGCTAAGATCCCACCTGGAGTACTGCATCCAGCTCTGGAGTACACAGCACAGGAAAGACATGGACCTGTTGGAGGAGGTGCAGAGAAGGGCCTCAAAAGAGGCTGGAACACCTCTGCAACAAAGAAAGGCTGGAAGAGTTGGAGTTTTTCAGCCTAGAGGAGGCTCAGGGGAGACCTTATTGCAGCCTTTCAATAGTTGATGGGGGCCTAAAAGAAAGACGGGCACAGTCCTTTTAGGAGGACTTGTTGTGATACAACATGGAGTAATGGTTTTAAACTAAAAGAGGGTAGATTTAGAGTAGAAAAAAGGAAGAAATATTTCTACAACACAATAATAGAAGAGGTTGCCCAGAGAGGTGACAGATATCCTAAATGACCTTTAAAGGTCCCTTTCTAGCCACACTATTCCATGGTTCTATGAAATTTGCTGCTTTGCCCCTTCTCTTTCAACGTAATCTTGTGTCCTTCCTCCTTTCAATAGGTACTGCTTTTGCCATTTGGACATTCTCTTTGTACCAATAATCTTTATTATTTCACAGAATCACAGAATGTTAAAAGTTGGAAGGGACCTCGAAAGACCATCTAGTCCAACCCCCCTGCCATAGCAGGATTTCCTAGACCAGGTCACACAGAGACATGACCAGGTGCGTTTTGAATATCTTCAGAGAAGGACACTCCACAACCTCTCTGGGCAGTCTGTTCCAGTGCTCTGTCACCCCCACTGGAAAAAAAAACTTTCTTGTATTCACATGGAACCTCCTATGATTCAGCTTACAGCCACTGCCCCTTGTCTTGTCACTGGGCTTCACTGACAAGAGCCTGACCCCATCCCCCTGACACCCACCCTTCACATATTCACACAGAATCATTACGGTTGGAAAGGACCCTCAAGATCATCTAGTCCAACCAATAGCCCTACACTACTCTTACCCCTAAATCATCCCCTGAAGAAACACATCTATCCTCTTCTTAAAAACCTCCAGGGACGGTGACTCCACCACCTCCCTGGGCAGCCCATTCCAATATCTAACCATTCTTTCAGTAAAGAAATTCTTCCTAATATCCAATCTAAACCTACCCTGGCTCAGCTTAAGCCCACTCCCTCTAGTCCTGTCACTAGTCACAAGGGAGAAGAGGCCAACACCCGCCTCCCTAGAATGCCCCTTCAAGTAGCTGAAGAGAGCAATAAGGTCTCCCCTCAGCCTCCTCTTCTCCAGGCTAAACAACCCCAGCTCCCTAAGCCTCTCCTCATAAGCATAGATGAGGTCACCCCTCAGTCTCCTCTTCTCCAAGCTAAAGAGACCCAGCCTCCTCAGCCTTTCCTCATCAGGAAGATGTTCCAGTCCCTTCACCATCTTTGTGGCTCTGTGCTGGACTCTTTCCAGCAGCTCCCTATCCTTCTTAAACTGAGGGGCCCAGAACTGGACACAATATTCCAGATGCGGCCTCACCAGGGCAGAGTAAAGTGGAAGAAGAACCTCTTTTGACCTACTAACCACACCCCTTCTAATCCACCCCAGAATCCCATTGGCCCTCCTGGCCATAAGAGCACACTGCTGGCTCATGGTCAACCTTCCATCTATCAGGATCCCAGGTCCCTTTCCCCTTCACTGCTCTCCAACAGGTCAGTCCCCAATCTATACTGATCCATTGGGTTGGTCTTTCCCAGGTGCAAAACTCAACACTTGGCCTTATTGAATTTCATTAAGTATTTCAGAGACTACTTCAAATAATTCTGTAAGTAATGTACACTGTGTTCTTCTGCCTTTAACAATCCATGTTCCTTGTTCTTCTACTTGCTTGCTAAAATTAATTCCCTTTATTTGTGAAGAAAGAAGCCAAAGAGGTATCAAATATGTTGAATTCTCTCTCAGGGGACTGCAATTAATCTCTTCTTTTACTTCCTGTGTTCAGAATCAGTCATTCCTCTTTGTGTTTTGAGAGGATTCACAGTTTCTTGAGATATTTTGAGTAGTTAATTATACCACAGACTACAGAGTAGCTGACAGCTGCAATTGCTGATTAAATTGACAGAAGAATGGTAGCACTTTTGGATACCTCTGCTTGATCTGCTGCTGATTTTTTAATAGATCTCATAAAAGCTAGTGTGTGGGCTCCATACCTATAACAGATGCAAACAGTTCTGGAGTAGAGCTCCCTGCTGCCATGAATGTGGCTCCAGCAACATCTTCACTTAAATGTAGTTTCTGGAAGAAAAGCAATGGTGATTTCAGCACTGCTACTGTATTTACATTCCATAGTTCTATAGTTGCAAAGATAGAAGCTCTTTATTTTCTGGACACAGTTCTGTTAAACAATTAATAGTCACTACGATGCAAAATTAGACACTGCCTTTTGAGAAGGGAAATATACTTTGGGCATATAAAATGTTTATACCCTAACTCAGTGAAGTGTCAGATAAAATTACCTGCTTACATATAACTGAATAGCCAATTGTGGCTTACATGTAGCTGATTAGAGAAAAGCAACTCTGCAAATTCAGAAAGATTGTACACATCTCAAATTATGTTATTTTTGGAACTCTAAACACAATAATCCAAAAATTAAGGGCAATCCTTGGGGCTTCTAAAATTTGAAAATTTAAAAAAAAATATATATATTGCCTCTAAAAAAATTGTGGCTTCACTTTACAACTGTGTTAATCAAAAGTGAGTCCACTGACACAGACAAAATTAGTCCAGGAAGAGACAAAGATGACTGTGTGCTGTAAACAGATCTATTTTCATGACAGTATCTCAAACTCTAATAGGATATAAACAAGAGTTCTCAGACCAGCAGAAACATGCATAGCTCTACAAGTGGTAGTTTCATACTGTCTTAAAAATCTTTCCCTTGAACTATAAAGAAGGTTTTATGGTGGAGCTGTTTCCTTTTTGAGAGTCTCTAGACTCATCTTTAGTACCTTATTTTTCTTCCGAGGACATAAAAGTGATTAGTGACAAAAGGACCAGAACAGAAATCCTGCATTTTTCAGGCCACATGCAACATTCTGAGGTGATGAAAACTGCATCTTACAGAACTTGACAAAACAAACATAAGCCCTTACTCTACCATTTGATCTATTACCAGCACACTGCTGCAGGAACTCAAATGTAAGTGTGCTATCTGAATTCTTCTTATCTGAAGACATGTTCAGCAGAACATGAGAAAAGATTTTATGAAGGAACAGCGACAATTGAATTGGAACAACTCAACTGGTATAAAATAAACATGGTGTATAAGGTGCATGCTGAAATCTGAACGTCTGGAAAAGGGAAAGAAAAGATCTCTATTGAATATTCTACCACTACTGGCCACCTCCCTTGTTCTTCTATCAGTAAGTGTAAGTACATAGCTCTGAGTAACACTAATAGGAAGACAATACATGTATCCATAGGAAAATAGACTTTTTAACTAGCTACAGGAGTTTTTTCTGAAAATAGTCACACATATTTTTGTTAAAAAGCAAAAGAGGCAGCATTTTCTTTTTGCCCTCAAAAAGGAATTAAAATCTGGTTTGGTATTTCATATTAATTTTGTAGTAGTTCACTCCAGCCTTACCTATCACATTTACAAACTCCTGTTCCAATCAACTGAGTGAACTGGAATCCTGCATGCAATTTTGCAAAGTCTTCTCAACAATTATGTAAAAGATTACATCTATCTACTAATTTTTTTTGCATATATAATTTGGATTCTCATTCCACATCAAACCAAGATACATCCTTTTCTCCTTCATTCTCGTTTTTCTCAAGCATTCTCCACTTTAGGTTAGGACCATGTGCACCTGCTTTTTCCTTGCTGATACAGTGGTAGATGTGCATTACAATTTGCATAGCCAACAGATTAGTTTTCTATGTATGATTTCTTTCATGAGTGGCTTTTAAAACTAGCAGTTCAATAATAGAAACAACTTATCCACATGTCATAACCATCCTAGCTACATATGTTTCAGGTGTATTTGACCAAGGCCAAAAAGTTCACTGAATTGAACTCCAAACAATTGATAGCACAAAAAGTTTGATTCTATAATATTTTCTAAATAACCAAAATAGGAAAATTTATTTAACATACCTCACAAATTTTCTCTAAGGATGGAACAAAGAAGTCATCACATACTATAGCCAAAGCATAGAACATATAAAGAGCCTGTAAAAAAAAAATTCAGGAAATGCCTCAGATTTTTCCTGCGTATTAGAAGAGGAAAGGCAGTGATATCTTAATTCAGACTAGCAGAAATATATAGCTTCATTTTTTTTAATCCATTCCAAATGAAAAACCTTCTGCTGATCAATTTACAGCATAAAACCAGTTTCCTGAATGTAAGATAAAGTTTAGAACATGAATGTTTGCCAGGCCCTAGAATATGAAAGGTACCACAGTTTGACAGAACAGGGTGCCACGACAGGCTTCATATAAAGGAAAGTAATGAGTAAGGCTTACAAAGTTACACAGTCATCATCTATATTTTTCCATTAGTTATTGGACCAAGTAATTAAATAGAAAGTAACACCATGTTGATTAACAATACACAAGAAATAATCATGCCTGGAAATAAGTGGACTGTGACCATGGCTCACTGTACCAAATCTCTCAGGAATGATCCTGATTCCCTGCACACATGTGGTTCTCCCACTGTCTTAAGTGGATTTACGTACTCTGCTCATGCACTAGGCCTAATCCTGATGTTGTCCAAACACAGCTCCTTTTTAATTTATTTTCCCCGAGCCAGGAATGGAGAACTGGAGTCAGTAGACCTTACTTGTTTTGGTTTTCCTATAATAAAATATAAAACTCCACATGGCATGTTCTGTATTTCTTTAGGGTTATTTTCTTTTTAATTATAAAAGCGTATTCTGCAGAGAGGCACAATAGGGAAGAAAGAATTGAGAACCTTCCACATCACAGCTGATGTCACCAACAAAGGAATCCTAAATCCTGCTTATACAAGATGAAATAAACAATTACAAGTCTGTGATCCATGTGACCAGGATTTTACATCCAGGAGGATAACTGCATAGGCACTGCAAAATCAGATTTGCATCATTTTCTTAACTAAATTAATAGAATCATTTTGGTTGGAAAAGACCCTTAAGATCATTGAGTTGAACCATTAATCTAACACTGTCAGATCCACCAGTAAACCACATCAATAAGACACCACCTTTTCAGCATTTGTACCCACGTAGGCATATTAGAAACACTGAAATGGAAGTATTTCAAACATGTTGCTACGTATATAGAGCTCTATTTAGTAAGGCTGCTAAGATGATTAACATATTACAAGACAAATTAAAGAAAAACAAAAACAAAGCACAGTAGAGGACAACTTACAGCAGTGATATGAAGGAGAACTCCTCCTTCCTGCCGTTCTTTGTTTGTAAATATGTCTTCAGGAAATTCATTAATGGCTGAAAGAAATGTGCATTTAAAAAAAATTACAGCATCTCTAAATGGAAGATTGAAAAAATAAATATACATCTGTAGAAACATATGATCAAACATGAGTATATTTTCCATTTTATTACATGATAGCTTGCCAGCCCAGAATCTCATCTCTTTGAAAAAACAACCCAAGAGAACTCACACTTTGTTATTATCATCATTCCAGTGACTTAAACCAACCTCTGCTGTACTAAGTTTCCCATGCTCAATGCCTTATTATCACTATTTTCTCCTTCGAGTCTCCTCTAAATATACTTCCAAAGCGATAGTCACACACACACAAATTCATCCTGAAATATTATTCCTGCCTTGCCTGCAAAATTGTGCAGTGTTTATAACCTTCTGAAGTACAAACTTTATAGGGCTCAGTCTTGTAAACTGTTTCAAAGATTAAAGTGATTTCAGGTATTTTTTAGAGAAAGTTTGCTATCTAAATCTGTGAAAGGAAGGAATGAAACAACAACAAAAAAAAAGGTAGGCAGACAATAGGAATGTGCAAAACCATAAGTTTTTGCATTATTTCTGGGTGACAGTGGAGACAAAGCCTGCAACTAAATCAAAGGTCTGAAGAAATACATGAGATAAAAACATCCAAACTGACAAAACAGGCAGCAAAAGAGATCTACAGTGCCTCAGACAGGAGTCTGGGAAATTTAAGAGTGAAAATTTTTTCAGCCACTGTAATCAAAATGCTCTGATGTTGTGAGATTATTATTCAGAAAGTGATATTCCTTTCCACAAGCAGGCTTCCTGTAGCAATGTACTCCCTCTATATATATTAATACAGTTATATAGTAAAATACAGTAACACCATTCCCCCCTTGTAGCAATCAGGGAGGAATAAACTTCCACAATAGTACTGGAATTTAAGAACTTCTTGTCAACGACACTAGCTGCCAAAAGCAAATTTACTCAGAGGAGTTATTCCCTACATGAGATAAAATATGGCAAAACGTTAAACAGCACCCAAAGCATATGGTTTTAAATAAATTATGCCCACTAAAAATTACTATTAACTGACATGATTAATAACTAATAAGGAATACAGGGGGCTTCTTTGGGAGAAAAGACACCCTGGTATCTGTGTGATTGTGATCTTACAGAGCATGGTCATTCTTGCCTCACTGGCTAAAATACCATGTCAAATGGATGTATTCAGGATATATATATATATTTTTTTTTTAGCACATCCCTCATTTGTCCTCTGTCTCTTCCATTCAAGCCGTGGCTGTAAAAATACCTATATTCCAGCAATGCACTTAGTTAGTGGCATACACAGTTGGCATACGTAGTCGAACAGCAGAGACCAGAGCCCCAGCCTGAGTCTCTAGTAATGGTAACATTCCCTTGCACATGGAGGACATCCTTTCATATAATCTCATGTAAATGTTTGCAGCTCCCACCACATGTGCTTGTGCCAGAAGCACCACCCCCCTTATTGCCACTGTAGAGCAGAGTGAGTATGTCCCTCGTCCCTTAACTTGGCATAATGGATGTGTTGGCCAGGAAGCTGTGACCTACCTGGTAATCTTACCCAGTTGACTGTAAAATACTTCACAATAAAACATTATATTGACTTAGCCATTTTTAAACTGAAGTTTCAAGAAACATAAATGAATAAATATCACTATCCTTCTAACCTTTATAATGCAACTTTACTTATTCTAAGTTAATACAAAATAGGAAATCCAAAGACCAAAAGATGTCAAAGCTAAGAGGCAGAAGATGAGTCCAGGAATCTGATCACCATGCAGAAGCAAATAAGCTTCACTGCAGAGCAACTTACTTCATATAGTCTGGTGATATAATATTCATAACAAATAACTACTTGTAATAAATATCTGCTTGCATCACAAAGGCAATTTTAAATGAATTAACACAAAGCTTTTCTCAAAGATAATGCTCCTCTACACAGAACTCATGACATGCAATTGTTCTCACAGAGACACTACACAACCTTCTTTAAAAGTCAGGGAAATGAAGGCAGGTTCTGGAGCTTGTTAAGTAAGATTTTTTTTTTTTTCTTTAATGAAACAGCCATCTGCCAGTGAGTTCCAGGGTAAAGTGCAGTATAAGCATTTGCTGTATTCATGAGTTTATTTTCCAGATAACCATAGGTTTTGTATAATCGTCATCTATAAATTCTGTACACCTTAACTACGTGCACTGTTCTTTAGTTACTCACTGCATTGTGGTTTTAACATTTTAAACAAAAATATGTTTTTCTTACCCACTACTATATAATCTGGTTGCTCAGGAAGACTGATTCCCTTGGCTTCTATCTTAGGCCTGGGAATCACAATCACTTAACTGACACGGGCACTGGTATTCCCTCATTGTATGAGCTGACAGAGAGGATATGACATTATCATGGAGTTTGAGAGAGCACAGTCTGTCCTCATAGTACAATCTGATATGTGTTCACAGCAGGCCACCGCTCTGCTTCACACAGAGTTATCTAGCAGCCTGAGTGGGAGCTACATCTCCTGAAAACAGATAGACCAGATGGGAAAAAGATATGAAATGAAAAGCAGCACATCCAATGGGGCTAACCTTTCTCAAAAAAAGGAGGGGAACCATACACCAATCATGTTAAAATCAGCTCGAAATACAGAACTATTTATTCTGCTGGTACTGTCACAAACCCATGGCTCCTGCAGCTCATCTTACAAAGCACAGACTTGGTGAGAGGGAAGGGAGGGCACCAAGAAAGTCAAGTCTCTATTGGAACTCTCATCATTGTGCAGCTCATTCCCTCTCCTTAGTCATGAAATGAGTGGGAAAACAAAAGCAGCTATTTCAGGCATGACTTGAGACTCCACCACCTTTTTCTCTGAGACATGGAAACAAAAGAGCCGTGATTATGCCATGAGAGAAAGGATGACTCACCTTTGATAAAAAGCTCTGGCTGAGCTATCTGTGGCTAAAGAGCTACACAAGGCATGCAAATAGCACGCCTCAGAACAGAATACAATAGCAGCCGCACAGCTTAAACTGTCTGCACGGTTCTGGAGCAGAGATCTGGTATGCAGCAGCCGTGGTCACCCTAGGCAGATCAAGGCTGTTACCAGATTACTTCTGGTACCATCAGAGCATTGTTCCCATATGCCCTATCCATACCGTGACAGGCAGTTTGCCAATTAAGTTAAGTTTCAAAATCTCCTAAGCCTGACAGAGCATCTCAACAACCACGTGGATCTGTGGTTTTATAACCTGCCTCGACATGTGATTTCTTCACCTTAAGAGCAGTTGATTTACTCACAGAAGCAACAAACATGCCAACTCTTAATACCTGCTAAGCGTTCAAGCTTGTTACAACTCTTAAATTTCTCCTCACAGGGAGGAGGGAGCTGCAGCTTCTTCAAAAGACACACACAATCAGCTCCACTTTGCCTTTGCAGGAAGGGAATCACAATGTACACAGAAGCCCGCTTCTTTTAATGTCTGCATCTTGTTCCTCTGACTGCGTTTGCCTGTCCCTTCAGAATATGTTTCATCTACAGATTGCAATACCTGCCCCTTTGCCCTGGAATTCAGGGGTTGTTGATTATCAGATTCACCCAGGGTAGAGGTGAAAGGGAAAGAAGGACAGATTGAAGATAGAATCACGTATGTCCACTTTTACCCCCTCTATAATCATATTCACAAGCCAGCTTGAATATTCCAAATTTGTGTTATTTAAGCACTGCAAGCAGCTTCAGGCCCCTCTGACTTAGCATATTTCTGCTTACATGCAATTCCCTTTCCACATTGCAGAGCCTCACCTTCCCAAAGCCTGGTGTTATGTTCATGCACATGCACTTGTGCCTCACTGAGAGCAAACAAACTCCTCACTGTGTGCAGAAATGAGCTTCTCTACACCTGTCAAGCAAACGCATGCATTATTAACCAGTGTCAGCAGCAAAACGTCACTAAGAATCGAACTTGAAACAGCCTTCACAATACAGCATCTTGCACTGATTTATAATTCTGTAGTAACAAAATCTTGTGAGTAGATTTGCGTGAAAGCCAAAAAACCATCACTTTTGCCAACCACATCTCCCTGAATGCAGGTGTCCTTGTAATCTTAGTTGCAATGAATGGGATAAGTATGTCAACCTTGCTTTCAGAACATCTGTGACTTCGGCCCATAGTGTTTTTCAAAATCAGTACACTGGGAAAAATTATACAGAAAGCAGATTAGCCACTTTGTCCTCATGACAATGAGAGAAATTCCTTCCATAGTCTCATTTCACATGTTAGCTCAGGTGCTCATGTGGTGACATTACTCAGAAATTACTCTGGTGAGCTCAATGCAGTCAAACAGATGTGCAGGTTTTCTTGCAGAATGGCATAATACACTCACCTGATCCTCTTGCATAACCTGTGCACTGTCAGTATTGCAACAGCAATTATGTACTTTAGATGGGGAAGAGCAGGGTTGATTTGCTCATAGAAGGGTTTTAGTTACTTGTTTTAGTTATGTATTTCACTGTTAAGACTGGAAACAAAGACAACTCAAAGATCATATTATCATAGTGAAACTAGTTTATTCAAATATAAAAAGTGACATATGAAAGTCCTGCTTTTTAATACTACTTCCCAAATTAGATGTAATAAATTTAGCAGTCACTAGAAAAATCACAGATGTGCCATGGTACATTAAAGCTATAATTTTTACAGAATTACAGAAAGCCTAAATTCATGGACGTCAGGAGGAGGAATCACACAAACCTCAAATTGTAAAAAAGGTCTAACACCACAAACTAACATTTCCTTAATTTTGAATTGTCAATGGAGAAAAATGGTATGCTGAGCAAGTGCTTTAACACAAAAAAACCTGGTAAGTTAATCTTTTAAGGACCAAGGAATTTAAAAAAAAAAAAAAAAAGAACAATTCACTGATAATCCTGGATGTCATCTGGAAAAAGCAAGAATTACCAAGCTTTAAGCTCCCATTCCCATTAGACAGCTGTTGGCAGTTTTCTGTAGCAGGATAACATGTGGATTTTCCCTCAATTCCTATGTTCAGCTCCTACTGGATATTGATCTAGGCACAGCCCCGATGTTAAAGCAAACCAGGAATGTGCACTATATACTACCTGGACAGCAACAGAGAATCCAAATGAAGTGCAATAAAATTGTACAAATACCACTAAACTTCTTTGAGGGACACTTGTGCACCAGTGTAACACCATGTGACGCCAAAGATCAAACTTTCTAATTGCAGCCAAAGTACCATACGGCAGGAGGCACAGTAACCATCCTTTCTCCATAGCCCTCACCTCACAAACAGTAGAACTATGAGCAAATTTTATCTCTGTGGTATATCAATTCAATCTGCATTGCTCAACCAAAAAAGGACTGCCAAATGTGATTTTCTGTGCAATGGTAAGTGGCAGCTTATGAAGCAAATAACTGACTCAACTCTACTAAAATCGGTAATATATGTATTATAAAGGATGGTGTATTAATGAAACAGCCTTCAAAACTCTCCTATCAGTATGAAATTATGACAATATCCATACAAAATTGAATTAGCTGCAAGAAAAAGTAACATTAATACCTATTAAACCCTGGATTTACACTTAGTTTTTTTCTTTTATAAAAAAGTAAAATATTTGCACCTATTAAGGCAATGCAAAACAATCAAATAAAAATACGCTAACAATTATCTGCCAACAAAAAAAATTTGAAAGGCATGATGAAATCTCATCTACCAATCTAGGGTGTCAGTGATAACACATGAATGCACAAGTACTGCAAGATGGGGATGCATTTATGTATCAGAATGCAGCACTTCATGTATACTGAGCTTTGAGTTAACAGCTTTAATGTCCTCAAGACAACTCTAAAAGGATCCTAAGGTTTGAGATCATGGTGGCTTGTAGGGTTTTTTGGTTGTTTTTGTTTATTCTTTCCTCATCCTGGTCTCCAGCTGATATACTCTCCAGAAACTGCCTTTAAAGAGCTAGAGATCAAGAACCTCATGAAGAGTTCTCTTTTCTTTCTGACGGGAGTTAGTCCACATTATTTTCTCATATGGATAGCTCTTGCCTGACACCTTCATGCAATTTTGTCTCAACCTTATTACTGCAAAGTAGCAGCTCCATAGAAGATGGCTGGAACCTGCCTGGAACACCTCTACCGTGATCAAACTGTGAAGTTCACAACAATTAACTACAAATGAGGACATGAACATTTCTAAATCAATGCTGAATACAGGTGAAATTACCAACACCTAGTTTTGTTACAGTTTAAGAACTACTTACATTTAAATATTTGAACTCAGTGGAGTGCAGTGCCCTAAATCTGCCTCCATTTTAACAGCTTTCCAGTGTTTCTGTGAAATAAGCTGTCTCAGTGACCAGCCACAGAATTTCCAAGCTCTCCTAACACCTTCCCTAATAATGGTACTGCTTTTTCACAAAGCACATATGTATTCTTCAAAATCCCATCCAAGAACACCACCTCTGATTCCTAAACCAGGATGCTAATACATTTTTCACCTCCTCATTTTTACTTACTGTCTCATACTGCCTCAGCTGTGTTTACACTGCTCTGAGCAAAGACTGCCAAAGTGGTTCAGACATTAGCAGGGTCCAGTCCTGGTGAGGCTTATTCAGAGATGTCATTTCTCAGCTTAGAGGGAATAACACAGTTCATCCTCCGCAAGGACTGATTAATCATTGTGAACAGGGTTAAATTGTAGTACCTCATGATTACTCTGCAAATTAATCACAGCCACCAGCAAAAACTGGTGTCTTCTACAGTTTAATGGTGATTTGGCAGTGTTAGGCTAAGGGTCAGATTTGATAATCTTAAAGGTCTCTTTCAACCAATACAGTTCTATGATTCTACTGTGAAGACAATTAACTCTATCCCAGCTGAAACCAGCATAATGTCTGAAGAGCTCATTTGGCAGATGTCACCCATTTCAAACCTGAGATGCACTATTATTCACAGAATCACAGAATCATTACTGTTGGAAAGGACCCTCAAGATCATCTAGTCCAACCAATAGCCCTACACTACTCTTACCCCTAAATCATCCCCTGAAGAAACACATCTATCCTCTTCTTAAAAACCTCCAGGGACGGTGACTCCACCACCTCCCTGGGCAGCCCATTCCAATATCTAACCACTCTTTCAGTAAAGAAATTCTTCCTAATATCTAATCTAAACCTACCCTGGCTCAGCTTAAGCCCATTCCCTCTAGTCCTGTCACTAGTCACAAGGGAGAAGAGGCCAACACCCGCCTCCCTAGAATGGCCTTTCAAGTAGCTGAAGAGAGCGATAAGGTCTCCCCTCAGCCTCCTCTTCTCCAGGCTAAACAACCCCAGCTCCCTAAGCCTCTCCTCATAAGGCCTGTTTTCCAGACCCCTGACTAGCTTAGCTGCCCTTCTCTGCACCCTCTCTAGTAGCTCAATGTCCTTCCTAAACTGCGGTGCCCAAAACTGCACACAGTACTCGAGGTGTGGCCTCACCAGTGCTATGTACAGTGGCAAGATCACCTCCCTGCTCCTACTGGTCACACTATTCCTGATACAAGCCAGGATGCCATTGGCCTTATTCCACTGATGCCACTTAACAGTGGGATCAAAAGTGCCCTTCAAAGACAAAAAAGAAAAGCCAGCTACCAGTAACAGGGCTAATATGGAAGATGATCACATTTATGAATGTATATAGATGGAGTGGCAGGAAATAACAGTTTTCCTTAAAAAAATATCACTGATAGTGTTTAATTAACATCCCTGCTTGCAAACTGACTGTAAGAGTATTATTCTATACAACCAAGTTCCTTCTTCTCAACCTTCTTCAGTGACTAATACAGGGTGTTGCTACTTCCTTACACAAGCTGGAAATAGTCCTCAAATAACAGAGAATATAAGGCTATTTCCTGCCTCATACATCCTCAGTAGAAGCGACAGCCACAGTCAAACTGAGAAATGACTGCCAAAATCTGACTTGATCTAAGTCAGACCACAGACTAAGTTTCAATTACTGGAATCTAGAAAAAGCTACCAGGTTACTTGAAAACTAAACAGATTACATGTAGAAAACATTGAGAAGGAAGAAACAAGCAACTACAAGAGCTGCCAGAGCAGCTATCTTTCAGAATAGAAGTGCACTTTAAAGAAGCTGTGCCATTGTGTTTTCAGCACAGTTAATACATAATAATAGGTTTTTGAATCCTTTCTCCTTCAGCAAAAGCTACAGTATGGCTCATATAAAAGTTGCTGTCTTGGCACACATTGTTCTTTTTCCCGAAATGCATAGAAAAGGAAATTTAATTCAACATGTGTAATATACAGATTTTTACTGTTTTTCCTGATACTAAATCCAAGCAGAGATTTTAATCATCCAGGAAAATTGTGCTACTCTCCAAGGTGAAGCAGCACAAGAACTATAGATGGCATCTTCTACTAGGCTAAAAGCATGCTAAATAAACTGGTTTTCTACAAACAAATGAGCATGATAGAGCAACAGGAGACTAAGTCAGGCCTACAGAGATCAAATAGAGAAAGGCACAAAATAAAATCAGGCATGGGCATCGTTTGTTTTTGGGTTTGTTTTTTAATGGAGATTTTTTTTCTGGATATAAGAGGAAAATGCTGGAACACAGCAGTAAAGAGATCTACTCAAACATTTATTCCACCTCCTGTCAATTCAGGATCATTTCCAACAGTGTGTTTTCTTGTGCTTTGTATTCCTCCTGGGTGGCCTGCCCCTTCTTCCAAAGTCTATAAACTTTCCTTTTCTCCCTGAGTGCCAGCCAGAGCTCCCTGTTCAACCAGGCCGGTCTCCTGTGCCGCCTGCTGGCCTTACAGCACGTGGGTACAGCCTGCTCTTGAGCCCTCAATATCTCATCCTTGAAGAGCATCCAGCCTTCCTGGACTCCTATGTCCCTCAATACTCTCACCCACGGAATACTAGAAACCAAGCTACTAAACAAATTAAAGTCTGCCCTACAGAAGTCAAGGATAGGAGTTTTACTATTCCCCCTAAAATTTAACAAACAGTTGGGGAAGATTTTGAAATGCATCTGCAGATGAATCAACAGCTTAAATGGTCCAGGGAGCAAAATAAATGTATGTTTGGCTTTTTTGTGTCAACACTGGGATTTGCACTTGGCAGACTAATTCAAGCAAAATTTATTTCAGTTCAGTTTCTGTTCTCTTTTACCCTCATTTTTACCCACTTTTCTACTGAAAGGCTAATACTGAAATTGAGAAGCATAGCTCTACAAAAGTTAATGGAGTTTTGTTGAGTTGCATCAGTTTGAGATTCCAGCCCACATATTTTTTCTTTAATTAGAAAGGTTCAGAGGCATAAACAGTGCAAGCACTGTAGTGCATGATGCTGTTCTCAAGTATGAGTTTAGAACTAGACAAAAGAATTCTGAAGCAGAAAAAGAAGTGTGAATGGTACATTTCAAAGAAGCACAGTTTTCATGGCTTTTTTTAACAACTACAAGACACAAATCAAGGACCCAGATTCTGGAACATACTGAGTGCTCTGCCCTTGTAAGGTCTTCAGCACAAATCCAGCCCATCAATTACAGAAGTTACTATTAATATTGGTCCCATTTCAGTTAGACTTCTTTGGGTTTTCTTGAGTCAGGCACCTATCTAAGCATGCTGGTAAAGCTCCTGTGACGATCTTACCCAAAGAAAAAGGAGTCACCATGCAAAGATGTATCTGCTTTTGCAGTCTGTATCACTGAAGGCAGCTCAAGCTGTAACTAAACAGCAAAACCACACTCTGCTAGACTACAGTACTATTAAACTGAAGAATAATTATAAGGAATTATCACTGGTAGGCAAAACAAAATCCTACATAGTAAGAAACATATGTTGATATTTTAGCTATTAACTGTAACCAATGGCACTGATGTCCTTTTCTAATGGATTCACACAAATAAGGTTAACAGAAGTCCAGTTCATGCAGCCACTACAAAAACAACACACAAAAAGATAAGCTAGCATACAGGCTCTGCTAAATGTCTCGCACCACCAGGTACTGCTTCCTACACAACTGGTGAGGAAAAGTAATAAGACATCTATCTTAGAGCATGCTCCTTGGTCCAGTGTTTAACCTAGGCAGTGGTGAACCAGTGGTAACCCTGCATAGGCATGAGCTGAATTATTTGGGCACTGTCTTCAAACATGATACCAAAAGACCTGCCACTTATGCCAAATTCCTTGTAGACAGCAATCGGAATACAAACCTTTAAGGAAGAACAGATAATATCAGATCACAGATAAGGAGGCGTTTAAGAGACGGTGGATATTGCGTTGGGCGGAATCATTTCGTGAGTTGACAGAGCTAGGACAAAGGCTGGACTCTATGATCTTCAAGGTGTCTTCCAGATGTGACGATTCTATGATTCTAAGACAATTCCAGCCATATACACTGATAATACCCCAAGCTAAGTCTTATTCCCCTCGCTCAAGGGATGTCATGGAAGTTAGGAATGTGACTGCCAGATTGAAATTAACTCTATTTGCTGAAATATTTGGAACACAGGAGGTCCTCAGAGGACTCAAAGACAAGTGATGTGTCTCATCACATGCAGTCAGAACTGCAGACCTTAAACACCAACAACATATAGTAAGGACAGAGAAGGCTGCAGCCAAGGAGGAGTAAAGGGGTACAGTCCACAAGGCTCCTCTGCCACCACAAGTAGGATGAAATCCGTTTGAAAACTAAAAGCAGGCATAGCTTCCAAGAAAAGGAGAATGGCACAGTTTTGCCAGCAGGCTGAGAAAGTCTAAGTAGCAGCTGGAACAAGTTGAGGAGGGGGTGATAATTATCTAAATTTAACATTTAAAGAAGGAGCAGTGTACTCATGAATAACTGGCATGAACAGCCACAAACAAGTTGAATCTTCTCCTACTAAGTGTAGCCACAAAGGTATCAGAACCTTGACTAACCTTCAGTGAATGAAGTGCTGTTAAAAAGTAGTGACAGTAAGAGCACTGTAGGAGTGACATAGGATAAGAATGTTAATGCCTACAAAAAATTAAAACATACATAGACTTTATAAAGTCGTGTTTCCCCACACATCCAATATGCAATCAAATACTTCATTCTCCCATCAAAAAACCCACCACAACTAGCATAGCTCTGAGTTAAGGGATACAGACTGAAGGAGGGAAGTGTTTGGAAGAGATTCCACAAAGCCAGTTTACATGCATTTGGCTTAAATAACAGCTGCACTTCTAAGTGCACATCTAACATCCAGAAAGTGAGATCACAGGCCTGTATATGTTTAAAATAATCAAAGTAATAGCCTAATTTTGCAAGCAATTTCAAATCCAACAAAGTGGAGCTGCAAATCAGTTCACACAAATGTTACGCCATCATTATGACATGCTCTCCTTGTTAGGAGAAGCTGAAGTAGTAGATCATCTTCACAGCATTCTTAAAATTCATTACTATATGACCACTCTTTGTAAAAGCTATATACATGATAAAACTAAACACAACAGTGTCATAAAAAAAAAATCATAGACAACATTACACAAAATGAATAGATGACTGAAAGAAATTGCTATGAGCAAAAGGTTCTAAGGAAAAAATGGAGGAAAAAATGACTTTTTACAAAGAGCTAAGAAAGACAGTATTGAAACAAGTCCAGAGCATACAGAAGGAAGTACTGAAAATAAAGAGTGGGAGATTACACAGAACATGGATAGAAAGGAATAACTACCAAGAGGAAAAGTGATGTTATCATTTTGAGTAAACATCCAGGGCTGTGCTAATGAGATACAAGGACAGCCAGGAAGAAATGCCTAATGTTCAAGATCTGAGAACAGAAAATTGTGTGAGAAACAGGCACAGATACACATATATGGAAACTACCATCAGAGGACTCATTACTGAGCCCATCAGAGCAGAGCTGAAGATGCTATAAAGAAGCAAAGCAACAGAAGGAAGAAACATGAACTATGCCAAAAAAAAAAAGAAAAAAAAAAAAAAGGAGGCCAAGGAAACTTTGAGCAAATCAAAAGATAACCAACAGAGTACAACACAAAGACAACAAGAGCAGGGAAGAAACAGAGGTAGAATCAGTAGTATGAGAGGAAGCATAGAGACAGCTCAAGAACTACCACAGCAATTTCCCTAAGGAGATGGACACAAACATTTTCCCACATGTTCCATCTGGAGCAAACCTGCAGAAGCTACAGATGTTAAAGACATTTTAACCAAACCAGCCAAACACTAATTCCTACCAAACAACCCACCAAAATAAAATACAAAGGTCTTGATCAAACACCCTCAGTTAGGTAACACTAAGTTCAGGCAAGGTAATCTGTAAGACTTCAATAATTTGCAATACTGAACTCTAAAATACAGTAAAATAAACCCAGCAGTATTTAGTTAAGCCCAATTATTTTCATGGCAGTTTTCCTCAGAAAAATAACAGCATTTTGGTGCAACTCAATGTAATTTTTCTTTAAGAATCTTCTCTGACAAAATCTAAATTGCTTTCTGGCTGACATTTGAACAGTATTAATAAACTGTAACAGCTGGGCTACTATTGGGCCACTATTCTATTCTCAACTCACTCAATATCCTGAAAGGTAACCTTGAATAAAACACCTGGATTCAGATCACCTGTTTACCTTGTCACCATTTTGTCTCTTCTGATGACTGAGATACAATGAAGCTTTACAACTGAAGAATTGGTAAATAGGATCTCCATTAAACAACCTAAAAAAATAGTTTTCTTGTTATCAGACAAATTTGGACTTGCCTATTGTTGGACTTGTCATTACTTCAATCTTTGCACATGCAAAAGCAATAGCAAACAGACATGAGATAGCTGTGTTTTTCTACTTTTGATATATGTGTCTATATGCTTGTGTATTGTGGTGATTTTGCTGGAAATATTTCAAACTTTGGTGATATCAAACAATGGTCTCAAGATTTTGCTTCTTAAACAGAAATTCATCAAATGGAAAAAATACACTATTATGTGAGTACATGCTGTATAGAGGCAAAAAATACCCATTGTGGTCTCAGAAAAACACAATTTTAGACAATGCTACATTCTATGCTTTGAAGTGTTAAGCTCTACAAACTCTGAGACTATTTGATCCTTTTAGCATCTGCCCTATCACTAGCAAAAAGAATTACTGAATTGCAGCAACAAAAACAATACTGCTTTTTATCTGGCAAGTTGAAAAAGACCCTGACAACACTGAGAAAAAAAAATGGAGATGAATGAACTAGAAGCATCCTCTTCTATCTGGCATGAACAGGGGTTACAGCACATAGCTGAGGTCTGAAATACACATGCTACCATGTACAAATAAACCTCCACTTTACTCAATCCACTAATACATCTTTCCTCTCCTATTTGACCATGTAAATTATATAGCCCTCCTGAAGAAAGGAAAACAGAAAAAAATTTCTTTAGCTGAGATCAAATTGAGTTTAATGCAAAATAGCTTGCATTCTTTAGCTTTTATTAAAACATGAAGGAAGCAATATACGACTCTGGTAATCCATTATTAGAAGAGAGCATTTAGCTGAATGGCTATACTCAAAGCAACTCTATCAAATTAAGAAAGGAAGAGTCAAGCATTAGGAGTAGGGTGTCAATTTTTTGAAGACCATCAAATACCACATTTCTATCTTGGCACCAGCGTTTACCTCAGTTTCTCACTCTCTGCACCAAACCTGCTCTCAAACCTTTTTAAATTGCATTTCTAATCCACAGCCTTCCTGTCTCAGGTCCAGCATTTGCAGGACCTTCCTGCATCTCAGTCACTTCCTTACATTTTATTTTAGGCATAGGTAAAAAAAAGTCTCCTTATTTGAGAGAGCATGAACACATACTATACACTAGGCCAAGGTCTGGGGCTGTGCATCCTATTGAAACCTAGGGTTTGGGGTTTTTTTTCCAGTTGTGATAAACATTTCTAGGTGCCTGTTTGGCATCTTGTAAACTTACTAACACCTAGAAGTAAGAAAAATATAGAAGGGAATAATGTTTCAGGTTCCTTCTCATTTACTGAATTAGAACATATTTGATACTGGTTATAAGTACAGCTGTAAGAAAACGATAAGGACTGTATCGAGTTTTGGTTTGGGGCTTTTTATTTTAAGAGATTGTTGGCCAGAGCAAGGGTATATAACATTTTCCTATATATTCTTCCTAGTCTTTTCAACATACAGCTCTCTTCTGTATTACAATATAGTCCTAAATAATAATCCCCCCTTCTCCTTCTCTTCCTATCAATTCCTATCTTTTAAAAGAAGTTCACAAAACCAGTTATTTTAAGGCAGCTGTGGTCACAACAGGATACAGAAGGACTGAGATAAATAGCTTTTATCTCCTACAATGAAAGGAAGCAATTAAGAAGCCAGAAGCATCATTCTTGGCCTTAAAAAAAAATGCAGCACAAAAGAGGAATATTTAGTAGCAAAAGAACGAAGATTCAAGTCTTCAAACATGACTAGAGGATTTAGTTCTATTTTAATTTTGCTGAAATTCTGTATCCAAATCCCTTAACTACAAATATTTCAGCTAGGAAGTTCAGATATTAGATAGAAAATGTCTAAATTTCTGGTCTCTACATGCAGTGTAATATGAGAGACACTACATTCAATAGATCTAACAAGAAATTCCATTAAGACTTGACTCAATGTCTTCAAACAAAATAACCATCTTAAATATTTTTAACATGACAATTACCTTAGAAGCCGATTGCAAATATGGTGTAACAGAATAATTATCTTCAGGTGAAAAGCTGCTATATTGACAGTCTAAGACTTCAGCTTCTATCACTTTATGCAAATAATCCAAGAGTATTCCAAAGTTTGTCAGTTGATTCATTTCCTCCTCAAAAAAGGAACAAAGTATAAATATATAAAATATGAGAAGAAAATGATTAAGAAGAAGAAAGGAGATGGAGATACAACAAACAGAACCCTGAAAAACTCTTCTAGTCACAAAGGGTGTGATTAATGCTACTTGACTGCATATGATGCACTCTTTTCTGAGGTTTCTATGGCTATCTGATACAAGGCCAAAGGCAGACTTTTCAGCACTTTCTAGGTGCTTAGCAGAGAAGTAGTAATTTCTACCAATAGCTAATATCTGCAAAATTTAAAATAGGTATTCAAACTAAATATACTGCTTGCAAAGGGAGGTTGCTAAACTGAATGTTAAGAAATCTATTCTTTCAGAAATTTTAGCCCACTAACTATGCTTCAAAAATAATCTCTAATATAAAATCAAGGCCCAAGATGAGTCCCTTACCATTTTTAATATTCCCTCTTGAAAGAATTTTGAAAAAAAAACAATAGAGTGCCAATACACAGTTTATCTTGCTAAGAAAGCTTTAACTTCCTAGGAATTAGAATTGCACGGCTTATGTAACACAGCACCACCTGATGTGGCTTGCCGTAGATATACATTATAAGTGGACAAAATCTACCAGGTCACCTTATTTAACTGTCGACCAGTGCAGAATCCATCACTTTAACTTACTTTTGATGCTTTTCACTTTCTTTTTTAATTTTCAATTATTTGTTTCAGAAAATTCCAATGTTCAGTTCCAATGCTGATTAACAAATAGTCCCTTCCAACCCCTGACATTCTGTGAAATACACTGTTGGTGAACCCCATGACTTCCCAAATCATGACTGTCAAGTAAGAAAACATGCCACTATCTTCTTAGAAATTTATCAAGTGTTTCAAGCAGACAAATGGGAAATCTCAATGTGAAAATAAAGTGGATTAGCAAAGATCCAGACACAACGCAGCATCATCCCTCAAACTCTATGTGATAGGATCTTTCCATCAGGGCCTTCTACTGAGATTACATAGAGGACTACACAGTACACTGCTTACATGCTTAGCTACTTGAAAAATTATAAAAGAAATTATTTCATTATCCTATCTACATTGGGATAGATAGCCTTAGCAAAGTATGTCTGAAACACTGTAGAACATCTCTGTACCTGGGTCACAGGCATCCTATGCATTGCTTCATAAAACATTCCATTCCCCCTTTACCTTTCTCTGCTAAAAAAGAAGTTATTGTATCCATGACACATATAATCCAAAAAGCAAAGGACTTCATTTACCTCTTGTGTTGGGATGAAGTCCAACAGAAAGTGAACTAGCATAGACTAGAGAAATTCTGCCCCAAAAGCCTCTACTCCATCAAGCACACCTTTCTCTTGTCAGAGACAATGAGCTGGTCTGCTCAGCTACACAAGTTCTCGTTAGCATGCAGATATTAAGAGTACTTGTGTTTACTTTTTGTCCTAGGCTACTGGTGGGAAGATGCAGCTATGGCTAAGAACAAGCTAGCATCTGTCTAGCCACACACAAGTACTGAAATTTAAAACAGAACATAGAAAAATTATTTAATCCTGCCAAATTCTGGCATCTAAATAATTTAATCTGTAAAACTGATTTTTGTGTACACAGTAATCCACTGTCCTCCATTCTGCAGAGAAGATAATTCTTGACAAAAAAAAATAAAATCACAATACAACTTTCATTAATAAGCTGGCATTTCCCACTATAAAAATGTGTATGAAAGAAAAAGTGAAAATAACACTGAAGGATGGACACAGCTGCTTTCTAAACATGCAATGGTAATATCATCTACATTCTTGCTATGTCACTGTTATATGAGTTTGGGCAAAGGCCAAGGAACTTGCAGGCAGGCCTTTCTTTACAATCAAAAGCTCACTGAGTTTCTAATTACCTCTCAAATTCTGTCAGACACTTTTGGCAATTTTTAAATACTTTTGTGGGGTTTTTTTTCATAATTGCAATGCCATTACAAAAAGGAATCTGATAAACTACGCAAAAAGCTTGTGCACACACATCACCCATTGTCCCATAAGACAACCACCTAAACCAGACTATTAACACTGTCACTCAAGCTGAAACAGCCTAAAGGAACCAGTAAATTTCCCTTATTACATTTTTAATTTTGAAGATCAGCTACCCAAAAGACAATCAGCTGCCAAGTTCTTCTGAAATACAGAGGGGTATGTTTCAATGGAAGAAAAAACATGAACGTTACAAACACATGTAATGCTCAAGCGGCAATTGAAAATTCATTTTGTTGTTTGCTTATCCTCTTCATTTTTCATTTTATGTGTATATAAGTCATTAAAGTTTCCCTTAGGACCAGTCTGTGCTTAATTTTTCAGCTGCCTTTCTTTGAGGTTGAAAGTATGCATTGCCAGAACACCACCAACTGCCAGCAATTAAACTATGTAAAACAGTATCAGGCAATTCTGAAAATAATTTTCAAAGAAAATACTCCCTCTGAAAGAAAAGTAAGCAAGCAAAGCAACTGTAGCCCCTTGTCAGTATACTGAAAAACTAAGTAGTCTATGCTTTTGATAAAATAAGCTAACAAGAACCTTTCACCCCCTCTATAAGATCCAATTTGCCTTGGAAATTTCCAATTTTAATTTTGGTGTGTCACATGTGTTTCATCCAAGTACAAAGGGGGAAAAAAAAGAAAATGAAAGATCAAGTACTTTCAGACTTGTACTAATGAATAAGATACATCATTATTCCAACCATAGTAAAAATTTCTTAAATGTAAACTTTCATGCCCAATTGTTTATCAAACATACCTTCAAAGTTACCACAAAACTAACTTGAGGATGCTTTCTTACCAAAAATAGTACAAACTGCCAGAAAAGTGGTGTAAATGATGACCTCCATTCTACTTAGCTATCACTACGATCTAACCATCTACCTAATAACACCAAATACATGCAGAAGAGTAGGTTTAGAGACATTTTATGGTCCTTGGGAATTGCTGAACCTAGAAGGTGTCTAGCTCGCTGTGGTTTAATGTTTCGTCTACTGATTTAACCTGGTCTATGTGGAACACTGGACTCTTAGCACACAGGGACCTTTGAAAAATTCCCTCCAGCTTACCCACCACTACTACTGATGTTAGAAGGGAGAAGACAAATCATTTAGTCTATTACTAGAATTACATTCTTCATTTGTGGGTACTCCTGCTTCAGGAAGGCTGAAATATTTCAACAAAGACTCAACTGGGACTGGTCAAAACTAAACCACAAAACCAAACAAAAACAACAGAAAAAACCCCCCCACACACAAAACAAACACAAGCAAACAAAACCAACAGCAACAACAAAAAAAGCTGAATTATGCATGTTGTTAAAACATTCATTTACTTTTTACTGTGAAGTTATCTTAGACTTGCTTGTGGCTTCCATTTCTTGCTGGATGAAAGTGCCAGTTTTCAAAGACTTCAGGACAGTTATACTTGTTTATATCAGGTAGGGATCTTGCATCCCAGGCTACAGCTCTGCATCATTACTGCTTAAGACATGAGATATAAAATGGCAAGATTTTCAACAACTTTCTCTAATAAATTATTCCAAATTGCTGATAAGCATCATGGGCATGGAGGCATATGGTTCTGTAACAAGGAAAAAAAAATTACAGGCTATTTTAGTTAGGAATAGATGTTCCTGTGTTGCTGAGTCACAGAGGCAGACAAGTTTATCTCCACAAATGTTTGTAAAAGCAGGTTCTATTCCTGACAGCAATTCTTTGCAGCTAAATGTAGTATATCCGCATCTTACAGATGCAAATACTATGATATTTTAGGGCTGTAAAATCCTACTCACTCAGATATGCTAGTTGCAGACAGACCTCACTGTACAAACATAAAGCAATTACCAAACACAGCAAATTAATTCACTTGTTATTTCGGTAAAAAAAAAAAAAGTTATCCAGGTCTTACATACATGAAGCAGGCAACTTTACCTGCATCTTTCTTCGTTGCTTCACAATGGGAATTGTTAGGTTTATGTGCCCACACCAGTACTATTGAAGCACAATGTGACCATGAGCAAGACTGATGTTATTCTACTTCCTTGGTATTCTACTCAGAGGTAAACATAAACATCTGCTGCAACCTGTTTAGTTAAAGCAACAAGCCACAACACAGTTTTTCAGAACACCCTGAAAACCCTCTTTCAACCCTTGAAATGAAGGGCTGACCCCTGACATGCTGCTGGTGAGGTGTTGAATCCCAGCTGCACCACTCCAGTGTAAGAATTGCAAAACAGTTTATACTGCTGTGAATCCATACTGTGAGAAATGAAGAGAACAGCTGAATTCAAAGAACTCCTACGTATACCCAGAATCATCTCAGGCTTGTGTGATAATGGCACATTTTAAAAGACTGTCTTTTTAACAAAAGGCCGAATTCTGCCATCAAACACATAAGCATGAATAATTTCAATAAGGAAAATAAAGCTACAAGGTACATTATGCACCATTAGCTAACTTCTCTGTATCAAGAAGAACAAGAACATTTCAGAAGTGAGGATTTCAATGTCAAGGAAAAAAAACCCAAACCTCTGTCTGAATTCGCATTTGCTCATTACTAATACACATATGAATCAAAAAAATGCACATACAAAGACGTGACTGTTCTGTTTACATGTTTCAGAAAAAAGCCAAACAAACCAAAACATGTTATTCCCATATTGTGAGAAGGACCTTTAAATAAGTGCATTTAAAAGAGCAATCGCTGCAGAGATCCTGCTCTTAATGCCTCATGTACCAGTCTCCTCAGCTGGATATATAGCAATTCTCTTTAATTCTTGAGTGTTCAGTGAGAACTAAGCACTACTGTAAGACCACACTGAGAAGTACTTACAGGCTAGAGAGAAAAATATGTAAACTTGAACAGCTACTAGAACACCTAAACAAGATACAGATTTAAGCAAGAGTTACGCTTTTTATTAAGAGCTAAGCATGCCTGTAGTACTGAAGCCTAAGTTATTCTAGAGACTAAAAATACTTCTAATTGCCAAAAGAACATGTATCACCAAATAGATCAGTATTACCCCTTATCACTGTTAGAGTACAGTGATTCTGCTAACAATAAAAATCAAGCTGTTTCCTTGCACAAAATGCTTTTGTAACTCTATTATTACATATAACCAAATAAGTGAGAGCCACAGTGTGGCGAACAGTGGTAAAGCTGTTAATAAGATAAAATAAATCTTAACGTTCCTTAGTTACAAAGTGAGTGCATCTTAAGACCTCAGCAGTACCACCACCTTTGTCCTAAAACTTGAAATCATTAAGTAAAAATCCGCACTAAACCCTGGCTGACTGTAGCCAAACAGAGCTCTGATTCAACATAAAATAGACCAAATTTCACAGACAATGACCTCCAAGTGCTTTCTTACAGGCATGAGAGAAACAACTGTAGACAAACACCATCTAACGCTGAAGGCACTGTATTTAACTGTAACCCCTAGACACGTGGAGAGCAGCAAGAGAAGTTGTATATTAGCTTTAATTCTTTGGTTCCAGTGACTTTAGTATACCGGATGCCAAGGAAATTTTGATTCGTGAAACTGAATAGATTAAAAAAACCTCTGCTTAGATGGAAAAATCTTGACCACTGAGATTGAGCAGTCAAGACTTTACACACAATCTGGTTGATAAAAGACAGGAAAGTAAACTATATCTGATCTAAGAAATAGTATGGCAATTTTATTATTTTCTATCAGTCTCTGAAATGCAGACATTCCCCAGACGACAAACACGTTATACTCAGTGTACCAATCCATAACAAAACAGTTGCATTTGACTGTTACAACCTATACAGTATTTTGAGTTGAACTAAGAATTTAATAGTGGTTTTCAGTGACAAAAAGTTGACTATATACACCTGTATATAACTTTAACACTTGTATTTCTTTATTACAGTATTTCAACAAAGCACTTAAATTTGCATATCAGTAGCTTAAATAGTATCCTAGGAGCTTTTCTGAATTGGACCCTAAGGCACTCCCAATGAGTAGAGAAGGCCCATATCTAGAATCAAAAGACAATTACATAGCAGACTGCTTCCCAGACCAACATAACTCTTAAGCTCATCTTCAAAATAGCAACAATGGCCTCAACCAAATCACACAACTGTTAGATACCTACATACTTCTTGCTGTTTAATATTTAGAGCTTCCTCATATTGTCATGGAGCTATTTCAAACAGAAATTTTTCATGCCCACGTAATCAGAAAAGTTATCTGCAAGACTACTAGTTTTTTTGTTTGCTCTTTGTTGTTGTGGTGTTTGGTTTTTTTTTTTAATGTGGCACAGAAAGAAATTAGTATTATTTTATTATTAAAAATTGTTAATTCTTGCAAAACAAGAACTGCCTTTTAAACCTCCAGATACTACAGAATAGTAGTGTTTGTAAATGCTATTCACTAAATAAATATAGCAACAAAGGACACAGAAACAGCTATGTTCTACTGCCTACCTGGTCACTTGATGTACCTGCATTACAGTTTATCACAGCTGTTGAAATAATGTTTAACCTTAAAAAATAAATCTCAACTACTGAAGAGTTCATATTTGCATTACCCAAGATTAAGCCAAGAATCAGAAGCTCACAACCATCATCATCGCCTGCACCTGTATGCTCAGATTTCAAAATGTTAATATTAAAACATTAATCAAATCTACACTCAGTATCTCCTCTCTTTTTAGAAAGCTGAAGTAATTCTGGTTGGGTTTTTTTTTTATTCAATGTCTCTAGATTTACATCGCAGAGCATAAACCATCCCTCAGTCCTTCATTTATCTGGGACTGGTAGAGCAGGTATTTTCTTGTTAGAGAAAGAATCGCATCGGGTTAAACTGTTTTGGAAGTCACAGAATTAGCAAAGCACTTCTGTGGACACACTATGGGCATTTCAGTATTGCATAGTACAGGACTGGGCAGGTCTGGGAATAAGATTAGCCTTCCTAGGTGATGCTGCACCAAGGCTATAACTCCACATGTTATTAAAATAAAAAAACAACCAAGTCTCAGGTGGCTGCAAAGATGGAGTAAAAAGTTCCTGTCTCATATCTGTCCTGTCATACAATTTTTCCCCACTTTTGTTATCCTCATAACAAGCTATGCTTGTACATCTATTCTGAGATACCTTCAAATAAGGGCAGTTCTTTACCTAGAGCTTTACCTGAGCTGCTTTACAGCACAAAGATAACAAGAAATGGGAGTAATGAGTCAGAAACAAGAGGTCAAAGGCTAGGTCTTCTTAAGTCATTTTTATCACCACAGCCAGCATCTCAGAGAAGGAGCTTTAACATTTCACATACTTTCAGACTGACCTACCCAGCTGCAGAGCACCAGAAATAGCAGCCTAGCACTACTACTCTTGCCTAAGGCCACATCCTGACAAATTGCCTGTACTGGCATATGGGAAGCTGCACACATCCCTTTACTCAACCATAAAGAGACAAATACTACAAAAACCATAAAAGTAGGGTCTGCTACTTTGTGAGGTTATCTGGATTTTCTTCTCTCATTTAATTGTGTCATACATCAGGGGTTGTCTCTGTTTAGCCTGTATCTTGGCCTAAACTATAGCAGTTGCTCTATCACCCAGTGATCCCTCCCCAGCAGAAAAGAAGGATCAGCAAAAGGACAGAAGATCCACGGGTTGAACTAAAAACTGATTTAATGAAATATCAACACCAACAGCAATGTCAATATAAAGTATATAAAGTTATATTCAGCCCAGCAATGCACAGCAGTCACAATAAACGGGAAAGCAGTCCTCAAAAGCAGCAGAAGTAAGAGGAGCACAAGACTCTGCTCTCCACAAGAAACTTCCCCCTTTATACTGAGCTGCACATTTATGGTATGAGATACACCTGAGATAACTCAGGTCAGCCGTCCTGGCTGACTCAAAACTGTTAATGTCCTGCAGCCCATAGCTGACCTATGATTCTGTCCTAGCAAAACCAGGACAGCGGCATAATAGTGTAACGGATATGTGACATATGTACCTGTGTATGCAATAAATGTGTATTTCAGTAATTATGAGTACAAGCATCCTGCACTCCATTTTCTTATGCTGTCAGCACTTCTCAAGCATATATGCCCAGAAAGCACAATAAGAACAGAATCAAAATAAACCCTTTATGAGCTGCAAAATATTGTGTTCGGAACGAAATTTCAACTAGATGCTTTAACATTGTAAGATAGCACATCTTGTAATCTATAGTAGTAACAAACAGTAGGCATTGCCTTGCTTATAGTACAGTAAACATCATAGAATGGCATCATACCTGAGACATCACAGAATCATAGAAACTCCTGAGTTAGAAGGGATCCACAAGGATCATGGAGTCCAATTCCTGTCTCTGCACAGGACAACCCCAAAAATGACACAATGCGCCTGAGGACATTGTCCAAATTCTGACTGAATTCTGTCAGGCTCGATGCCATGACTACTTCCTTCAGAAGCCTGTTCAGTGCTCCACAACCCTGTGGGTGAAGAACCTTTTCCTAATATCTAACCTAAGCCTACCCTGGCAGAGCTTCATGCTGTTCTCTCAGGTCCTATCGCTGGTCACTTGAGAGAAGAGATCAGCTCCTGCCCCTCTGCTTCCCCTCTTGAGGGAGCTGTAGACTGCCAATGAGGTCTCCCCTCAGACTCCTCCAGGCTGAACAAACTGAGTGACTTCAGACATTCCTCAGACAGCTTCCCCTCTAGACCCTTCACCATCTTTGTGGCCCTCCTCTGGATGCTCTCCAGTAGCTTTATAACCTTTTTATATCATGGCACCCAAACCTGCACACAGTACCTGAGGTGAGGCCACACCAGTGCAGAGAAGAGCAAGACAATCACTTCCTTTGACCAGGCAGCAATGCAATGCTAGCTTGATGCGCCCCACAATCTGGTTCACCCTCTTAGCTGCCAAGGCATACTGTTCTTATATTCAAGCTTTTGGTAGTTCACAATTACAATGCCTCTTAGATCAAACTTTACTCCACAATTTCTCCTCTTTTAGCATGTGTTCACAGATGACTCAATTTTCTGACAAATACTACAGAAAAATCAGTAAGAAAAAAAAAAGAAAATACTAGAAGTGAGGTGCATATTCTTTCAATTGTTCTCTTTGCTTTCTGCTAGCTCCAAATGTTTGATTTATTGGATGTCCATTTTGTATTACAGATTATTTGGGAAGGTGTAATTTCCACCTATTTTACATATGCTAAAAATTTAAGAGATATTAAAAAGGGTTACACATCTACCAAAATAATGTCTGGGCAAAAAGAAACCCTATTTCTGTCTTTGCCAAATTGAATGTTTTGAAGACACTTCAAAAATAAGTTGGGGGAAAACATGAGTAGTTCCTCCTTCTGTATTTGAACCACCCATAAAGCATATAGTGAAATATTTACATTTTTATAATATAACAATACCTGATAAGCTTTCATTTTGCCCCAAACTTAAATCTAGGCTAAGAGCTTATGAACTTGATGAAGAAGAATCAGTTACTTAAACAAGCAGTTGGCAAGATTCTTAGCTTGTATCACCCCAAATGTCACCATGCTGCTCTGTTAGTAACCAGCCCTAGGAGCAGGAATAGTGAAGTAATGGTATGCCAAAGAGGATCATTAAAATAATTGCTCCTCTCTTGAATTTTATAGTCTGCCTCTGTTTTGGATGCAGATGTTGAAACACCTGGCAGCAACAGCACCTAGTATACATGCAAATAATTCCATTTATACCCATCCCATCCAACTTGCTGTCTGAATGAAAAGGCTACAGCGTAAGACACCTCTTTCTTGACCAAATTTAATCTGTTAGTTCCAGGAAAGGCAAGAAGTTGTAAACTCTGCATTACACAAAGCACAAATTCAAAATCTCTTTTAAGGCACACAAGTGCCACTTTTCTGGCTGCACAGTCACCCAGTTTCAGTCAGAAGGGTGGGCCACACCAACTACTTGGCAGTCTTTTCATTAGGACCTGCTCCTGGGAAACGTGGTTTTGAATCCACTTAGACTGGGATGGAAACAATGCAACTCAATATGAATTTCCCAAGCAAACCTCGCAACTCCTAGACAGCTACACAAAATGCAAGCACTGTTGTTTCTCTTTCAGCCACAGTTTTAAGAGAAAATGGTCATAGTGTCTCTATATTGGGCTAAGCTCAGTGAAATGATATGCTCCAAACACACCATTATACCACTCCTGCAGGTTTGCAAATAGTGTCAGTACCTGGATACTGAACGCAGGCAATGCCAATGGTGCATGTCAGAACTCTGATGTAAATTTTGATGCTTCTTTCTCTCATTATGCTTTGTGGACCACAAGGTCATGGAAAAATTCAGGCTGGAAGAGACCTCAAGAAGCCTTCACTCCACCCTCCTGCTCAAAGCTGGGTGAGCTGTGAAGTCAGACCAGATCACTCAGAGCTTATGCAATCACATCTTCAGAAGTCTCCAAAGACAGACACTGCATAACCTCTCTGGTCAACCTGATCCAAACCAACCTGGCCTCCCTCATGGTGAAAAACCTTTCCCTTATATCCCGTCTGAACCTTTCTGGTGTCAACTTGTGCATCGTCTCAGCCCTTTCTGCGCTTAGATTTGCTCCTGAGCTCAGTTCTCTCTCTGTAAAACGGGTCTAACAATTCCTCTCTGAAGAGAGCAGGCTGTAAGAATAAATTACTTAATATTACTCATTATTCATACATCTATTAAAAGTGAGGGGCTCACATATGATGAGAACAGTGTAAGCAACCTACTAAAAGGTAAAGTACCTAAAAGGTATATTTCATTGAGCTCTCTCTGGAGTAACATCTGCTGACCAGTTCTGCAGACGCCTCGTTATCTGTAGATAGACTTAGGGGGCAGGGAGGAAGCAGTTGCAATAAGATCAATAGTCCATGCAAGAAGAATCCTCCAACTTTGGTTCCAAACTCACAAAGGAAGAAATGGTGACATGATGTTCACTCCTTTAGATTCAAACGACTGTTGTACTATGCTAATCTGGAGTGTAGTCCACTGTATGCATGGAAAAGGTAACAATTAGAAGGTAGATTTTGTTTTATCTTATACAAGTTATCTTTCTTTTCAGCAGTATTGTTTCAAAGTTGTGAAAAGACATCCCTCTGCCACAATATCAGTTCAAAAATAGGAAATTCCATTTTCTTCAACTTCTCATGTTTAAGAATACTCGAAATTTCTACCTTCAGCAGAGCTTGTTAACAACATAAATGCTCTCCTGAATTAGGGCCATAATTTGATTACGTATTGCATGAGATCAAGCTTGAAGTTTATGTTAAAATATTTATTTAAAATATCCACAGATGTGAAATGATATAATTAAGCTATTTTAAATGATCTAGTGAAGTTGAGAAAATGTACTACTAGTAATTTGTCACTTGGAAGCTTGCTTTTGAACTTAGTTACTAAAGCAGACTGCCTTAGTAGAGCAAGAGGACAAGAAAATACGTCTTTTTGGAAAAAGTACAACCTTCTAAACACTACTTAATAGCAATTTTGCTCTAGTATATTAGTAAACAAAAACAGCGTAGGAGACAGCATACTACACAGGTATGGTTAGTATTCACTAGAGGTGACTTCTATTACTCACTAGCATATTCAAACACTCAAACTAACAAAATGTTCATATGACAAAACACAACTTGTGTTCTGCTCCTGCTGCAGTAACTCACCAGAAGTGCACACATCAGTGACAGTAAGCATGTGACATACATCACAGGATCTCTCAACCAGTCATCTTAGCACCAGGGGTTTTTTTTAGATAATTATGCCAGAGTAATATAACTTGCTCTTCACAGTATCACAGTATGTTAGGAGTTGGAAGGGACCTCAAAAGATCATCTAGTCCAAACCCCCTGCCAGAGCAGGATTCTCTAAGACTAGGTCACAACAAAGCTTCCCTGACTGGGAATTGAACCCAGGGGTGAAAGGGCCGAATCCTAATCACTAGACCACCTCAGTATTCAAAATTCAGAGTTCTTTTCTGAAGAAATCTATATTTAACAAATGCTCCAAGACAGACAATTTACATACAAGTGTCCAGAATCATAAAATAATGCTGACCAGTGAGTGCCTGAACAAGATAGGCTTGGTTTCTGTTCCCTGGGTAACAAGGCATAGTGGAAATGCTCTGCTAGAGCAGAGGAATAGGGATGGCTATAAGCACTGTTCTTGAGCATGTCTACCCAGATGCTGTAGGTCTCCATTTATTTTTTTATAGGTTTGGCTGATCAGCCAAGTTTCTATGTCCTATGCTACACTGCACCCATCTGACTGATGTGAAACAGACTTGCTTTTCACAAAGAGGTGAAAACACAGAACATGGTAAGTCTATAAAGGAACAAAATATTTCAGCTTTGATATTTCAGCAAACATGCATACTTACAGAAAATAAAAATCTTTGTCTTCTGGTCAAATACACTAAATCAGAACATAGATATTACTGAACGGACAGAACGATGTCAGTATTCCTACAGTGGACTTGGAGTTTAAAGATATATCAAAACAAAAAGGAAGAAATAAGTGAACAAGAGAAGCAGCTCTAAGTGCAGGAGAGAAGCACAAATAAGGGTAGATATGGTGCTTAGGGGGATGGTTTAGGGATAGCAATAGAGTAGGGCTTTCAGTTGGACTTGATCGTGAAGGTCCCTTCCAATCGTGAGATGTTTCTATGTTTCTAAATGGTACCATATCACTCTTGTGACAGCCCACTTCCCTCACAACTTCCATGAAATATACTTTCTCAGTTCTACTCCTCTAGTTAAAAAGAGATCTACACTACAGTAAGTGCCCCTAGTTTATTGCAGTTTACATTATAGAATAATCAAAAGGTTAGAGTTGGAAAGGACCTTTAGAGGTCATGTAGTCCAACACCCCTGCAGTCAGCAGGGACGCTTATAAATAGATCAGGTTGCTCAAAGCCCCAAACAAACTGACCTGGAATGGCTCCAGGGATGTGGCAAATTGGAGAAAATACTTCCCAAGTGTGTTAAAGACTAGAGAAATAAAAAAAAAAAAAAAAAAAAAAAAAGGG